>VZTD01004308.1:291793-367049 GCA_013397725.1 Rhagologus leucostigma
AAGCCAACAAACCAACATCCCAACTAGATTAAGATTATTAGGGACGGTTGATTCTAGAAGAAAAGCTCCAGGAAAATATGGCCATCCAATGGCATCTGTATTCAACATGGCATGAGAAACCCCAGAAAGACCTATGGCTCCTTCCTCATGCAGTTCGTTCTCCAAGGCAGGGGTAGAACTTGTCTTGCCCTGGATATCTTACACTGTCATTTCCAGAGCCTGGGAACAAAGGATGATAGAGAGCAGTGAAAAATAATGTGCTCACACCATCCTTCTGCAATAAGGCTCTGAGAAACACAAGGAAATATCTCTATCCAAGTCCTTTGCTGAACAGATCCCACAACGTGGATAATCTGTCAAGAGCGTCTGTCTCCAGAGTCTGAGAAATCTGCCCCCACTAACTTTAACAATACAGCTACATTTTCTGAACATTATTTTTCAGGACTGCACTGAAGTGTTATGTCAGGAAGACCTGAACTGAATGGATGCAAGTCTTCATTCCTCACTAAATCCATATGGTGTGTAGGAGCTGAGAAGAAAAGAAATCTTGAATTAGGCTCCTCTGAGGCATAAAGCGTCTGAAGCAACTCAAGATTTGCCAGCAGTTTCTGAAAGGCCCTTAAAGATTGACATGGGTTTCAAATTGATTTACGCATCCAGCAGTTCTATTCCTGGGAATATCAAAGCCAATTCAGTGATTGCAGTGGGGCCGCGACAAGAAAATGGGCCAAAAACTTAAAATACATTCATTCTTGCTTGAGGTGTGTCTATTAATAGTAATGAAGAGCTAACGAGCAGTTATTTATCTTTTCTCTGGAAAAATTCTTGTTTACCTGAGCAATTGCATCCTTGAGTTGATTGTATTTCTCTAGATCAAATCGTGTCTTTTTGGCTCCTTTATGGAAAAATAGTAAGTACTGTCTGTCTCTGGCATCTGGATAAACATATTCCTAAAGAGTAAAAAGGAGAGAAAATAGGAATAAAGCTACAGGAGGGAGGCAACACAGGATGCCATAGCACAGTGTGTCTCAGGTGTGTCTGGGAGAACGACCAGTTTCTGACAGAAGACACAAGCCTGGTCTGAGCTCACACAGTGGTGGGTGATCCCTGCCAGCAGCTAAACCCCCACCCAGTCACTCACTGCCCCACAGCTGGATGGGAGAGAGAAGAGAATCCAAAGGTAGGAAAACAACAAAAAAAACTTCACTGTGAAGTTAAAGACAGTTTAATAACTGAGGAAAAAAATCCACAACAACGTAAGAGCGATGCAAAAGCAATCACTCACCACCTCCTGCCAGCAGACCAGCGCCCAGCCAGACTCTGAGCAACAGCTGATTTGGAGAAACTCCCTCCCAATTTATTACAGAATGTGACATTGTATGGTATGGAGTATCAGTTTGGTCAGTTCAGGGCAGCTGTCCCAGATGTGTTCCCTCACAACATCTCACCCATCCTATTGCCAGGGGTGGGAAGTGGGGGGTTGGGAGGGGACAGACCAGGGAACAACAAAAACCACAGAAGGCCTTGATGCTGTACCAGCACTGCTCAGCAACAGCAAAAGCACTCGTGTGTTATCAAGGCTGCCTTGGTCACAAATGCCAAACACTGCACCGCACCAGCTGCTCTGAAGAACATTAACTCCATCCCAGCCAGACCCAGCAAAGGCAGACATTTGCTTCTCTACTCATTTGTTACATTCCAGCAGTGAGTTACTATCACCTTACTTCTGTCCCCAGTGTGAATCCTTCCACACAGAGAGTACAAGAACTAACGTATTTCGATATCCCCAGTTTGTGGGGAGAAAAGGAGGGAAAAAAACTCTAAGCGCTGCCCCTGAAATAATGCAGCTGACAGACACCTGGGACACCACGCTGGAACACCTGAAGCATGTGTTCTGATGGCCTTGTGACAGTAGAGACACTTTGAGCCCTCCCTTCCTTATTATTTGGGTGCGGTTAGGAAGTGATGAGACAAACCCTGTACTAGAAAATCTGTACAGAATCTGTCACAATTACAAGGATCCAGAGACAGATTCTTCATCTGGACGGGAGGCCAGATCTGTGAAAGGCCTAAACAAAAGCATTTCCAACAAGATGCCTGATCCTCGGTCTCTTTAAAAAGGCCAACGTGGCATGTGAGAAGGGTGGGCTTCCTTGAAGCTCAGAAGGTACCTCACGCAGCCATACCTGTCCGCACTGACCATATCTGCCAGCAGATGAATCTGTTTGGCTACAGCAGTCAGTCACCAAACACAGAGAAGCATTTCTGGTAAGACAACCAGCCAGGACCCCCACCAGAACAGCCCACAGCCATACACCACCTCCCTGGCCAGCACAAATTAAACAAGTGGCATCTGGGTTCCAACAGGATAAGGGAGGGGCAAAGCAGCTTCTAACAGGCACAACTTTGGTATTTTTCTAGTGAGCAGAGCCCAGAGAAAGTCTTCTACTGAAGGGTCCATATCAGCACAACAAGTCCTACCTGGCGGGTCATTACGAAATAAGCATACATTGCCATGGCACTACCATAGGTGATGAAATAGGTGACTGGTTCCATAATGTCCCAAGAATATTCCCACCAGGTGAGGCGGGCCAGAATCCCAAACTGAGTGGCCATGTAGGCCAGGCCTCCCCACAACACCAAGGTTGTCCTCTTCTCTGCTTTCCTGCTGAGCTCCATCCTTACCTGCAGAAGGCAGAAACACATGCTTGCAGTCTCAGAAGTAATTATGTTAATATTGTTAAGAGATAATAATAATGTAAAAATAGTCCCTTATATTGATAGCAACATTAAGTGGTTTGAAACGTGATTTGATTACGCATGATGATTACACAAACAAACCTAAACCTCTTTTCCATCAGTATCTTGTCGCCTATATTTACTCTGAGCATGCTCTGAATGCCTCAGGAAAGTATTTATTTCTCTATGTTCAGAGATGTTCTGCTGCATTAGCCCCCGTCTCTATTTACTAACAAACTCATTTCCCATTACTTAAAGCAAGGAAACAAAATATTTCCACTGAAACCAGAAGCAGACATGGTTTGGTAAACACTTGGTTCAGTGATCTTAAAACGATTTGAAGCATGCCAGGGACTCAGTTAAAGCTTGGAAATACATTCAGGCTGCATTTGGAGGATAAATACAACACATTGAGAAACTCCTTACTTTTTCTAGCGGTGCTAGTTGCTCCTTCAGTTCCTCTAGTCTCCCTATCAGCTCCTTCTCCTTGTTCAGCTGGTGCTCCTCGATGCTCAAGGCCGTGTACAACTGCTGAACCAATGTCTTCACATCATTCAGCGTCGTGGCATTTTCATGGCTTAAGAGCTCTAGGGAGAAACAGAGGCTGCTTTATACACCTGTACCCACAGGGCTTCTCATACGCCCTTGGAAAGCCACTATTAGTCTGCACCGGAAATGAACAAAACTGTCTTTTCAACAAAGAGCTTTGGAAGAGCTCCAGAATTCTAAGATAATGCAAGTCTCTTGAAAGAAAACCAGGCTTTATTAGTGGATATTCCTGAAATTTGATAAGAATAAGGAAAAGAGAGATGTCCTATAAAGCTGGTCAGATGTTAACAGCTGCTTCTGATTCATATTTATATACAAGAGAAATGAACTAAACTAGCTATAATCCATCACACCAGCTGTCAAGACACAGGCAGAATTCAGACTACAGACCACCAGCAACCAGAGTTATTGGTGGTGGCAACTGAACATCATGGGTTAGGGACCCCACAACAGTCTCATCAGCAGCATTTTGAGTACCAGTGCCTAGGACTGTTTCCCAATACTCTGTGGGTAACACTGCCTTCTGTGCTGCCTACAAAGGACTGAAGTTCTCCCTCCTGGTACTCAGAAACAAGAACACGGCCATGACTCAAAAACACCTTTATCTTTGCATTCCAACACAAAAAGGATTCCTAGAGGATACCAGTTCATAAAGGAGTTGTGACTACTTGTATTGTGTTACACTCCACATGGAAAAAAACAAGTTTGAAATTAAAGCAGAAGATTTTGACACTAACCAAAGAAATTAATTTTTGTAGCATCCTTGGGCTTGTACCTAAAGTTATTAAAATATGATTTTACCAACTCAAAAAGCTATGGACAGCTTAAGTTTTAACACCAGCAGCTCAAGGAAAAAAGTGACTCAGTTGCCTGTGCCAAGACACACAAAGTACATAATTTCCTTCTAGTTAAAGGGCTCCTGTTCTCCTATGAAGAAAAATCCATGTGTTCCTACTGAGGTGACCATCAAGAAGTACTTACTTAAAATTACAGTATTCTGGCATTTTCATTTTCAAATACACAAGGTGATCTTACAAAAATGGAAAAGCAATAGCTGAAAAGTTTGACAGAACTAACCTCAGTGCCTATTTGCAGGCACATTCATTTTAGCACAAACTATAGAAATCTCCCTGGCAAGTGCATCCTAGGAGACAATTTCCTGTAACCTTGGTGATCCCAGAGCTCACTTAGCAGCACACAATGGGTGACAGAGCAGAGTAACTTCTTTGTGTGTGTGATATCCAGTGGTTTAGATATCCAATCTGAATGGAGAGCTTTCTGTTAAGGTGCTTCTAATGAGATGGGAAAAAATCATCTCTAGCAGAGGTCAGTCTACCCCACATTTAGGGGAGAAAGAGCATCTCACCCAGTACTGCTCTCCCAATTCCAGAATAACAGAACAATAAGGTAGACAAAAATCCCCCACATCTGTGAGCCAAAAGACAAGCAGAACAGCATTTCCCAAGCTGACCCTTTTGTTTAAATCCTCAGAGGTAACTACAGGCATGCAAGGACCTGGTGTTTTATCAAGGCTATGAAGCTCTCCAGAAGAAAGAGTAGAGGGCAGATAAAAACACCAAGTTCCTGCCTCCACCAGTAACGCTGAAGTGTCTCAAAAGCTTCTAGCAGGTTCTCACATCTTGAAAATCACACACGTCCAAAGAATATTATTGAAATGGATTTTCTTATTGACTCAAAATAGGTTGGTTTCCCTTCACTTCCTAGCTGATTCTTCATAACACAACTTTCTAAGGGCACAGTCTCCTTTATTTCACTGCTTGGTAGCTAACAAGGTTTTGAGGTTTATCTGCAATATTCAAAGTACCACACTTAAATGGAAACAATGTTAGCTGTCAGGGGAAGCAACAATTTATTTTTCCAAACCAGACAATCTAAGTTTCAATCTAATTCCCATCTTGTATCGTATTCCTTCAAAACGAGTTAAATTAAATTACTTTTTGGTAATTAAAGAAAATTTTGAAAACTTGGAAATTAAAAGGAATTTTATTTCTTTGTTTATTCCTCTTGGGGCTGGGGGCACTAGCTTTGAACAGAATGAAATATCTGCTTTTCATTAGTGATTATTCTGATTATTTGGATATCTCTAAATCGGGCTCCAAGGGCAGGATTAGAAAACACAAGGTTTCCCTTTAGAAACAACGCTTCATGCTCCTGAACAAGTTAATAAAGCATGTTGCAATGAAGAGGGAACTGAATACTGAAATGTACTCCCAGTGCTGAGCAGAAGCAGGCTGGTTTACCTCTCTTTGGTGGTCTGACATGGTACGTGACATCATTAATGATCAGTTTGAAGTCATCCAGCAGAAGCAGGTCAATGCCTGTGGAGGAGGCCACACGTGTGCCATCTGTAAGGAAAACACAGATGACGCATTAAGCAGGAGGAACAAAGGACTTGAACATGCCGTGGCTAAGTTGTAACACCCTCCCAAATTCAGCTGTTGGGCTTCTATTCTTTCCAAAAGATGATACTTTTTGCCAGGACAAGGAAAGGTGAAACATGACTGAGTTTTCATGGCTAAAGCAGGATATTGTTTCACTTGTACCGCCTTCTACACCCAATTCTTTACAAATCGATTTGAACATCTATGTAGGTTGCATAGCTTGCATCTTTCCTACTAAATAGTAGGGAACTCACCAGAAAACATCTCCATTAGGACTGATTTCCTTAGCAGCTCTGACTACACAATATTCTTACTCTAGGAATGGTGTTTCCACCTTCTGCTTTTTCAGGAAAGCCGAAGAACTCACACCACAGCAAACTTTTACTTCAAAAGCAAAAGGCCAGATGAAAACAACCGGCAAGCAAGTAAATCAATTAGTTTGTAAACAAGAGTACCTGCTGAGTAGATTGCAACCCGATCAATTCCTCTGTCCTCTGCTCGCAGCTGTTGCAAGAACACCCCGACAGAGTCCGAGATGGGTTTCAGGGTGAACTGGCAGCGCTCGCGCCGCGATGGAAGACTCACAGAAATCACAGGCAACCCGTTTTGGTAAACCACCGTCACTTCTACAGAGACAACAAAAACACAAGCTCATCGTTAAAAGATAACAGATCTTCTCTGTTTGTCCCATGGAGAAAGAGGCAAACCTGATTATCATCTGAATATAACAGACTAAACTTTTGATGTTATTAAGAGACATGGCAGAAGAAAAATGGAGATATAGCCAAGATTCTCACTCCAGTAATGTGGCAGTCATTTTCTGTACTTCGTAAAAGTTACTGACACTAAACACAGTCACCTTTATTCTAAAGGCAAAATGATATCTAAAAGCCGTAACATGGCAGCACAGTACGTTTTGGTTAGGTTTTGTGAATAAAAGCATTTTGGACTATGGAAGACAAAACACTGCTGTTTATCAGGACTTATAGCTCAGGAGACAAAGGCAGATTGTGTATATTAGGAAACATCAAGGAAGGACCAACTTCAAATGTTTTTATTCTTGTTTAGTTCTGGCTTCCTCCTCCTTGTCCTGAGGCAAGACATTTAAGAAAGCAGTCAGGAAAATGAGGCTGTAGGAAAGCAGCACTCAAGAGTTTAGGCTTCAAGGTCATTTCATCTAAAATTCATGGGATCAATATGCTTTGTACTTCTCCAGACAGGCATCACTACTTAGGTGTAGATAAAACAAGATTTTCCATTTCTTTGGAGCTGCCAGAAGTTTTTCTGAAGGCATTCTTAAGGATTTCAGTAATTCTAAAATCCATGGTAGTGACCTGTATGAACTGTAAGCTGGTTATTATTTTACTGCCACAACCTCCTCCATGTGCTTCGCGACATCCATACACAGAAAAGAGAAGTTAAAAGTTCATATTCCCTAAACCCTTTACTGAATTACCATCGTAACTGTCCTCAAGTGGGGTAGCTTCTAAGACATAACAGCACACCTAAAAATGATTTGCTTTTATAGGGATCTTTCTTATGTAAGACCATACGGGTTTTTTTATTGCTCAGAGCATTTGCTGCGTCTCAAGGATGGTGCAGTCACACCCGCCTACAATTCATCTGCCTCAGTATCCCCACCTGTTGCAGCTTTGGTCAACTCCTGTCTCTTTAAACTCACTGAACTCATGGATTGACATGCTAAGTAACTTTAAGCAGCTAACATCAAAACCAGTCAGTCAAAGAGTCACACAAGTAGAAATGAAGACAAATAACATTATTTTAACTACCAAAGGGAACTATCAGGAAAAGTCTTGGGGCAACACACCTTTCCAAAAATGGGGGATCATGGATGTTGAGAAAGGAAGTACCAAGTGCACTTGTACAAAGCAAGAAGAATTGTCTTCTCATTCTCAACTATCACACACCTTCGTGAAATGAATCAAGCATAAAAAGGCTTTTTCCCTCTTGCAAGGGATTGCTACCTTCAAGTCCTTAAAGATTAGATGGAAGCAACCAAGTATGGACACCTAAAACAACTAAAGCATCCTAAGAGGCCCCAGTATTTGAAAAGCTATCAATGCCTATTCTCAAGACTCAGACACCTGACAAGATTTTAGTAGCTTGTGCGTTTTGAAGCATAGAATTCAGAGACGACAATCAGATATCTACTGGTAAGAAATAAAGCAAAGTGCTAATTTACTTGGACAGTCAGACAGAATTTAGAGCTCGTTAGCAGCAGATGTTATGACACCAGCTATCAGGTTTTCTTTAAATTGAAAATGCTACCTGGATCACACAGGCAGAGAGGCAGTTTCTTTGCAGAGCAGAAGAGATAACAGTGTTTGCATCGACACTTTTTCCATGTATCCCCATCAGTACCACACCACAACCAGAGCTCCAGGACTGCCAGCTCTGGAGGAAGTGCCTACCAGGACCAGCTCTGCTGCATTTTAGGAGTCATCAGCATTAGGAGCACAAACAAAGCCTTTCACTAGGATTTGCAGCTTAGGTGAAGTATTAAAGGCCAGATTATTTCCCCTCAAAAGACAGGGTCAGTAAGTTTAGAAATACAACTGCTTTATGTTTTCCTTGCAAAAACCTTGTAAAAGTAATTTCCTAGCTTAATTCACTGGTGGGGAAAGTCCATAACTCCAGGTCGATCCTCTCATCACCTCCCACACAAGCAGTGCTGGTCAGATTCTTACCGCATTGAAGTGGGAAGAGCTCAGAGGCAAATAAAAGAAAGAAATCTGAAGGACACAATAGCACAAACCTAACAGACAGCAGCAGATGGCTCCAGTAAAAGTTATTAACAAGCCCCTGTGATATGGCTGCCTCACTCTTCTCTCCCACAGCCCTGCGTGTCTTCTGCACCTACTTCACAGGTTACTAAGTGGACAAAGCATTTGGCACCTCAACTCATTACAGAGCTAAGGTTTCAGTTAATCTTCCCTAGTTAAATTTTAAGCCGAGATTTAAATGCATGGGACAAGTAAAGAAAGTAATTTTATACAAGTGTGCCTCACTTACATTTACAGACACCTACAGCCCGGCCAGGAACGGTGCTAAATAAGACCATGGAGGATTTGAAAAGCTTTACATGCTATATTAAGCGTGGGGTTGCTTTGAGGTATGAGTTCCATCCAAGCACCACGAAGTTTTGACTCAATCATATGTGCACCAGCAACAGGTCATAGGTATTTTCTTTTTTTTAAAAGACTTCCATTTTTGCCTAAGATCAACTTGAGCAACACAAAACAAAGTATAGTAAAAAAAAAAAAAGTGTGGCCAAATAAGTCACTGTTGAACACTGGCTGCTGGTAAAGGTGAAGTTACTGGAAGAAATAATGAGAGAAATATTCAAGCACAACATGAGGAGAGGTAAAATCAAATCAGGCACACGCAGACATTATCTTCTCAACTTTACATGTCCTCCACACTTCTACCTGTTTAAGCCCCTATGTTTTCTTGTAAGCTCTCCAGAGCAGTCATATTCTCTTTGTCTTTGCACACTTGTTATCCTGGCAGGGGAAGCAGGAACCCTTCATTTATTAGCTTTCAGACCTTATCAACAAGCCTTAACAAGAAGAGGATCCACTCAATGCTCGTGTCTGTCAGCGCAAGTGCTCCACTCCTTGTGCACAGCATGCAGATGTTAAGCAGGCAGTGAGCTGAAAGCTGCTCCTTTCCTCTTTCCATTCTGGCACACCGAGATTTTTAAAGTTCCACCAGTGCATCCTTTTGGCTTTATGCTCTGACAACCTTCTCAAAAAAGCTTAATGTTTGAGCAGAATTTAAATAAAGGAATAACATGGCCTTGGCTTCGCAACTTACTCACTGCAGCAAATGATGCTTTTGACTATTTTGGCATGTAGCTGACATGAACTGCACTTTTGTTACATAAATGAGGTTAAGGGGGGCAGGCAGAGTCGCAGGACCACAGACTGGGTCAGGCTCAAAGGACCACAGTGGGTCTTCTGGTGCCACCTCCCTGCTCAAGCAGGGACATCCCAGAGCACATGGCACAAGATTGTGTCCAGACAGTTCTGGAGGGAGACTCCACAGCCTCTCCGGGCCATCTGTTCCAGTGCACAGGAGCAGTTCTTCCTCACGTTCAGGTAGAATTTCCTGTGCTTCAGTTTCTGCCCTTTGCCTCGTGTCCTAGTAGCTGGCACCGCTGAACAGAGCCTGGCTCCAGCCTCCAGCACCTCCCTTCAGGAAGGACGGTACCCTGAAGGGTAGGGATCATAGAGACTCACAGCTACATCAGAAAGAAGTCTGGCAAAAAGATTTGGACAGTCGCATGCAATTCTATCTTTCTTTATAAAGCCTGTCCAGTTTTGTAAGGACAGTTCATAGAAAAGTTGCCCAGTGCCTTAATTCTTCTTGACGTTGTTCTCTCTGTCGCTTCCGTAGCTCTAAACTGGATTGGTGCCCAGCCAAAAAAACCTCAACCAGAAAAGGGGGCAGGGAATGAAATGTAAGTTGGGGAAGTCCAAGCGAGGCAGGAGCCGGTACGCGTGCGTACTCACCATCAGAGGGCGCTACGGTACTGCAATACACCACTCTCACGCTCTGCCAAGGAGACAGCCGCTGGTGCACCTGGAAAACACAGGCACAGCAAAAACGGCACACGTTCAGAGTCTGGCAGGATCGCACCCAGCGCCCCCTCCCTCCCGCCGGCCCCTTCCCCAGTGCCCGCGCTCGGCACCTCCTCGATCCGCAGCAGGGACAGCCGCAAACCGCGGGCACCTGTCAGGAACAGCCTCTTCCCTTCCCATCTGTCACCCCACAGGGTTTCCCCCCTCAGCCAAGTTCACCTCTCCACACCTCACTCTCCACACACGTAGCTGAGAGCCTATAACACAACAGCTGTGATTTGTTTTCCTTAACGTAACGCGCATTTTTAAAGCCACACGGTCAATCAGTTTAGCTCACTACACAGAGTAAAAACCATATCAAAGCACGAGCCTTTAAAGGTTAAAAAAGGAAGTTTTTTGCATAACCAAGAGGGATGTTTACAGAGTTGTGGATTAACAGGTTCATTCTCTTTGGTTGTTTGCCACGCCAACATTACTTTTCTTGTGCCCTTAGAGAGGGAAGCCAAATTCCAAGACACGAAGTAGTAAACACGCCTGTGCATAGAAGAACAAGTTGTTCCAACATAAAAAGCAATAATTGTAACACTGAGCTATAAAAATAAAAGAAACTACAATAGCCCAATAAGAAAAACCACAAGAATGGGTAGTATGTTCTGCAAACTTAGCAAGAGACTCATTTGCCCATGAAAATCTAGAATTAGACTGATTTAAAGCCTATCTTTCTACTATATTACACTGGTTATACACTAATCCTTCCCCAACACCGAGATTACAACTCTGGCACAAAACAGCCCAACTAAACCAGAACAAGGCGTGACACACCAGCTCTCACCTGTCTCTGGCGGTTTATATTTCAGTGGCTAGCCTCAGATTTTTCAACAGCTGTTGCCCAATTTGGACATTCCTATGGTCTGGGATACTTTTTCTTTGCTGATTGCTAAAACACAGCCGCCAAACCTATATTTCTATAAAGGTATCTCACAGGGAGGACTTGTTTAAGTAAATCTCTAATGAAGTTTGCAAACAAAACATAGGCTGTTGATTATTCCTCTGCCAAATTGTCCAAACATCTGTGTTTCATGAGGTTGCCTTTGATAAACTACTTAAAATGGTCTTAAATTGCTACTTCACTTGTCCTTTGAAGCCCGATATCCAAACCAAGGATAGTTTCCACTAATCTTTCATGAAAGCAGGACCTTTGGCCCTGATGGTCACCGCACTGACAGCTCTAGAAATTCACTGTGATATGTGCTGTATTTACACTTCATTTCTATCAGTTTTGACAATGAAAATCAGTCATTTTCAATTTTCCTCCATTCAACTGCATTTTCAGCTTCCCAGGGTCAAATCACACAGTCAGCTCGCAGGAAAAGAAGCGGGCACTAAACAGCTGTAACTCAAGTGGGAAGTTGCATGTTTCAGCAGAAGTAATATTGTAAAAAACGCCTGTGTGTTGGGAACCAAAGGGCAAATCGCCTTTTTGCAAGTGAAATAAGCAAGTCTTCTTGACTCTCTGACACCATGTGCTACTGTTGAGCAACCAGGACTGCCCCTCGCACCTGAAGAAAAGCAGGTTTTAGACTCAAAACTATCTGAGAAAAACACAGCTACAGCCCCACATCCTGTACAAATCCAGCTCTGTTGTCTTGGCATTACTACTGTATTATTAACAAAGTCAGAAGCTTCAAGGATCAGAAGTGGTACCACATGCAAATTGATTTTCAGAACCAATTTTTACCTAAGGAGGGGAATTTTAATCCTTCTAAAAATAGTATCAGATACAATAACAAGTGGGCAGAATTCACACAGTGAGACACAAACCCTCCTCAGTGAGAGAGCACTACCCCAAAGACTGTTCATAGACCTGTTTTACCTGATCCCACGGCACAGCTAGCACTGATAGGAGTTTTTTACTGCTTCACTCTCCCCCCTCTACACAACATTAATCATCCATTTTTCAAACACTGCACAGCAGGATTCTGCCTTTCTACCAGATGTGAACGGCAGCCCAAAAACGCAGTTCTCAGAAAATCCTAAACCTCACTAAACGCAGCATTATCCCACTGCAAAATAACCATGTAACTGGAAGATATTATCAGGTAGCACATGCAAAGACTTTACCTTAAGGCTATGAGTATCTGACAGATACAAGCTCACTCCAGAAGCCTCCTGCCCTCATACAAAAAGAACAGGGAAAAGACAAAACAGGTTGAAAAAAACGGGGCATATTAGGTGACTCATCAAAAACCTGAGGTGTCCCTGGATTTAACCCCTTGGACAATTCTCGCATCCCAGTATGGGCTGAACTCCTCTGTTTCATTAACACCCCCTCCCCAGCAGTGTGCTGCCAGTACATTTTACAGGAGAGATGCTGTTAAAACACACATATCTGTCCCTCCTGCAGCTCTGAACTGTACCGTGCGATATGTGCTGCTGCTGCTACAATTCCTTATCTACAGAAACAGTCTCTGCTGGGTAGGAAGGGAAAAAAAAAGAAAAAATGAACTCAAAACTGAGCAGAGACCAAAATGTCATGATATGTCATCTACGGTTAGCAAGAGCTTAAGGAGTCATCCATCATTTCTGTTCCTGAAGGGAGACGGTTGTTTTAAAATTGAGATGGAGAGAAATGTTTGAACCTGTTATCCGATGTCTGCAGTTCAACAGCTTCATACGGAAAGATGTCAGAAGGCTGAAGCTGGGGATTAGAGTGGTGCAGGGCAGAGAGAGGAACTCGTTTCAAGCTTTACTGACCAGCTCTGCCTCTCAGGCAAACAGCCAACAGCTCACCCCTCCTTCAGCAATGAAGTGTGCAACAACTGCATCCAAATTTCAGTTGAGACAGACTTGTCCACCTCTCCCAAAATAAACAATACTTGGGAGTGTGAAAAGCACCAAACCCAGACCACTGAAATGAGAAGCTTTAAGCACTAGGATAACTTTCTGGGTCTCACAAGAACACACAGAGGAATTCACTTTCCACATCCATTCATTTCCTGCCTTATCTGCAGTAAGATGCATGTTAAGAGGCTCAGGGTTATGCAGCAGCTGCACTCCCAGAATGATTAAAGGAGCAAGAGGAAAAAAGTCCCAGTCCTCTCTCTAAAACTAATGCTTCCTCCAGCCTTGTCCAGGTCTATATTAGACAACCCAAAGGTAAAAGTAACAGCATCTCTATAGGTCCTAACGTAGCTTTCTCAATACTACATGGGTGACAAAGTTAATCAAAGCCTTGCTGGAAAAATCAACCTTTTAGCTACCAGTGAGTACTCTCCGATGGGGAAACAGGGAGCACTCCTGTTCTCCGGGTATGTAATTATCAAAGATGGAACGCTAACAACTTCAGGAGATTGAGTCTCCAAACCCTAATTAAAATCAGAAAAGAGGTTGTCCAGAAAAAAAAACGAACCCCAAGCATGAAAAAGGGTGAACATCTTACTCTAGAACCCAAGTAAAAAATGCTGCTAACTTATTACCTGGAGTACCAGTGCAGCAAGAACTGCAGAGCTTTTGTGAAAAACAGAGCATTCCCTGCGTAAAAATGTCTTACTACAAGTGAAGCATTTAAGAGACACGTTTCCAAGTGTCCCTGGCAACATCTATTTTACAAATTATGAGGGGCCTCCTTTAAATGAGGCTGCCTTAAGTCTGATACAAAGCAGCTCACCTTTTCCAACAAGCAACAGTTATTTTCCTCTCTATCCTGACTTTCACTGCATGAAATACTGAATGTCTTTCCTGGCTCTAAAAGTGGTTATCCTAAAAACTCCAGGCTGAAATCTCAGTGATGAAAATTGCTGCAAGCTTCCCCAAGCAGCCACAGTAACCCAAGCCACCCACCTCAAACACACTGAAGGGCTCCATTTATCCATCTTTCCCTCATTTCTGCTCCTGTACTCTATCTCTTAGAATTTGGTCTCTCCTAAACAGTACTTTGATCCTCAATTACCAAGTCCCCTTCTGCCCTCCCCTTTTCCTTCCCCTTCACACCGGCTGTTTGCAAAGTAAAGGAGACTCAGGGCAAAACCATGCCCCGACCAGAAACCTGCTGTCCAAGGGATGCGATGTGTGACTTCTCAACACAGCCAGTGTTTTCGCACCAGCACATAAGCTGACTGGATTTAAATACATTTAGCTGTGGTGGATTGACTGGGGCCGGCTGCCCAGCCAGCTGCTCCCTCACTCCTCAGGAACAGGATTGGAGGATGCAGGATAAAAGGATAAAGGCAGGGAGATCAGTCACCACTTCTCACTGGCTTAACAGACTGGACTAAGGGAAAGTTGATTTACTGCCAATTAAAGCAGATAATATCAAGACACAGGTTGAAATGAACACTTCCCCCCTAACCCAACCCTTTATCAGAGACCCTTTAGACCCAGACAGTACACACTGAGACCCCTCATCCCCTGGGCACCCTACACAGAGACCCCTCAAGCCCCAAATACCTCACAGAGATCAGAGACCCTTCAACTCCAGACATCTCTCAGCCTCCTGAGACACCCCACAGATACCAGAGATATCCCTCAGCCCCAGGCACCCCACACAGCCTTCAGAGTCCTGTCAGCACCAGACACCCCAGATACCAAAGACCACTCAGCCCCGGGCATCCCACACAGCCCCCACAGAGACCCCTCAGCCACAGACACTCCCTCCCAGCCCCAGGCAACCCATCCAGTGACTATTAAACCAGTCTGCTAATAAAACCCTTCAAAAATGAGCCAGTGCGGGGCTCTGGGCACTTACAGGATCTTCCCAGCCCACAGCAGCCCCTCACGCAGCTCTGAGGGCAGCGGGGTGATGAGGGCAAGGTGGCAGCACCTTATGAGGGACCCAGCTGCTGCCAGCGCCCAGGCCCTGCCCTGCCAACTTCAGCTAATTCCCGCTAATTCCCCCTCAGCATCCTCCCTGCCTTCCTCAGACACCTCCAAAGGGATCAAAACAGGCCCATCTGCCACTGGAGATGTCTGCCTGCATCTCTCACCCCTTTCTTGTCTTTCTGAGGTACCTGGACATCGCTGCCTGCTTCCAGGGTATCTCTGAGAGAAAAAAAAAAAATCAAAAACCTCAAGCATCCTTTGAAATTGAGCCAAACTTTACCAGGGATTTGCAACACTGTATGGAAGACCTTCTCCAGCTTCTTGCTACGGTCTCTGGATATATTCACATAGCCAATACAACCGTGTAGTATTTCCCTCAAGGCATACACTGGGCTGCTGTTTGGGAGTCGGGGATGTGAAAAAACACTCCTTGCTCCCAACAAGGGTACTGCTCACACTGCATCTATGCAAACCTCCAGGGCTTCGGCTGGAGAGGGAATGCAGTGGGGAAAGCCCCTGTACCCGGGAGCTGTGCCCTTGCAGTGACAGCAACAAGCCACATACTTCTGAGCACAGTTTTCTCCAACAAGTCCAAACTGCTGCCTTTTTCAACCATACGGCCTGTCTCCCAGGACCCAAACACTTACTTGGTCTGATTAAATCCCACTGGCTTGAACTCATTCCTCTCTCTCTTTGACAGCACGCCCTTACTCCATCCCACTCAAGAGGTCAGACTTTGCACCAAAAGGAACATTTTGCACCCACTGCCTCCATAGGGCAGTGTTCCGTGCGGATGAAGGTCAAGCAAACAAGAACCCATCCGAACTGTGGTGCTATTCCTCCTGGATTTTTTCTTCTGCATTTTAAAATCAGGCTGTAGACGGACACAAAAAAAAGGCAATGCCAGCAAGACGTGGGAAGTGTTATTCTTTACATTTGGAAGCACTTTGTATGACCTACACGTTAGCAAATGATCTTCATTTGCCTCAGTTCTCATTCCTGCCTGAATTTTTTCTTCTTCCAGCATTAGTGCAAAGCTCCATCACATCTGCTAGGAAGGGAACATAAACAGGAGGTGAGCTATAAATACTCCTTTCTCATCCTGCTTCCTTTGCCCATCTGCCTGAAAAGAAGCAGGTAATCCACAGTGTCCAGGAAGAGGAGGGGGCAGGAGGAAGGACATTAGTTCTCTGCAGAAAAAGGAAAAAGCAGGGATGAAGTAACTGTTCCTCATCCTTCATTGTGCCTTTCTCCCAGGCATTACTGCTGCTCTGGAGATACCGCTATGAGGAGTTGCAGCAGGAACTGTTGCTGAGCAAGAACATCACTGCATTTAATGGCTTTGATTGAGCCTCTGAGAGACAAGAGAGGGAAGAGGAGGTAATAAAAGAGAAAAAAGTTGAGCTGACATGTTAAGCACATCAGTCAAGCAGAATCCATCGCTTTTAACAGGTGCTTCCCCTTGCCACCATCCACATCACTTCCCCCCCAACTAAAAACCAAATCAAAACCCCAAACCAAAACCTTCTCTCAGTCTATATTCTTAATTTTATTGCAAGTGTCAACAACTTACAGAGAATTACCCTATTCCTAACTTAAGACAGATGACAGGCAGGGTACACCAGACCCCCACACTCCCTCTCATCCAACCTTCACACAGTCCTTCCTACCTCTGGCAGGCAACACAAAGCAGGGCTGGAACATCTCCCTGACAGTTTGTGATGCCAGATCACAGTTTCACTATGAAAATATTTTTTTGCTTTACCGGAGTAGGATGGTTTGGATTCCACTTCTTTAATACAATCCTCATGGTTACTGGGAAAAAAAAAAGCTGAGACTTTTAATTCCTTTGAATCCTGAAGGCTTGAAACACAGAACCCAAACAAAACATTAGGATGCATTTAAACCTTTTCAGCTTTGAAACCCGAGAACTGAATTCCTTTCCCTAATTTCCAGATTCATCACTTGAGTCTTAACTGAAAAGATTTATAACTCTCTTCTCAAAATTAAGGGGGCTGTCAACTACTGTTTAAAAAAAAGAAGAATTCAGTGATTTCTGAGCTCACTAATTTCAGGAATTTTGTCTCTCTCAGCCACTTACAGCTGAAAACTGCATAACTAAGAGAGAGAAGGCATCAGATGGATTCCCCTCAGCGATTTCCCCAGGGCAGCTGAGCTGTTGTTTTGTTGTTTGGTTTCTTGTTTGATTTTCTTCCTCTAGCACTTACCAACCCCATTAGGCAACTCCTGTAGTCTCTGTTAGAACCAGTTTAAGATGAGAGCTCTTGCCCCTCTTCTCCCACTGCAAAAAGAGCTTCCTGGTGTGGAAACAGCACCTCACTGACACATCCCTGCACTCCCAGCATCAAGAATGAAACAATAAGCAGAGTTACGAAGCAAGATTCCCACAAGCGCAAGGAAATTCCTTCTGCCTCGGCGCGGTGCTGGGGAGCAGCCAACTCGCACTGGTTTTCCAGGGAAATAAACTCAGAAATGAGGGGACCTCCCTTTCAGCTCTTGAAAAGACACAGCAGGCTCTTGCAGACTTCGGAGTTGGCGCCAGCACATGCACAGCTTGGGAGGATCTGCACACTCTGAAATATGGAGAGGTGCAACATCCTGCAAGCCACAGCAGCCCAGCACACCCCACTACTGTGGGAGTCCTACACCATCAATTCCCTGCAGGAAGGCACAACACAAAAAAATCTCATCTCTCTGGCTAACCTCACACCTGGGTTTGGTCCAGAAAGTGGCGGAACAGAAAGGTAAGTACTCTCAGACAGCAAGAGGCTGTATCCACAAAGTCACATCCAGTCAGTCCAACCATTAAAAGACAAAAAGTGCTTCCTTCTCGTGGAAGGAACGAGCCTTACAGGGTGAGCCTAGAGACCAAACTCGCTTTAGGACTGAATCCTTCATGAGGCACTTAGCAGGGAAGTGTAAGAGTGTTGCCCAGAAGCACCAGACAAGCTTTATAGATACTCTGAGTTTCACAAGTTTGGGTCCTAAGCAAAGAACCGTAAGTTTGGCTACAAATACCTGCAGCCAATTAACATTGGCCAGTTTTTTCTGGAAGAAATACCAAAGCGTAGGACGTTCAACTTGGCATTCTTCCCTGCTTTCCACATTCAGTTTGCAACAGTTCACTACCAGGTGTGATTAATGCAGTAAAAATCAATCCTTTTGCTAGTCCCACATACATCTCATGAAGCTCTGGAAGAATCCTCCAGTTCATTAAGGGTGGATGCCTGACATTTTCTCCCCTGGATCCGCTGCCTGCCATAAGGATTGTTACTGTGCAACTCTGGCTTCTAAATCCCTTATGTTCCCTGGCAAGAGCAGAGCAACAGAAGGAAACGAAAAAGATTCCAATAAAAATATATGAATGTTTTAAAGCCATTAAAGAACTCCATTTCATTGTGCCACCAGACCACAGATCAAGGATACTTACATGCAAACTTAATATTCCCATACGTTAATGTTTAATATCCTTTGGTTAATGATGTAACTTTTACTTATTTTGCAGGATGCCCTCCCTCCTGTGCCCTGAAAGAGGAGATGGTGCAATGCTCACCTCCTGTGTGCCATAGGTACGTGCCTGGAGAGGCAGCTTGGCAGAAGTTAAAGCACAAGTGAACGGCAGTTCTCTGCAGAGGCAGATCTTTATTGACACACTAATAACGTGCAGGAAGAACACAAACACGTTAATTTTGAACCTGATGCTTAAATAGTGTGTTAAGCTGAACTGGGAAACCTTCAGAACTGAATTTTTCTCAGCTCATCTCAGCTGGTCTATATGCAAACGGAGAAGGTCATAGAATCATAGAATGCTGGAATAGTTTGGGCTCAAAGGGACCTTACAGATCATCTTGTTCCACCCTCTCTTCCCATGGGCAGGGACACCTTCCAGTAGATCAGACTGCTCCAAGCCCCAGTGTCCAGCCTGGCCTTGGACACTTCCAGGGATCCCAGGGGCAGCCACAGCTGCTCTGGGCACCCTGTGCCAGGGCCTCCCCACCCTCCCAGGGATGAATTTCTTCCCAACATCCCATCTAACCCTGCCCTCTGGCAGTTTAAAGCCATTCCCCCTGTAAATAGTCTCTCTTTTTGTAGGTTCCCTCCACATACTGGAAAGCCACAATTAGGTTACCCCAAAACTTTTCTTCCCCAGGCTGAACAATCCCAATTCTCCCAGCCTTTCCTCACAGCAGAGGTGCTCCATCCCCCTAACCACAGGAAAGTGGGGTTGACCCCTTCCGTACAGCACAAGCAGCAGCCATAGTGTATCCTGCAGCATTCTGTGCATGGTTTCAGAAACACAAACTTGCTCCTGGCTCCTCTGGAGGAGGAAAAGCTTTTACCACCTGTGGGACTGCTCCCCAAACCCCAGCCTTGGCAGCGGGTGGGGCTGACTGGAACATTCACTGCTTCATCATCGGCCATCTCTGGCAAGATAAGCAGGAGGCTCAGAGATCAAAAGGTTTTTATTTAATTGACCACTGATAAAGGGAACGACTGCAACAGCATCTCCTAACAGCTCAGAGCTCTTCATTTGAGCATCTCCTGCACGGCATCGCTGTGCTACAAAACTCGATGTAATTATGCTCAAATGCATGAAAGCACAACAGAGGCACAAACAGATGAAGTTTTAGGAAAGCTATAAACTGAAGTTGATCACCTCATCTCACAGCCAGTGCCACCCTCCAAACTCAGTCACATCCGCCACTCCTTCGGGCTGAGCCTGTGAGGACGAGAGGCTGGATGCCCTCAGGAAGGGCTGCTCCCCTTTAGGTGCCACCGCAGTGCCCGTGGCCAGGCCATCTTGAGCACCAATCCACTCTGTCCCTTCCTGAACATCCCTCCTCTGGCTTGGCAAAACCAGTCAAACCTGGGTTTATGGACACGCACTACGCACAAACCCGCCCTTAGTTTATATAATGATTAAGTCGAGGCAGCCAAGTTAAAATCACTAAAGAATCTTAAAGAAAAACAGACCTAAGACTTCTCCTAACTTATCAAGTTAACCACTGCCAGGACATGCGATAAACCAGGATTACCCAAACATTTCATTCCACTTCTTTGTTTAAAAATACTGTTTTCCATAAATTTTCTTTCCCCCAGATCACAAGGCTTGTTTTAGTAGGATTTTAATTGAAATTTTTCTAATTGTTTCAGCTCAAGTATTTTTACTTTGTTTTAAAAGCACAGAACATACAATACACTGCGTTTACACCTCTACCTACAGGGTTTTTCCGCACAGAAACTGTTGTCATCCAAAGAATAAGACACAAGGAGGATCCAATGCAAAACAAATCCATTTTCAAGAGCCAGTCCCAAAAAGCCGATTTGAACTGCTTGCCCAATTACAAGCTGCAAACCACACATCAGAGATACACATGTTGCAAAGGGTTTGCAGCTCACACTTCTTTCCTATATGAAGGCTGAGGCTTAACTCATATTAAGAGATTGAGAAGCCTTGGAAATGAACCACTAGAAAAAAATTACTAGGAAAATGACCATTTTTCTAGTCATTAAGGCCATTTAAGAATGAACAGTCCTGGGAAAAGAGATTATCCTGGGAGAGAGAGATTTGGAATGGAAAGTAACGGGAAATCTTTGGCTTGATCACTTCCTTAAAGCTTTTCCAAATCAATTAAACTAGGTTTAATATACTGTGATAGGTGTTCAGTGGTCTAGAAGAAGGCAATTTACAATTTGGCTCTGAATTATACAAGCTGTCAGAGACACCTTTACAGTTTGTATTTTCATTGACAGTCTCAGCTAGTTAATGAAAATTGAACCATTCTTCTCTGTAAAATTAAATATACACACAAAACAGAGCAAAAAAGCCTCTGTGGAGAAGCCACGAAGTGACAGGCATCAAGGTAAGGACTTCAAAACATACTTCAAAACATATGCTTTCAATCCAACTGAGGAGGCTGGCGCAGCTCACGCAGAATCAGATACTCCCCATACTTTCTTTCCAAGAACCTTTTTAATGCTTTCTCACCGCACTAAATAGCCCTGGGAACCAGGACTTTCCCTTCGATCCAACGCTAATTATGACTTAAAGCTCTTTCAACTGTGAATCCCAGGTTTCTGCTCCTCTATGGGGACAGCCTTAAGAGGCCAGAGAGAATCACAGAATCCCAGACTGGTTTGGGTTTGAAGGGACTTTAAAGCCCATCTCATTCCAACTCCCTGCTTTGGGCAGGGACACCTTCCAGTAGACCAGGTTGCTCCAAGCTCCATCCAGACTGGCCTTAGACACTTCCGGAGATGGAGCAGCCACAACTTTTCTGGGCAACCTGTGCCAGGGCCTCCCCACCCTCCCAGGGAAGGATTTCTTCCCAACATCCCATCTAACCCTGCCCTCTGGCAGTTTGAACCCATTCCCTCTTGTCCTGTCACTATCTGCCCATACAAAAGTCCCTCTCCCTCCTTTTTTTTAAAAATTATATTGGCTCTCTTGGGTGAACAAACAATGGAGAGAGCAAGTTTCCCCAGCTGATGTGCTGGTAGGACTCTGCCTGGTTTTCTAAGCCTGTGAAATCTGCTGGGTTCACAGCTCTGCAGTCTGGTACGTGCAGCTTAAAATCATCCCCAAAGTACGCATCAACAAACTGGAAAGGTCCAGACAAAAAGGAAGAGTGGTTCAGGGCTGGGCCTCCACGACGACCGGTTTCTTTCATCCCTCCCTGCTTATGCTACGTTGCTGATGGGTGTACCGGATCCAAACAACGTGTAAGGGAACCACAACTAGCTGCCACAGCTGCTAGTCACAATTCTATCCCACGGGCTCTGCTAAAAGCTTGCGCATCCCCAAATGCTCTCATGAGACATCAAAAGCAGATCCCTCTTTTCACAGGTTGGGGTTGTTTTCTAGTACAAAGCTTCTTGCTAACATCAGACAAAGCAGCAAGGTGGTGAGTTTAGGTGTGAGGCCCAGGCACTTCCAAGCAAATAGCTTATCCTTTCGGGGAGCAGGAGCCCTGATGGCACTCTGGAACTGACCTGGACAGCCGAAACCTCGCGTGCTTTCCCAGCACAGCAGTGAAAACACATTAGCCCTTGAGAAAGCATTAAGAGAAGCACTAAAATAGCTGGCTGGGAGCAGTGCAAGTGGCTGTCCAGACAAATAGTAGGAGAATCCATAAAGAGCTCTGGAGGCAAAAAACTCCTCAGTGGGAAAGCAGACCACTGTTGCAGACACGCAAACCAGGAACATTTACATCAAGTTCAGACTAAAGGTCAAAGATCACTCATTTCTGAGGGGAAACAGTCACAATGGAAACTAAAAACACGCACAAAGCACAGCCGAGAGAGCAGCAGCTAGATGGGCATAGAGCAGGGAAACAGGAGGAACACAGGTCACAGCCTTGCTACAACGCTGCAGGACACTGCACCAGCTGCAATCATATTTGCTCAGGAATATAAGAACCTGGCAAATCCCCACAGCCAGAGCACATCCCACATGGATTGTCTACAGACACGCACTATTTCTGCAGTGACATTTGCAATGACCTTGTACCATCACCAGTGAGGAGGTTATAGAGCAAACAACCCCATACCCAAGTTTTATCTTGCCCTTTTACACAGCAGGCACAGCGTACTTGAGTGTTTCGAAGCCAGTTTAAAAAGGCAAAAATCTCATCTCTACACTGTGTTCCTGTAATTCAAGAATATCACCATAAATCGGGAAAAAAATCCAGGCGAAGTTACAACTGCAGGAGTTTGAATACAGCCTGGGAATCACACTTGGATGGTGGGTGACTGGCACACCCTTCTCCTCTGGAGATAAATTTCTTTTCCACATTAGGAACCCAGAAAGATTCATTCTGATATGCCTCCAGGCAAGAGGAACAGAATTAATTTAAGTTCACCAGAGTTTTTTTCTGGCACTGAGAGGTTCTCAGCATGCAAATGCTAACAAGGTATTTATGAAGTTATGCTGTATTTGGAAGGAGGGGCAAGGGGAAACCTCGGCCTGTTCCAGCCTTTCTGAACAAGGTCATCACCAAGTTGTCACAAGCCCCTACTTACACCAAGGGGCTGGGCCACCACATACTTCAGAAACCACAATATTTCAACTTTTAATGGCAAAGAGACACATTAACAGTTTTTCAGTCTAGAACACAGCCTGCGTGGTCCTTGGCTTGGAAACACCTGTGAGACCTGTTCTATTTCTCAGGTATTATTTGTTAGTAATACGTACAGTATGTTTAACAACACAGTAGCAAGTCTGACAGACCGACAGACACAGTAGTAAGTCTGATCAGCAGTAACTGCTGTTCTTCTCGCCTTTTGTAGACAGGAAAGATGGATTTAAGCCCAGTAAAATATTGTCATGAATTTGACACCATGACTCTCTGGATTACTAAAACCTCCACCCTCCAGAACACTGAAAAGTTCAGAAGCATCATGTCCCAGACCACTGAGCAACCACCGCTCCTTTGGTTTTGGGGGCTGGTGAGAAACGCATTGGCAAGTTTGTAGGAAAGCGTGTGGCAGTTCAGGGGATGGCGCCTGGGAGAGGGAGCTTTCTCATGCACGTTTATTGTTAATTAATATGAAACTCCTTTTTTGGAATTCTGCATCTTCCAGACAGAAAGTCCTGCCTAAGGAAGATTAAATACTTGGTTTCTCCAAAAATCAAGTTCTAGGAAAGCATCCTGTAAAAGTCACTCCTCTTACCCAAGTGCTGGATCCCTAATTTCCCTGGATAGAGGCAGCTCCTCTGATGTTTAAAACCCTCAACACCCTGCAGCAATCCCAGCAGGAAATAAGAACACTCTTGTCCCTGCTGGCTGAACGCCACGAGTGTGCAAAGCCAATTCCATCTCACGCTGTGGTGCTGCTCCCTTGCTGATCCACCTTTAAGGGAGTCACGGCGGCTCTCTTCCAGGAGTTGGCATTGGCTGCAGGAGCCCCTAGGGACATTTCCTTTGCAGCCACCTTAAGGCTATCAAGCCACAGACCCCTGCAGTTTTGTAGAGGCCCACCTTGTATCCTCCTGGGTACCAGGAGGTTTACAGAGAGGGGCTGTAAAACTGCTCCACTGCTTCCCTTTAACAGCCCTGCACAGAACCACCTCTGACACATCTTAGTGTAGGCGGTGGCTGGGTAAGAAAAAGAAGGACTTGTGGACCTTGTATAAATGGAATTTACAAAGATAAACAGAAATAAAGCCTGCACAGCCCCAAACAGATTTCAGTAAGCTTTCCTCACACTATTTACAGCCTGGCAAGAGGCTTAAAAATGCTCATTCTGATCTGGCTAGAGGTAACTCACGCAAGTGTCAGGCTCACTTTAATGGGGTGACATGAACTACTTTTGGTGGCCCAAACCTTCCCAGAATTCCATTTAAATACAAACTTTTTCCCTGCTTCCCTCCTCTTCCTATAAGCCAGGATTTCTTCGATTCTCAGTCTAATTAGGAGATAATTTCAACACTGTCACTGGTTTGATTGCACCGGTGCTTAACCACGCTATTAAGCAAATCATTAGCTGACATGTGGTACCTTCTCCATCTGACAGAGACACACTCAGCCTCGGTGGGGAGGCTGGGGGGAGACTCCAGAGAAACAACCACTGCCAGTCCTTAGATTTAACAGGCTACAGCTGCTAAAGCGCTGCTTGGGCCACCATATCCACCACTTTATCATGAACAACAGGGGCAACACAAGCAGCTCTAACTGCAGTCCAATCTGCCCGGCATGCCACATCCAAGGTCACCTGGGAAGGACAGGACAGCTTGATCCCAGAACCACCACCGAGGAACCTGAGCAGCACAGGAGCTGTATAGCAAGCAAGCAGACAACCAGTTTTCTGTATTCGAACACCAGCTGTGCAAGACCCTTCCTGCTCCATTTTTACAACCCTGGGGTCTGAGACTGCCGATGGCACATTCTAGCAAAGGGCATTGAAGCCCATCAGCTCCAACTTGGAAATGCTGCTTTACATGTTTACTGTTCCAGGAGAAAATGCAGCAGGTTCAGTCGTCTGCTGCTGCCTGAAAAACGCTCCTGTGCCTCACTCACGTCCATTTGGAGCAGACTACTTCAAAGGAACACTAAGTTAAACAGAACAAGGAGCTTTTCAAAAACCACATGACAGCTGGCTAAGTTCTACGAAGGGAGTGTTTTCCCATCTATTCCACCTTGTGATTCCTTCAAGGACCCCAAATTAAGCACTTAAGCAAACAGTAAGACATCATTTAACAAGTCAGTGTGCCTAAACTGATTGTTAGGGCATCAGTGAGTCATAAACTGCCAAGTTCAAACAGCTGTTTCCTCCTTCTAGGAAAACCTTCTGTCCAAAAGGACACTAATTTGCATGGAAGAACCATTTTGCAGGCCTGTGACACCAAAGCTTCCTGTGGCAGCAGCCACAGCTGCTGACTTTGCCAACTACCTGTGCTCAGCAGCTGCTTCAGCAGCACATTCCCTCCACACCCCATCTCTGAACCACCAAGTTCTTGTGCTTTGCTGGTGGTGAGGACGAAAGGCAGTTACACAGTCCAGATTTCACAGCAGTGGATTTACAGCCACAACCACAGGCCTTCTGCAGTTCAGCCCATGGCTGAAACGCACCTGAAACTGTTATTCCTGAGCTGAAGTTTCTTGTTAACAGTGGACCGTGTAAAGAGCTGGAAACATCAGTTCACTCTAGGAGACAAGTGATGAGCTGCCTTTGTCTGGTCCTTGGGAACAGCAGGAAAAGGCTGAGGTAATAGTGGAGGCTTTGAACTGGTTGTCAGTGTTTGCTCTTCACAGCAAGTACATTTCACAACAGCCATTTGGGTGACTGGCACCTTTGCTTCTCCTCTCCGTGTGCTACAGCACCTGCTAACAAGAGGAGTCTGAGACCAAGCAAAGATGTTCCAGGTTCCTTAAAAGGGATCTCACATGATAGAAATGGCTCAAGTATTAACACAATGAATGCTTCTTATACTATTTTACCACATTGCAAGGAAAAAACCCTCCAAGGTCTCTTGCAAATCAGTCCTGGGAATCCATTTTTCCTGCTTTTTGCCACAGCAGCCGAGTTTACAGTCCCAGGCCATGGAGAAGCAACCAACCTGGCACAGCTGGGGAACAAAAGAGAATTCCAGATGGGCTTTTAAAGGTCTCCTTTACTGACTTGGTCTTAAACTACAGCACAGACTATCAGTGCTTTGTTGCTCAGTGCAGCAGCTATTTTGCCTTAATGTGCCAAGAAAAGTCACCAGTGCTTCACAGGGGGCACAGAGTGAGTTCACCTCCATGAAGTCACCGGGGCCATCTTACAAGGGACCACCACAGCCAGGGGACAAGCCCTACCAGCAGGAGAAGGCACACAGAGTCAGCTGGCTGATTCCAGAGCTGCTGCTGAGAGCACGTATGATTTGTGTAGTTTCAACAACATTTCTGAAGCCAGCAGCCAGCAGCAGCTTACCGACTATCAACAGCAGCAAGATGGAGAGCAAATTCAGGAGCTCTACTAAGAAAGTCCATGAATATTCACGCCACTAAAACATGAATGCATTTTAAACTATTTTTTTTTATTGTGAAAGAAAAATTAGGGGCTTCAAGTAACCCCAAAGCTTTATAAACATCAATACACCAAAACAACAAACCCAAGAGGACTGTTTCACTCTGTTTTTCTGGACCAGTACATTTGTATTTCCTATTTCTCCCCTCCCCAAGGAGCCCACCATCCAGTTCACTGTCTGGAGCAAGTACTGGTAGAAGTCACACACACACATACAGGAGATGAGGGAGATTTTATTCAAACAGCTCACACATTTCAGACTGTAGTTTTCCAAAATTTCTTCTTTTTCTCCTTTAAGTACAGCTTGGAAACAACCAACAAAGGCTCCAGTGGGAATTAAATCAACTTTTATAATCCATGTGGCATGCGCACCTGGCACACAGGTGTCTACAGCTGGAGCCATACTGCCAACACAGACAACAGCCACGCCAGTGATCAACATCAAGTGTGGGTAACTAAACTTTCAGATCAGCAACCCATTTTTGCCCCAAATAAAACAGTGACAAGCACTGTCAAAGCACCCACATGTGTCTGCTGGGCACAGGGAGCACAGCGGAAGAGGGTCAGCTCCTAAGTAGGCCCTAAAGCCAGTGACAATCACCTTCAAAATGTAGAGAGCAAGCTTGCCTTGAACTGACTAACAGAGCATAGTCATCTGGATTTATTAGGAATATTTCTTCGGAGCAATCCTAAAATACAATGGAGGCATGCTTGGGGTATTCCACAGATCAGGCAGCCTCTTGGGTTACACTTGCAGCTGTTTCCTCAGCTGTCACCAGCCACCCGGGAATTTCTCATGGACAGCAGAGGCTGCCCGTGCCCTGCTGGCCAGGTCCCCCCACCACGCTCCTGATCTCGGCATCTTCACAACACAGTTCATGGCACCACATACAGCACACCCCCCGCTAACAGAAGCACATCAGGCACTCCTCCGTCAGCATCTTTCCAGGGAGAAATAAAGAAGCTAAATATTTCTCGTTATAACTGCAGGACTGGGAAAGAGTTACAGGGTTAAAGTGAAAAGTTTTGTCAAAGACTACCAGTTTGGGCTTCAAATTTGAGTGGAGCATGCCTCTGCTAGTCACCAGCTTAAAGAATAACATATTTAAGAGCTGCATAGGGGAGAGAAACTGCATTTCTGGGAGAGACCGAAGAAATGGTGGCTCAGCTGCAGTTCTCAGGAGCAAATTCACAGCTTCTCAGCAAACTTAGAAGCAGATCCACACCACCAGACTCAGTAGTAGGAAGTCAGTATAAGAGACAAGGATCAAAACCAAACTCCAAACGGAATTTTCAGTTACTTTAAATGCCAGGTACAGACTTGAAACCTGTTTCTGTATGGCCCTGAAGATATTCACTTGACCCTTAGCATACCTCATGTTTCAGGGTTTTTTAATGGGTTACGAAAAGTGCAGGTGTCACCCCCTTACCCAGAGCACACGTGCCTGAAAGCGTGCAGCAATGGAACCCAGAACCCATCCTTTGGGAGCAGGCAATGGATCACAAGTAAGCCACTTCAGCTTTCCTCTTCCACTGGCACATTCGCACATGGCTCAGCAAGGGAAAACCTCCCTTTCCCAGTTGTTTTATTCATGTTAAGCTTCCCCTCTTCCCAGATACCAACCGTATTTTAACATTTTACAGCTGCAAGTCAGATTTACCAGGGGAAAGAAACCAATGCCTGCTTCCACTGTGCCAAGTTTCCCATCACCTGGACTGCACTGTTGTTACCAGCCCAGCGTATCCCCCAGCGGCTCGCCAAACCCCCGTACTGAGCACTGTGTGGTGCTCCTGACAGGCTGCCCTAACATCCACCCTCTCCAGGTATCGCTGTTCCCTGCCATTCCATCACTCCTTGCTCTTTATCACAACCTAGGGAAACTTCCACAGCCATTTCCTTACAGCAGCAAGGCCAGGAAAAACATTTTAATGAACTGTGCAACCTTCAGCAGCTTCTTGGCTCACAGTTCATACGAAAAGTTATCACTGGCTCATACAAAGATCTCTAATGCAGTTAAAATATTTCTGGCAGAGAAACAATAAAAAAATGAAGTGTTTCAAATGCCTGGCTAAATTTGCTACAATAGATGAGAAAGGGCTTTCTAAGCAAGTTTATCCATGAGATCGCCACTTTGTGGTGTACAGCACCAGCTCGATTAATCACAAAACTATTCGCAAGGACTGGCCAAAGAGAGAGGAATAACAGAACAGACCCTGCAGAACAGCTCCCCAGCACAGGAAACACACACATACTCTTCATCCTCCTGCATGAGGAGCTGCTCAAGACTGATCTCTGAACTGAAAACTATTTCTTTTCTGTTTAAAGGAACTAACGAGGCAAACTGGCTGTGTCCTTTCTCAAGTGGTTGCTGCTTTATTCACTACCTCTGTTTGCCCAGCACCTAAAGTACTCGTTCAGTTCTTTCAAATGAAAGATTTCATGTAGGAAAGAACCAAAAGAGGTAATTCAGGTACACAGTGTGTGATTTATCCATGTACCTCCACATAGGCAGCGTTCTTCCTCCTGTCAATAAACTTTATTCCTCCTTAGGAAGGATTTGACCCAGATACCAAGCACAAATAGATTGTCCAGCTCAAAGTGGGAAGCACACAGGTCAAAACACACTACCCAGCTCCAAATCATCATTTTTATTTCTGTTGTGACCCCTGCAAAATAAACTTGCCTTTTATACTAAGGGTGAATTCCCAGTGCTACCAGCTCTTGCTTTATTCCCCCAAACTCCTCATATCCCCCCTGGCCACGCTACTCCCCACTGGGCAAGGATACACTGCCAGGACACTGTTAGTTCAGTCAAACCCTCCAATATTTCAGTTCTACTGCCAAAAAGCAGAGTCTGCAACTTCTGGTATTCAACAGCCTTATAGTACCAAAGTGTAAGATGAGTCATCAGGGCAAGATTAAAAGGAACTGGGTTTTTAATACTGCCGGTAAAGAAAAAAAAAATGCTTTGTGGAAGAGACAACTTACAATCTTCAAATATGAGTTTCTCTTGGTGAGCTCTGCCCTCAAATGGATGGTGTCAGTTTGATGCATCAGTGCATGCGAGATCAATGCGATCCTAAACTTCGTGTCTTCAAGAAGTTATCTTCCAAATCTGCCTGGGAATTGTTTAAGCATTACACAGGCTGAAAAAAGAATAAATCAAGCCTAACTATTGAAAACACAAGTAATTCATCTGGCAAGCTGAGAACAGAGACAACCAACCATGAATAATGCAAGAGGGGTAAGATCCAAAATATTCCGTTCAGTCTATTACCTACAGCCTGAAGTGGTGATAAAATACTTGATTAAATTGGAGACCAAAAGCTGTTCTGTGCAATTACTGGATAAATATTTCAGAGCAATTTTTCTGTTAAACATTTGGAATCCCCCTGCCAGCCTGCATTCTACCCAAGGACATGAGGGGAGGGTTCCTACAAGAACGTGTGGCCTTTCTAAGGCAAAAGTTTGAGAGGGTGCAGGATGAACATTCAAGGCTCACAGAAACCCAGCTCAAACTGCTGTGCCACTTTGCAAGTTAATATTTCCAGGTGTAGTGTCAGACATTTGTTGAGAAAAACCTCAATAATTCTGCTTGTGGAGGTAGGATTTTAGGTGCTGCTTTAGGAAAGCACCCTCCTCCTTCCTCCCTCCCTCCCTGTTTTAGCTGTTAAATAAAATCAGGGCTTAGGAAACAGATACCACAGCCCATTTAACCTGCATTTGCCCACTCATTTCACCTCATCACTGAGCTATCCAGTCGTTCCAGGGAGCACAACTGGCACCACAACAGAACTGCCACGTGGTAATGCCAAGGTAAATCACTTAAACCAGTTATGGATCCATTATGTTATTTCCATGCAATTTGTTTCACAGAGTGATTGGGCACAGAGTTCTCTAAGCAACTTGAAATTCTGGAAAAAAAATACTCTTAATTGCCATTTGAGCTCTAAGGGAGGAATTTCTCAGCACTCAGAGGGGAAAGAGCAAACAGTGTGCAAAGAAAGGCAGAACCTGGCGCAGGGATCAGCAGGTGAGCCCTGCCAGTGCCTCTGGGCACCGCCCAGACGTGATCATGGCATTATCAAGGCTTTGGGGATTTTCCCTGAAAGCCCTGTACCTGTGAGGAATGTCACAGCAACCCTCAGTCTGCAGCTGGGAAAGGGAGGGGAATACGTTCACTAAAGCTAATCTTGGCTCTAACAAAAAGTAACTTTCGCATTATGACTTCTTCATCCCATCTTTCACCCCCAGCCCCAACACTTGGGGTATATCTGGAAAAAGAAAAAACTCCAATCCACACGAACTCAGGTACCTTCAAAGGCATAACCGTGATAAAAAAGAAAACATATTTCAGTGTGAAGAGCACAGAAGGGAAAGGGGATAAAGCTTCGGTGCAGGAGTTCAGGAGCAGCAAATGATGCTTGGGTCAAGGGGGGGTTCTCAGAGGTTAAACACTCAAGAGCAGAAATGTAAGTTCCATCCACTTTTAACTAAGGAAAAAGTAAATGTTACTGAATTTAATCAAGCCTGGCAAAACTTCCTTCCCTATTCTTTCTGGCTGAGTTTAGCAATGGTGCAACAAAACTCAGTGTTGAGAAGTGTGACTTCAAATCCAGGCCCTTTTGAGAATATTGAGCTTCAATAAGTCAAGCCACCAGGCAGGAAAACTCATTAAGAATAGCCAGCTTTAAATACATTCACCATTTCTACTTTATTTTCCTGAAATGCCACTTATATCCAGCAATGGGGTTTCCCTGCACTTAGGTACATCTATCCAGCTCCCATAATCCTAACTCCCAGTTTATCTCTGAAAACACACAGCATGTCAATTGCTCTGCATTTAACAGACTTTCTGATTTATTTAAACCAAAGAGAATTGTAAAGAAGACATTTTTATGACTTATTCTAATTGAAGTTGAAATATAAATCTCCAAGTCAAATGTAGCTACCTTAAGGGTACTTGACAGATCAATACTCTAAACACATTATTCATAGCATTTAGGTTAAGAAATGTAAAGCTGCTGCTAACCATAATAATAGTTAGATATAAAAGTTCAGTATATGCAGGAAAAACCCCCACAAGGTACTTTTGAAGCTCCCAAAAGAAATCTGGAATGATGAACCTTGTGGGTGCCTTCCAAATCAGAATATCCTGTGAAATACTGGAGATCTGATGTCTGACTTCCATAGAAGTGAAAAAGAAGCAGAAACTATTTATGTTTATTTTCCATCAAGAAATAGGTCTGATAAAGGTAACATGCACAAAAAAATAGGTCCTTAGGCATCCTTATCACAAAATATTCAAAATATTCAAAGCTTGACTTCAGATTTTGACAGTGAATATTTTCCATTTGGCTTTACCTGCCTTGTGATAAAAAAAATAAAATGAATGCCCATCCCTGGTTTTATTTTTGGGCACAGACAAAACCAGGCCCCAGGGAGATCTCATCCAAGATGCTCAAGGGAATTTCTGCTGGCGCTGTCAGCTCCAAGGGAGCATGAGGAGCCTGTGCCAGCTCAGCAGCCCTGCTCACCCAGCCCACGCTGACCCATGGCTAAGGCCACTCAAACAACCCAAATCCTCCCAGCTTGACACTGAACTGACAAATCCCTTAAAAGAGTTCTGGATCCTGTCGAGAGATGCCACTTTAAAAGCCTCTCTATAGTTACAGTGGTCAGTGGGTCTGAACATCAGTGAGCGGAGATATGCAAGCTGTTAACAAGCAAGACTTTGGGCTTTCTTTTATAAAAATCAGTTATTTAATAGCAATTGTAGAGACTGAACCTCCTGGTTTTTTCATCCCAGCACAAAACAGCTCAGAGATACAGAAATTCTTCAATTCCACCTTAAGGCACATGTGTTCAAACCCCATCTACGAACAAGCTGAAATTCCTTGGGGTTTTGTTTTTTAAAAGCACAGGAGTCTTGCATTGTGGAAAATTAATCCAGCTGCTACACTGCAGGACAATGAGAAGGACGAGACTGGCTTGGTCTCTCCCAAAGGCTCAAAGCACTGTACATGAACTGCTACAGGAAAGCGTTTCCTGAACCAAGCCAACTCTCAACAGGTTCATTTTACGGGAACACTGTTTGCCAAAGGGAACAGCAAGGCATGTCGGGATCAGAACTAGACTCCCACCTGAAGCTGCCTCCATCCCAAGCCCTGCTTTTAGCCCACACTGCTCCCAGGTTAAGAAATCAGCAACTCCTCCATCGTTTGGAGAAACCACAGTGCTTTGCTAATGCTGCTGTGGGCAGCTCTCACACCAGCAGCACCGGCCTCGTGTGGCAACGCTTTATGCACTTTCCAAACGTTACAGACCAAAACCTCAGACTGTGCAACACCACCAAACTCTGCCTTGGGGAACTGCTCCTTCTTTGGCACCTTTATTACCACACCTGACATGTCAGCATCACTCTGATCCTTACGTGCTCAATTTTCACACAACTCACAGTCCTTCCCCCTTCACACTAGCTTCCAAGAAACCTCGGAGCTCTGTGAGATAAATACGTTTGACACAGAATCTTGCCCAACACTACAGCCAACAGGAAACCCAAGGAATCAACACCTCACCTCCCCTCTTGGGACTGCATTTCGAACAGGACTGAGCTTTGGCACTGCTGTATCCCTCTCTTGAGTCTCCTCTGCCAGCATATTCCCCAGAGGCTGCCAGCAGGCACCATCCATCTCACACCAGTCTGAAGTGTTTGCACAGCATCCTCCCTCTAAGGAAGCCTTAGGGAGGAAGGCTCTCTGGAGCAGAGTTTGCTAACAAAAGCAGATTACATAAATCACGAGTGCTGTAGCTATAAAAATGTCCCTGAATTTATGATCTTAATTAAGGAGACCCCAGACTGCGTTGCCGGTGACAGGGCCTGCCTCCCAACTCCTGGCCATGGTGGTGCTGCGATGTCCTCTCGCTTTACTCAAGCTCATCCATTTTTTTTTCTGCAGGCTGTTATCAGCTAGATAAGGGAATCAATACAATGTGCTGCCACATAGCTGCCAGTTTTCCTGCTTGCAGCTGGAAGATGAGAAATACCCCATCATTCCTGCTCACATCTGGGGTTGACAACTTCTTTCTAAACAGAAATTAAGGCTAGCACTGGTGGAACTTACCACTTGCTGGCAGATCTTTGTTTGCATCCATCCTTGCTCCCATGTGAGAGCCACATCAGCATCACCAAAACTGGTGGCTGAAGCCTTTAAAATACAATTTAATACAGCTAAGAAAAATCAAACCTTCAAATACTGCATTAAGGGTTTAGGAGCATTCTCTTCTCCATGAAGGGAGAGTTCCTCATGCGAATCTTCTAACTTTACTTCCATAAAAGAGAGGCAATCTTTAACTTCCATGTGGAAATTGCCACAAGGCTGAGTCAGACCTTTGCTTTCTCATTGCTTAGAGAAGACCAATAAACTATAAACACTCAATTCAATAAAAGCTCCACTCTTAATTTGGGGTGGTGGGAGGGGTTAAACTCACCCTAGAGACCAGGCAATACATCAGCCCTCTAACACATAGCAAAAAAATTTATTTTCTCATGAACCCCAGTATCACTCTGTAATAAACCCAAGCTGTCAGCCAAATTAATCTTTCCTCAGAAACTTGCACACATTTTCTGTGAGTGTCTAATCTGAACCCTCCCTTAGGCAGGAGAAGGCTTCTCAACAGTGCAATCAGCAAATAAAAATTAAATCCCTCTTAAGCACTGCAGCAGCAGAGAAGCACCACCTTGAGCTTGCTTTGCCCACCGATTCTGGGTTAAAAGTACCCAAAATGAATGCCACACCATTCCCCTCCTCCTCCAGTCCAACTCCCTACTGTTCAAGGGGCAGGAAACCCAGAGCACCTGTGTTTCACAGGAGAGTCAAGGAATTTCACTGCTTTTCATGTCAGCTACAAGACCACGCTTTCCCAGTAGGGCACACACCTCAAAATAACTAGAGTGAGTGGCATCCTTTGAAATCCAGTGCAGAGATCTGGTGCTGAGTGAGCCACCAGAGCTGAAACCACGGGTACCACCACCACACACCAAAGCAGCGCCAGTCTGCACAGCCATTGTTGTGCCCCATACATTCCCCCCAAATGTCACCCAAAGAATCCTTCATTGCTGTTCAACTTCCACAGTGGGGTTTTACTTTGGGAAACAGAACATGACAGGTGCCCTCAGCTGCTTTTAGATGCCAGATTTCTGGAGAAATGGTGTTTAAAGGTCTCAAATTCTCGCTGAGCTCAAAATTAAAGAACACTTTCAGGGTGCCTTCCACAGGGCTTGCACGACAAGCCAAGGACACGTTTCTTCTGCCTCATCTCCTCTCTCAGCTCACACGCTGAGAAACACCATTAAAGCCAAACAAGGTAAGAAATTTTGACAAACTTCAACCTGGAAAAACCACTGCAAATAAACACAAAGCTCTGGCCAGCAGCTTTTCCCTACAACTCCAGTACCAGAGCCAGTGCAAAACCACACAGAACCTCTGGGAACCCTCCAGAGCTGAGTGTGAACATAGCAGGGCTTGGCAGAGTCACCAAGACCTGGGCTCGTGTTCAAAACACCCAAAAACTGAGAAACATACAGAGAAGCTGAACTGAAATCTCAGTATATTCTATACAAGTTAGTTTGAAAACAGTCTCACACTAATTCTGACATTTCTCAGTGCAGATGCTGTAATTCGCTATCTGCAGGTGATACTGGTTCATTCCTGCAACCGCTTTGACACTCAGATTTGTGTTTCAGGCAATCTTAAATCACATACAACCATATTTCATCTGCAGAGAACAGGCCTGAAGTCCAGCTGAGCAGAGTGTTACAGAAAAATAATTTAATCTCTGCTACACATCATCAATAATGCACAGCCAACAGAGAGAGCCATGTTAACATACAGATGGGCAATAATCTAATTAACAGTGACCTTTTCTTCTCTTGCACTGCCTACAAGTCAAAATGTTTGAGTCGCTTCGAAAGGAGAGATAACGTCCAAAATGGCTGTTTTGGGAAATCCCTACACCTAATAATGGCTTTAACCAGCCCAGTCGTTCAGACTCATACTGAAGAATGCTTGACGGCTGCTATGAATACAAACGAAGGGATTTCCAGTTAATGTGCACGGCACAGGGAAGCAAATCCTCATGATTAAACACCTCCCTTCTCTCTCCCTGCTCCACAGCCCCCAAGTCAATTAACGCTCCGGGACAAGAACACCAACCGAATTGTTTCTGAATTCACTGATCAAACCAAACACGCTGACACCATCTGCTCCAGCCACCTTATCCCATATGCAAATCCCTCTTTTAAGAAAGGAGAACTACTTGTTAGCAGCAGGCTCTCTACTACCAATGCTGCTACTCCGGCGTGCTCGGAAAGGAAAGGGTAATCCTCTCTTTTTACATTATTTTAAAGGGGGGTTGCTTTCGAGATCAAGGGCATCCCCCAGAACCCGACACGGGGAATTAAGCGCCGGCTTTGCGCTGGCACAGCGACAACCTTGCCGCAGGAGCCTGAAGGTTGTTAGTGGAGCAGCAGCAGCAGGAGCCGCCGGTGGCCACCGGCACGGGGCTGGGAACCGGGACATACCCTCGCGGGATGATGTCCCTCCCTTCTGCCAGGCGGGGAGAGCGATGGACAAGGAATCCCAGCTCCCCCGGCACCGCGGTGCCGTGGCTGCGCAGAGTTCCGCCGGGCGGAACGAAAGAAGGCTTCGAAATGAAGTGCAGCCGCACGCCCGTCCCGTCCCTCGGCCCGCTCCACGCCGCTGCAGGCCCTCCCACGCCGAGCAGCGGCACGCAGCTCCGCAGCCTCGTGCCGGGCCTTCCCCCGACGCTGAAATCGGAGCCTCAGCCCTGCGCTGCATTTGCGGCCACGACTGCAGGGAGGCAGCGGTGGACGAGAACGGAGCGGAGTATTTTTGTCATCGACTCCCCCAGTTCTCAGCAGACCAAGGCATGCCGTACCAGCAGATATATTAATAGCTCTTCACGCCCCTAAACTCATCAATTTTCTGTTTGGAAATTCGCTCCCAGAAAGAATTACATTGCTCTAAGAGCAAAAGCAAGAAAATCCACAGAACAGCAGGAAACGAGCAAATAGAAGAAAATGCTGACAAAGCAGTCGGGCGATTCGGGACTGCAACAACTTACCCACCCAAGAAGATGCAGAAATTCTTCACACAGAAGTGGTTTCCATATTTATATGGCATAGATGGACTTCGAAAAATTACCCTGAAATTATTAACCCTTCAAGATCCTTTGCACTCACTCACCTTGCTAAACAAATAATTCTTCCCTGCGAAGGAGATGTATTTCCTTAAGCGCATGACCCAGAGTTGCATTAGCACTGAGTTACTCCGGCGGAAATCATTCTGCTCCTGCTGCAGCCAAATGCTTCTACGGTAGCTATTGCTGCCGAATGAAATCGTTGTGATGTGCTAAGAATTCACTCTTTTTAGTCTGGAGTACCTGTCAATGGAACATCATCTATCCACCACGTGTAGTGGCTAAGCACTCGAACTAATTACAGAGACTACGTTAAAGACCCAACACGGTTTTGTTTTTTTTTTTTTCTTGTTCCAACAGATGCCTTGTCCTTGAAAAAACTAAAATAGCCAAGCTTAAGAAATTGGACTTTTTTTAACTACATTGAGAAATTGAGATGGGTAGGCAGAGTGCTTTAGTTCTGAAACACAAACAGGGATTCTAACTAGAAAAATAAAACTTAGACACCACAATCTTTATACTAAACAGAAGGCTCTTGGAAATTTCTCTCTCTTTTGAACATTCATGCTCCCCTCAGAAGCCCATTTTTCCAACAGGAGGTTTAAACAAGCATTACTATTCCTACAGATGCTGTTCCATCAGACACAGAGGAGTGCCTGAGACCTGCACTGGAATCCCCTGGGCAGGGAAAGAGCCGTGCCCCAGACAGCGTGCTCAGCTCCAGGCAGAGCACGGCAACGCGACCCCATGGGATTGCATCAGCTGCTGGCTTCCTGTGTAGCAACACACCGTACTCTGCAAGTAATTCCTTCTATATTAATACTTCATATTTATTTGAGCTAGGTATCTGTTTCAACTAAGTGCAGACGCCAGACCTACACAGTGGGTAAGGGTTTATGTTCACGGAACAACATTTTCACAAACACGAAAACTGGGAAGTCAAGATTTCCCACCGCTGTACACCACTCGTTCCTGTAAATTTTCTGAAGCACATGAACATTCTTCACATCAGGATTTGGCTCCATTTCTGAAGCTCAGAGGAACTTGCCATCCTGCCCAAGCTGGCAGCTCCATCACACCTGGTACCTAAATTACATCTTGAATTTTTAGAGCTGAATCTTTTCTTGCAGACATTTGCACGTTCACGCTCAGACCAGAGAGCTCAGCACGTCTCGATGAGGAACCCGCGCGATTACAGGGAAGCAGTTGCAAGGAAGGAAACTTGAGAATGCAACTTCTCACTCCTGTTGCAGCCACAGCCCAGTGCTACAGGAAAGGGAGGGTGAAATCAGGTTTAAATGAAGGTGCAACATTTGGACTGGGAGTTATTTCAATAAACTCATCTGGAAAATCAGCCTTCAGCTGCAGCAAAAACACAAAAGTGTATTTTCCGATTTAAACTTGGTTGTTTATTAGACACAGGCATATTTTGCTCAGTGTATTTATCCAATATCCTGTTATATGCTTCATTTTGTGAACACCCAGGGAGAACGGCGGGACACTGATAAATGAGTAAAACTGATAAATGGGTAAATGTCAGCCACATTTTGGATACCACATGCACAAAAAATTGCTTGGGAGGCAGGAAAGAAGAAGACTTCTAATCATTCTTCCCAAGAAATAATGTGTCCCCCTTTAGTGAAAAATTAGTGTTCACAGCATCAATGAGTAAGAAAAACGCATATGCTCCACGAGATCATTTCTGTCTTTAAATCAGAGGAAAAGTAAACACACTCCTGTCCTCCTCACTTTTCCCCAAGGCTCTGCTACATGATTTCCCTGAAGTCAGCAGCTCCCAGGCTGGGGCAGCACGTTTGCAACAGTGCTCTTCATCTGTGCCAGAGGGACATTAACAGCATGAAAGGAGAGCAGAAGGAGCATGGATTTGACTCCGAAGGTTGCGGCAGGCAGCAAACCCTCCCGAGCGACACTACGTTAAAAATCTCCCTGAGCAACACCAGATACGTACATGGGAATCTCCCCAGCTTTGCTTACGAGCTGTTCTCGGTGCTCTGGCACGTTCACCACCGAGTTTTAGGGCACGTAGAGAGCGTGGAGAGATCCACTGCCTGCTGTGTGCTCACAATTTCACTCCCACTTGGACAGCAGCAAGCCGTGCTGTCGGTTTACGGAGGTGGCAGGGCTTGGAAGAGCAGGCAGAAATAAACTGATTTGCAAGCTCAGAGCAACTAGCAATCAAAAGGCTTTATTGAAGCTCTCCATTCAGTCCTACCTGGCTGCCTACAAATGAAAACACAGCCCTCCTCTTGTGTCGTAAAAATGGTGTAGCAAAAGTGGGAGATTCCGGAGCCTCGGGACACAGTGTTCCAGTTTCCAGTTGTGTGAAAAAGGGAAACGCAAGCTACAGCCTCTTGTGACATCTCATAAAACGCTGTCTTCCTCATTTTTTTCAGGATTGCCTCCGAGGCAGAAATTCATTTAGAGAATCACCTGCCTTTTCAACTTCTAATTTTGATACTCATTTAGAAAATCCGCGTCGGTTCTGAACAACCTGAACCCCACCAGCTTAGCAAACACACAGCCACAGCCCCTGCAGCGCGACACTGTTTATTAACTTCACAGAGCTCACTCCTCCACCCCAGAGGTGTTTCCAACAGTCTGCCTGGCACAAAACACTGGATTTCCCATCCAGTCTCAGGGAGAGGAAAAAAACCACATTCATTACTTGCAGTCCACACCACTCCTGCTGTAATTGTCTCTGTTAACAATTACACGGGCCACAGTTTTGAACTTGGTTTTATCCTCAAGTTACACATTTTCAGGAATGACATGCAGGCAGGATGGAGAAAAAGAGATCCCAGGATACCTTCCCTACCTGAGCAGGAGCCCTCATGCAGTAGGCAACGTACCTCAAGGCTGTGCTGCTCCTTCTCATCCCAGTGGGAAGAGATCAGTGCTCTACAGCAGCAGTGGAAAAAAGCATTTTCCTTTGCAGAGCACAGCTGAACTGATAAAGCAACCAGAGGAAGATTTCAATCACAACAAAGGGCTAAAAAACCACCCCAACCAATCTATTTATTAGAGATCTTGCAGGTTTCTGCTCAACTCCAAGCTTTGAGAAGCAGGCAAGACAGACATCTCTTTGTTCCCATCTCCTGTGACTATTTCTCCCTGTTTGCTGTACCAGAAACTGGAAGTTCTTTATTATCCCATCAGGACACCTGTATTTCAGCCAAAGAGCAGCCTCAGAATTTCTCTCACTCCCTGAATTAACCTCAGTTCCTTAAAGCTGACCTTAAAGAAGGTGCATGAAAGCACTGCTTCTAATATGAAAGCTTTTTTTTTTTTCTTTCCCCATAATAAAATGTGGAGGTAGACATCTTTTCCACACCAACATGACAATGAAGGCTGTGATGAGAAAGTCCCAAGGAATTTCACCAATTGCTTTCCATGGTGTTTGAGACTCTGGACATCCCTAAACAGGGAAAGTCCTACTGCCATGACAGCCAGGGCTTATCTCCAGCAAAACCAGCTGAGGCTTCAGATATTAAAGTAATTAAACTTTCTTGAGTCACTTCACAAATCAGAGGTGATTTTACCTTCTCCAGAAAAGCATCAAAAACGCAACGTGAACACTTTCAGGGTCAGGGGCAGAGGGAATGCAGGCATTTATTTGCATTATACTCAGAGCCACCTTCAGGACTTCATTCACCTGAGTGTATTTTAAGTGCCACCTGCTTGTTGTGAGCAATGAAGAGCAGGAGGGGTTACATCACCTTCCTGTGCAAGTGCAGCTTTTTCAGCCACAACAGGCTTTTTTTAAATGGCAAAAAAATTCAAAAGCCTGTTCCAAAAACCGAGTCCAGGATTATTCTGTCTTTAAAATAATTCCCAGAGAGGTATTTGGTCAAAGGTCGAGTAAGCAGGACAGCAGGAACAAGATGACCACAGCACATCTCTGAGGATTACAGACCTTTTCATGTCTCCTCAGACAGTGACTAACTACTGCATGGGGCTGCCACTATTCTTTCAATCAAACCCAAGCCTGTTACAGCTCTGAAGTGAAATTTTCTTGGGTAGGCAGCTCAGAAAAAAAAAAAAAAACAACAAGGAACAAGCTGCTTTTTTTAAGAGTTATTTCCAGCATCTTTTTACTATGGCTTTAAATGGAGTAGCAAAGAAACCAAAATATTTCAATCAATAACCGTGAAAAAGAACACAGCATTCTGCAACACAGCTACAGGGGAAGCACAAAAGCAAGGATTTCTTTGGAAATATTTACAAGAGATTTCTCTTTCCAAATCTCTGCATGGCAGAGCATTCCAGGCCATGAGACATCCTTGTTAATGAAACTGTGAGCTCAGTTAACTCAGACAACATCACTATAAAGCTTGATTGAACATTTTTTATATCCATCATTAGGGAGCCTATCTATATCCACGTGTCTTTTGCAGAAAGCGCTTCAGTTTGACCTCCCAACATGTGTGCAAGTCAATCCAGAGGCACTTCACACAAATTAATGCCAGCTGCTGTCAGCAGCTAAATGATCTCAGCCTCAGCGAGCAGAGGTTATTTAACCTGGAGAAAACAAGGCTGCAAGGAGACCTCAGAGCCCCTTCCAGTGCCTAAAGGGGCTCCAGGAGAGCTGGAGAGGGACTGGGGACAAGGGCGTGGAGAGACAGGACACAGGGAATGGCTTCAAACTGCCAGAGGGCAGCGTCAGACAGGATATTGGGAAGAAATTCTATATTGTGAGGGTGGGGAGGCCTTGGCACACGGTGCCCAGACAAGCTGTGGCTGCCCCTGGATCCCTGGAAGTGTCCAAGGCCAGGGTGGAACAAGCTGAGCTTTAAGATTTGCTCTTGTCCACACCATATCACCTTTATCCTTCCCACTGCTGCACTGGCATTCTCTTGGAGCTATTCCCAGGACCTCCTACTCTTGGGATCAACCCCACGTACCTTGAGACGGGCACACGCAACACACAGCAGTGCCCAAGCAATGGGGTTTGAGGTATTTACGAAACAAGCTGTGTCGAAAGGGAAGCACAGGAACACACACTGCATTATCCTGGTGTGGGTTTGTAGACAATTTTAGCAGTGTATTTAACTAACAGTGTGCATTCACATATCCCAAGGGATGACTTTCAGAAAATAAAGTCCTCGCTTCATACATTTATGTAGGGCAGCTTCACAACATATGCTATCATCTCACTACGCTGGCTACAATGCAGCCAAAATCTCCAGGTCTCCTACAAAGATCCTGATTTTGTGGCATTATTTTCCAGCTGGTACAGGAATGTTAACTTGCAGGGGAAAAGGTAAAGCAATACTTTCGACTTCTCCTATTAGCACAAAGAAAATATTCAACAGAGACAGCATAAAAGTGATTCTTGTGTCATTTACTAGATCCTCACTACCCCAATTCCCACAAACTGGGCAGTTTTACCTGAGACAGCAGCAGCTCAGTGCAGTCCCAGCACCCCCTTTCTTTCCTCCTCTGCAGGGCTTTTAATGAGATTGTCTGACCAAGAGGAACACTTTTCAGTATCAAGTGACCTCTGGAAACCCCAAGATGATGGTCCTGACTTTGGTGGAGATGCCCTTCAGGCCTGATAAACACCTTCTCAATAATTTTCTCATTAAAATACACAGAAAACAAGAACACCCACACATCGCATGACTGTGCCCCGAAGCCAAAGGGTTTTAGATTGCTCAGCTTACTTGACTATTATTTTGGGGGGAGGTAGTGTCAATTATGCAGCTAAACCTGCCAGCAAGAATCTGGCTGCTATTTTTTTTCCACCAGTTACATACAAAAGGTCTCTGAAAGGACAGTGGGAATTAGTTTGTGGCAATAAATTATGACAAACTTGCTGATGAATTTGAAGAGTACTTGACTGCAGTTTCAACAGCTCCAGGCACTTCACGCTCAGCCCAAGATGGCAAGAGCAGGTTAACAATAATCTCTGGTGAACTTGTTTGCCTGATTTAATAATACCTGTGATACCCAGCAGATACACAATCTTTTATGTTTGGGACAGGAAACAGCAGTGGGAAGAGCAAAGGTTATTCCCTTGTGCTGTACTCTCCCCCTTCTTCCCATCAGCCACGGAATATGAGGATCCACACCTTCACACACACACACTGCGCCTACGTGACAGACAGGGAACTGGAAAACACCCTGGATACTGCAGCTTGCTCCTGATCCACCACTGTGTGAGCAAAAGCTCCTTCCCTGATCCCTCTAATGGCCTCGTACTGAGGCAGCTGCAGCAAACCTGCAACTTTAGTTTTCTTTTCACTAGAGCTCAGAAAGCCATCCAAGTCCTTTCCATGGGATATTCCTTGGCTCCCTGGGGTTCAGCTGAACACGGAAAGCCAAGATGAAAACTACCTAAGACCGTTCAGAACGATCCCATCGGAGGGCATTCCCAGTTTCCAGGGTGACTCACCCATCCCTCCTGAAGCGCATTGCTAGCACGGAAAAGCCAGCCACGGTCCAAGGCACGCTCCTGTAAGGTCAAAGATATCACAAGCCAAATTTTGATGCTGGGCAGCTGCCTGCCCAGCCTGATAACGATTGTTCTTTTAACATAATTATATCTCCTAATACAGTCACCTCTTCTCCCTGCAAGGGCTCAGATGGAGCTGTTTGTATCCCCTCCTTCCGAGTCAGGAGATATTTCTCCAGAGACTGCCTTTTAAAGAGAATTTTTTTAATTCTATACAGTAAGTGTCAGTAACAAATAACACTGAGGAGTAGCAGCATAAGGCAAAACATAAAGGCGGCACTTAGCCCATCAGCTTTGTCTCTGATCTAAGCAGCTTATAAAGACGCGAGCCCTTCGATCTCCTCTCACCATAACCAGGATGGATTATGAGAGCCACTGCATTCCAAGGCAGCACTAGTGCCATCCTCACTCGGTAGGTCTTTAAGGAGGAGAGCTGTGCCACACTTTAACCATTTCCCCTGCAGCCACTGAAGTAGGAAACTCATGTTTTAAGAGACAGAAATATTTCTGCCTCTGATTTGTTTGGAGAGATCAACCGCGTGCACCAAAACATAGAAAAACCAGATTTGGAAACAGTCTTAGCATTGCCTTTTGCATTTGGAGCCCTGGAAGGTTACCTTTGCCGTGGAGGTCTTGTTGCTTTAAGACAGAAATAGAAAAACAGGCCTGATTACGCATTTTCTTCAATAAATAATGCAAAAAGCCTACGTACTCCTGTGAAGGGAGAATCAAACCCGGGTCACTTCAGAAAATATCCCATCTGCTACAGACCCACTACAGAAACAGCTCTCCCAACTCTCAGCCACATCTGCTTTGCACATCAGAGTCCCAGCTAATCCCGATTTTACTTTATAATCATTACTATCAACATTTATAATTAACAACATGCAAAAAGAACTTACAATGCAAGTCATTATGGAAAGAGAATGATAGCCCAAGTTTTGGAAAGCACAGCTCATCAATCCTGCTGTTAAGAGGACTGATTGCAGCTTGGGTTTCACTACGTCCAGTTCTGTGTACTGCTGCCTAAAAGAAATCCTTGCCCACTAATAAATCCACAGGGAATTCTAAATCCTGGCTGTAGGAAGAGAAAGCAGATGGTTTTTTCCAGGGGCAGGGGGACAAGACACCTCTGAAGGGCTCCTGAGCCAGTGACACACAGAGCTGCAGCTGCTGCTGTGCCGCGGTTGCTGCTCCACATCCTCAGGGAGACAGGAATTACTGCAGGTTGTTTTCATGAGCTGGACGTTGGTCAGTGCCAGCATTTCACCGCTCTAACACATGAAATAAATAGCTTGACCTCTGCTCCCTCACACCCTGAAGGGCGAGCGCAACGGTGTCAGCATCACTCCCCTCCATGCGGCGAGCACAGAAGGGGCACCACATCCCTGCTAAAAGAGCTGGAAAGGCTATTTAGGGAATAGGAAAGACGAGCAAAATGCTGGAGCAGTCCACTGAGGCATCTGCTTTCCACTGACCGCCTCTTCTTTATTAACTACACATTGAACACCAAGTATTTCCTGCGCCAGCATCCAGGAGAAAACAGCCAAAACAGAGCAGGCAGAGTTCCAGCAGCACGACTTCAGTGAGCACAGACTTCTTGAGAGGTTTCCTCAAGCCACACAGAGCCAAGAATATAACGCACAAAGCCCAGCTTAGGAGCATTTATGGCACAGAGCTACAACACTCCCCCCACAGTGCTGTGTGAAATGGTTTGAGGAGAGACAAACAGGACCGCAGGGTTTTTGTCAGGTTACTGACACCACAGGAAGGCTGTGGCCAGAAGGCAGCTTTCTATTTGGTTCACCAATTGAATAATTCAGTGATGCCTTTTTAACAAGGCTCAAGCTTTTTCAGAAGTAACACTCATTTCTTCCTAATTTCATGGTAGAATCCCCAAGTCCCCACTTTTTCTTTTAAACAGCTCTTTGGAGCCTCAGCTGTTCTTGCTGGCAGCATATAGTGGAAAACATTAAAGAAAAACAATGCATGATCAAAAATAAAATTTGCTAAACCCCACGATTTCTAGGGCAACACCATGAAAAACAAGTCACCTCCCTTTTCCCTCTCAAATTCCAGCAGTTTTAGATCTCCATTTCAGGCAGGCTTGGTACCTCAGCTGACCTGCATTTTCCAGCACAACAAATTTATTCCAAAACAATTCAGGTACCTGAGATCCTACTAATTACATTCTCCCCCACATACACACAGAAAAACAGACTTTCTTCTTGGCTCTCAAGAGTACCAGATCACATCTAGATTTGTCCCCAGGAGGATTCTTCCAGCGAACTCCTATTTCAAAGCAGGAGAGATGAAATAGCAAGATGCAGCACAGAAAACCCAACCGAGATCACAACTGGGCATTACACCACCTATTACACTCTTCTGTGTTCCTCACATGGCACATCAGGAGCCAAAAGCAATCAAACCCACAGGCTGGAGCTGGAGGTGATGCAAGCAGCTGCTGACCTGGATGGGAAGCCTTGGATGCAGTGTCTGAAGCCGGGAAGTTTTTATACCTTTTTCACTCCAGGTTGTCAACAGGTTTCTTACCCACAGCTCTGCAAGCAGGAGATGAAGGCACTGACACACTGCAAAACCCTGCAGAGGGACTAAATACATTAAAGTATCCATTGCTACATAGTTAAGTGTCACAAGAAACCTTTAACAGAGTATTAGCTCACAGCACAGTGTTACCTGTCCCTCAGCATTCCGCACCACAACTCAGGGCTTTCGGGGTGCCATTTATTATTACATGCACTCAGTGTAATCAAAGTCTCTTGGTATGTTGCAAATCTCGACCTCTGATTTTCTTTATACAAACAGAATGTAAGTTTGTAGACAATCTGTTGGCTACAAAAGACTTCTTTACAAGTACCTCTTTTGAGACTTCTGTCCCGGCACTGGTGTGGCCACAGGCCCAGGGCAGGGCGCGTCCCCTGTGCTGGCCCCGCTGAGGGACCTCGAGGGCCGTGTCCAGTTCTGGGCCCTCCCGGCCAGAGAGCCCTGGAGGGGCTGGAGCGTGTCCAGGGCAGGGAACGGGGCGGGGAAGGGGCTGGAGCCCCAGGAGCGGCTGAGGGAGCTGGGAAAGGGGCTCAGGCTGGAGAAAAGGAGGCTCAGGGGGGCCCTTGTGGCTCTGCACAACTCCCTGACAGGAGGGGGCAGCCGGGGGGGTCGGGCTCTGCTCCCTGGGAACAGGGACAGGACAAGGGGAAACGGCCTCAGGCTGGGCCAGGGGAGGCTCAGGTTGGACAGCAGCAGGAATTTCTGCCTGGAAAGGGTGCTCAGGCCTTGGCAGGGGCTGCCCAGGGAGGTTTGGAGTGCCCATGCCTGGAGGTGGCACTCAGTGCTCTGGGCTGGGGACAAGGTGGGTGTCAGGCACAGGCTGGACTTGATGATACTGGAGGTCTTTTCCAGCCTCAATAAGCCTGTCAAAGCATTTTGGTTCCTACAGCATTTTGCAATAAATATTTTTGTTTTAAACAGCTGCAGACTTTTTTTTCACAGGAGTAGAAAGTTAAACGCTTTATTTTAGAACGCATCACACTAAACTCTCTACCATGCATTCAGCAACACCACAGTATTTTAATTTTTCGTCCACATCTGCAGGTACAGGCATAGAGCAGTGCCCAGGCAATAGTATCTACTACGACTTGCACAACTTGTGGCACTCCCAGAACCACGATAAGCCTCTGACACTCCTGCCAGCACAGTGCATTATTCATCAGATATTTTTATAGATACACCCGCCCAACAACCAAAATCTCTTGCTCTCGACACTTCTCCCTGGATCTTTTGCTGAACAACTTCAAGCCAAGTTTTACAAAATTGGGAAGCTTGGCTAAAAGCATCTATTGTGTGCAGCACTGTGTAAGAACTTAAAGCCACAAGAAAGTGCAGTAGAATCAACACAAAATCAGCAAAAGCATCAAGAAAGCAGTTTAAGAGACAGAACAAGCACTCTCTAGACATGCACCAAAGCACACCCAGGTGAGGAATCAGTTCCCCAATTCTCTTCTAGAACATTCTCCACACATTTAAAGGTGTAGAGGCTCCCTGGCACAATTCCTCTGCAAAGCCTCGGACTTTCCACCGATTTCACCCAGCAATAAGCACGACCTTGGCAATATTGCTTCTCATCTCATCCCTACCCTTTCCCTGCAGGAAGAAGACAAGCTTCCAAAGGAGAGCAGGTCTCCCATGTCAGCCAGAAGCAAAGTGCAGAGACTGAAGTATCAGCTATCATCTCTAAAATATGGGTCATCATAATCACCTGAGCAAAAAAACTTCATAGCAGGTGAACTGGGCAAAGCTCAAGGAATGCAAAAAGCCTTTCCCACCCTTTTAATCTGTGCCTGGAAGGCCAAAGTGACTTCGGCATCCTGTTAGGTCACAAAGCTAAAAAATAATCCATATTTGGAGAAACTTCTTATGCACACACAACTAGAAGAAGGTATGAGGTGAACAAAATTCCTTTCTCTCTCTAGGAGAGGAGAATAGTTACTCATCTGTGGTCACACACCAGGAATAAATGTTCCCCACTTTTTGGGAAAGCCTGTCTGAGCCCTCATCACCTCCCTCAACATCCCAAGCTTTTTCCAACTTACTATTTAAGCCTGAACGGGGGAATACAACCATATGGGGGGAGGAATAAGCAACAAAAGCAGCAGAGAGGAGTGCTTGAAAAAGCTGCCACCCCTCCTGAACACACGACACGCCAACAATTACACAGAGGGGAAGGAAACAGGAGTGTTCTCTGTGCAAAGATAAACACTGTCTCCCAAAATGCTCTGTAATCAGGACAGTAATGACACAGGGAAACAGAAGGATGGGAAGAGTGGTTACAGCCTAAACAAGGAGTTACAGTACAGGTACAATACCCAAAGGCTAAGTTAAAGGATCTCTGGATTAAGGCATTTGCCAAGCAGCCACAAAAATAAAACACTGAAGAGATTATAGAGTTCCATCTGAGAAAAAGGGTAGAGGGGGGTGAGGGCTGCTCCCAAATCACCCAGGTTTCTTCTACACTGATGGCCCAAAGCCACACTCATGCCAAGACACTGAGCTCAAACGGCTTTGCCACAGGCCTTCACAAGGCCCTTCAAAGTTCAGAGCTGCCAAGCAAAAAAAAAGATGTAATCACACAGTTATTTCTACATGTTCCCAGGAATATCCCAGCTTGGTGCATCACACAGAGGCTTGCAATGCAGCCAGCAGAAGGTGTAATTCCAGGGGAGTTCAAAGTCTCAATTTTGAGTCCTCCTTTAAAGGTCAGAGATATTTACTGTTGATACCAAAACAATATTAAGGTGCCAACTCTCATCTCAAGCAACACTCAAGATCCTTCATCACTTCAATTTAGGGTAGTGCTGCATGACTGAGACTCTCACTTTTGAGATACTGAAATTCATGACAACTTATACAGAGTCCTACCAGAAATACTGACCATGTTTCTCTCCTTAAAACCCTTTCCTCAGCAGAAACATTTATTTAAATTCAGGACTGGCAGGAAACCGGAAGCTTCTCTGCTCTTCAGTGCTGACAGGAGCTGTGTTGGTCTGAACAAGGGCTTATTCCCTGCACTCTCTCCAACAGCCATCAGGCTGCAAGGATGTTTCTACCCCATTTAAGAGGTGGAAGGGTGTCAACATTAAGATTTTTCAGGAAGAGCAGACTAGGTTACAATGTCAACAGAAATGAGAAGGCAGCATGTCAAACTGGGATGACGTGGAAGAAGAGAGGGGAAAAAGGAATCGCTGTTGTCACATTCAACACAAAGGCCACAGGAACACAGGTCACAGAATATGAGTGGGAAAATCATCACTGAGGGAAGTATAGAGACTGAAGAGACCAAGATTTACTCCAGTGCAGCAGCTATTTGGCACAGCTATAGAGAAACAATCAAAATTAAGGCCCACTAGTCTCAGCTCAAACAGTCAGCAGGTTTCTGTTCCTGCTGTTTTGGCGAAATAAACAGATTAAAAGGTTGGGGAGTTACTGAAATGTGCACATTGAAAACAGCTAACTGTAGGTTTTGCTTTGTGTAGTTACCAACACAAATGTTTACCACTTGCCAAAAGTATTCCCATGCATATATCACTACAGGATTTTACAAATAACTCTGGCTACGAGCTGAACCTGACTTTGGCTCCCATCCTCCTACCTGAGCACAGGCATACATCACTAACTTGTACAGTCATCTCCATGGAATAAACCGCTTCAGAGGACTTAAACACCTGCCCAGGAGAACTCCCTTGTAAAGAAATGAAGTGGAAATCATGATCAACATATCTTCAGCCTGAGAAACACAGAAAGTGAGAACCAAAAGGAAAGAAAGCAGCAGGGTGGGGCCATGGCTAAATATTATTTGTTTACTGCCCTGCGGGGACCTTGGCTCCAGCCACCCCAGTGGTTCCACCTGCATCCACTGGGAAGTTTGCTGCCTCCTTGTCTAAACAATGAAAGAAACCACTGGATCCAGTTAGACTTTGCTCCCAATAAAGTCTCTTAAAGGACACGTAGTGCTGCAAGTCACTGAAGACAAGACCCTCAACTTCCTTGATCAAAATGCCTCATTAGTTCCCCATCTCTCTCCTTGGTAAGGGACAATCCACCAATTCAAAGCAGTTCTGGAATCCTACCTAAAGCCTTTATGTCATTTCAGGCTATTCATAATATCTGACAAGAGCTTCCCCACACAAAGAAAAAATTACGTGCAGATTTCTTTTTGATTCAAAGCTCAGCCATCAATTAAGCTGCTAATAGACTTGCAGTGTCTCTCTAAAAAGCCCCCAGTATCCAGAATTGCAGAGTAAGTCAGCATTTAACTCCACAGCAAGCATATTCCAGCCTTTTAAAAGCTCCTAACAGTCAGATTAGGAAGTCTGGGGGGAAAAAAATTAACCAAGGGTTTTCTACATGGGGACAGAAGCAGGAAAGCAAAGCCAAATCAGGGCCACTTTGGTTCAGAGCACCTTAATTGAAGAATTACATCAGGCTTAGTATCACTGAAAATTCCAGAGGCTTAAATTCTGTCCTGACACCACAGTTGATTCCTCGCTCAAAATTAATTCATCATTAGAGATGACCAGCTGCCATGAGACATCAAAAACTCATTACAAGCTATAGGAGCTGGATGCTGCAGGACTGAATTCAATCTCATCTTTAAGAGGTTTTTCCTTCAGGAAGCAGAAGCTCAAGTTGTAAGATTAGTCATGCTTACAAAAGCACAGGGACAGCTCCACACACACACGGCTGAAAGGGAAAGCCCAGGCTACACAGCGTGAGTGCTCCAGGCTCTCCTAGACAGGAAAAAGCCTTGCCCTCAGCAAAAAGGAGAAAACAGGATTTTAAAACCCCTTGGATACATTTGAACCATTAATAATGTTTTTTCCTCTATCAAATATACCATTTAATCATCAGGTTTTTTTCTTGCCTCATTTTTTCTTTCTGTAGATGTTTGTGTTTCACAAGCACCTCAAATCCTACACAAATTACCATTTCAAATACTCTGTGTGTGTAGATATATATATGAACTTTAAATTACCATTCAAAATACTGTGTGTGTACACATATATATATATATGAAATGAAGGCTGCAAGCTCCTTTGTCATCACGTTTTCTATCAGCTCAGAAAAAGGAATTCCCTTTACCTGGAGTGAATTATTAAGGCAAATTTGTTCTAAGGGAGAGCAAGAGTGGGTTTTGGTCGGTCTCCTAACATTTGTTTTCTCTAATCATCCAAGTGTTTTCCAAGGCTTTGCAGGGGAGGCACTGCATTCATTTCCCAGAGTGCTGCAGCCCGCTGGCTGCACTGGGAAGAAAGTACACAAGGACTTGAAAGAGGCTCCAAGCTCAAACACCTACAAGACAACACTTCATACATCTGCACTGCTATTTCATCAGTCTCCCACTGCCTGTTTCCTGCCTCACTCCATTACCTCAAAGGAAAGGGAAATTAATTACTCCAAAGCAAGGAAAGACTGGATGTGTCAGAGCTCCTAATGATATTCAGGTACCTTCCACGCCAGTGTGCTTGCAGACAAGTCATCTCACAGCCAAAGAGGGGTGGAGGAAGTAAAACACCCAGTTAAGACCAGATGAAGGCACTTGTTCTCTCCTTTAAGTAGGTGTAAGCTCACTTCCCAGTTACCTAACGCATAATTACACCTGGAGGTGCTTACTGTCACTCCGGATCTTTCTCGCAGTGCATTTATTTTGGCAGCTCCGTTTACACCAATGGGCTTAGATTTCCAGTTTCGGGATGTTTTCCCAAGTGCAGGGGATTACACGAGCGATCAAGCCCCCACACTCCCGTTTTAAGGCTAATTCCATTGGGTTAAGGGCTTGCAGTCAGCAAGATGTTTCACTAGAGGAGGCAGAGTTTACATCGATTTAAAACTAGCGGGCCATTGCAATCAGTAATTCCTGCAACACCAGCCTCCCCTCAAGGAGGGCTGCCTTGGCCAGGAGTACAAACACAGTCTTTAAACAAAGCAAGGCTCCGACCCGGCCTTCACACGTGTGCTGAGCACAGATACCACCCCCAGCAACAACTCCAGCGAGGAACGCTTCTGTCCTACAGCCCAAGCTGGGGCTTTCTGCAAGGCTGACCTTGGCAAAAACACTTGCCAGGCACTGGAGACACATTAAAAAAAAACCAACAACAAAAAAATGGGGTAAGCATCTATCAATTCAAGTCACTTCCGAAGCAGACCAGCTCCTTGCTGGCCTTGACTTCACCCTTTCAACAGTTCAAAAAACTCCCAAACAGGATATTCAAGTAGGGCTGAGCAGCCAATCACAGGAAATTAATTTTATATTCTGCTACGGGGAATGAGGCAGCTTCTTTCCAGCTGAGAGCACGTAATTATTTGGCACCAAGTGGCTCCATCTCAGAAGCTATGACAGCAGCTGCACAGCCCCTTTTGGTAGGGTAAGTTTATTTTTCCCTTTGTCTAAAATCTATTGGTTCTCCAATTCTACCAACTGCCTGGAGAAATGAAAGCTCCCAGGAGGATTTGAGGCCACGATGACACGACATTCTCTTCCATGCAAATAATTTTGCAAAGCACCAACTCCAGCCACCAAGGGCAGGGAAAGGCAAGCACCACAGCACAGCCCAGGCTGGACAGGACCTCCAAGACACCTGAAGCTGTTTTCCTCTTTTACTCCAGCATTAACATGGAACCTAACAGCTCAAAATATGTCTAGCAGACTCTGGAAGGAAGAATATCTGTCCTTATCCAGGGATGTGACAAACGGATGGTGACCACAGCTTTTATCTCCCCAAAGCAGCACAAGTAAGTTAAAAACTCATAACACCCCATTCTTAACTGTCCAGTGAAGCTTAATTGAGTCTACTCATCTGCTTTTATAAAAATACTGTTCCACTGTAAGAAGGACCATCATTTTTTTAATAAACACCACTTAGAAGAGATTTATTGACAAGAATTATTATTACTAACAAGATGTGGCCAATGACAGCAATGTCTCATTATTCCACATATTGATACAGCTTCGAGAGAAAATTTCAAGCAGAACTCTGAGAATAAACACTTTTTCTTCTTAAGATGGAGACTCAAATAAGGTTTCCTGTCCAAGATATTCAGAGATGTCATTATTTTTCCAAGCTGCCTCTAATGAGTAATTTGAGGGAGAGGTTGTTTTTGTTTTGTTTTTAGAATCACAACTAGTTACGGCCTCTCTGTAAAAGAGAAAGAGGAATTCACAGCAAGTAGCTCTGGTGCCAATATTTCAAAAATAGGCAACTTGCATAATCTTAAAAGCATGTATATGGAAGCTCTCCTTCAGAAAGAGGCCTTTGATGATGCTGTGGTTTTGACAGCAAGATCCTTATATGGATTCAAACCACACAAAACATTTTATACAGAGCGTGATTGTAACGCTGATCACTAAGAACACGTTGAATGAACGGAGGCCAGAACCAAAAGATTCGTGGAGGCCTTGGGGTTCCTAACTTGAAAGTTTCATACCAGGAATACCAGAGGACCTTGGCAGAGCTTTTGTTTTTATTTAGATGCATGCAGTTTTCCCAAGAAAAAGCGCCCTGCCAAAAGAGCTCCCAGCCAGGGACGCTCCCAGTGCCCGGAGATCAGCAAGGAGTGACCAAGGATGAGGGGTTTGTGCTGTTCTGCAGGACACCAACCCCCAGACAAATGGGCTGCAGCACATGTTTCCTGAGTATTTCTAAGGGAAGCAAGATAAAGAAGTGTCGTTTCTAAGAAGTGACATTAGTGTGAACAGGGTGTTACATCAGTTAAGCAGGCTGCAGTGCCCCGACAGTGTGACAATGAACTCTTCATCTGCTGAAGCCACTCAGCACATTCATCTGCACCTAATCCTTCCTCTTCCCTAGAGCCTCCTATCCATGACAGGCTTCCTGTGCCTTTCCACGGCTGAGAACCACACGTACACCACGCAGAGCTAAGGGGAACAAACTTCTGGCAACAAACCCTAGAGAGCAGCCCCAATATTTCAATTTCTCTTCAGCCTTAGGAGGAAAACGCAAACCGAAGATCTGGTGTATTTATTGCGTACCAGTTGTGCCTCCCAAACCTCTAGGGAGAAAACTGGCTGGAAAACATGAGCAGAGGCACTAGGAAAACACCCAAGGTGCCTGTAGAGTTATGCCCTGTAGCTGCTTGTGCTTCCCAGGGAGTCCTCCTGATGGGAAATAGGACAGCATTCCCCGTGTTCCTAAGGGCTCAGAGCTCCCATGCCAGACGTGGTGTAATGCAAGGAGCCAGCACAGGGTTCCTGTAAAGCACACTGAGGAAAAAGGAAAGCTCAGTGTATGCTTTGACAGGCTCTGAACACAAGCTCATTAAATGGTCAAAAATTAGGTAACAAAAAACTGTATTCAGAACTGCTCTGGAGAACTTCTGGATTTCCATTACATTTTTTGTGCAAAGCTACACAAAGCTCCACTGAACACCAGAGCAAGACTGCCATAATTAATTTCACTCGTCAACAGTGAAATATTCCATCTCACTGAAATGAGAAATGTAATTTACATTTCCTTTGTCACCTGTTAAATCAGAGACTATATATTAGGCAGGATTAAATTGTGTCGTTTTTGCCAAAAGTAACATCATTATTACAGCCACAGGGATTCGCAGAGGAAATCCATTCTCCACAGGATTTTTTTCTATGAAAACGATGCTAAGCATTTAAAAATTATCTATAATACATAGGTGTTTTTCATAAACTTCCCTGCCTGGGTACCAAATTTGAATTGGAGAGCGCCAGGAGCGCTCAGTAGTAAAATCTGATAAATCTTTTCTGCCTGTCTGTTAGGAGAATATTTGTATGCACGGCAACCTCGTGCTGCAAAAGGCTTTGTCCTGTCTCAAAAAACACCCCAAAACACTTGCTTCCCCCAAACCTGGAGACCACCTCAGTCTAGGAGGTTTCTAGGAGCAGCAGAGGAGGAAGGAGAGCAAGGAGCGGATCCACAAGGTTAATTCAACAGGATTCTCCTGGCTGAAAGCATCCGCAATGTTCTTGGATGTGCCAGGCTTTTTATTTACAGCCGCTGCAGGAAGGCTGGACAGGGACAACACAAGTACCAGAATTCCTGCCTCAGAAACCCAGAGAGCAGCTGATCTACAGCAAAAGGCAAAAATCCAGTTACGAGCCTGCTCCATATCCATAATCTAGGAACAAAACTGAGGGGTGGAAGCAGCTGTGGTTCAGGCACCATGCAGCACTATCACATCAGGGCAACTTTTCTGTCTCTTAGACAACTCCATTACTCAGAAGTCTGGATCCATCTGTTCCCATTAGAGTGTAAAACACCTTGGTGTGACCCCTGCACAGCTCTTTATTGCCACACACATCTGTTCTTCCTCTACTCAGCCTTCCCATCACCTCAGCACAGCAACACACCCCCCTACCCCAGGCCAGCTATAAAATATATGCATCAAAAGAAGAAAAGCACTCTCCAGCTGGCAACCATAGCTTCACCATTTAGTCCCCGTGAATTTCTAGGAAAGCACATAAAGCAAAGTGTTTGAAATAGCTTTCCTACTTCCAAGGTGCTGCAAAGAAAAAAAAATAAAAACCCTCTCCCACACAACTCTTCTGGCTACTGCAGAATCCTGCCAAGCCTGAGCTAGGCTGCAGCCTGCAGCTGGCGGGGAGCACTGACAAGTCCTGCAGTGCTCCCAGGCCACCAGGGCAGCCTGTGCTTCTTGAGGACACTTCCTGAAGCATCCAACCTGACAGCTTGTCTCTGCTCCTCTGTCCAACAGCGTGGTAACTCCCAGTAGTCACTGCCCATCACAGCACCCTCAGACAGACCTCTGACCACTGCCAAAAGACCGGAGACCTCTGAAGAGGGAGTAAAAATCAAACAGATCTGGGAAAGCACAGTTGTCATGAGTACAGGGACAATAAGCATGTAAATAACCTACCCAGGAGCATCAGCTCAGCAGGCCAGACTCTGGTACCGCCGAGGCGTTCATGGCAACGCTCCCTCTGATTCTGCAGGGGTTTTTTAAGCTCTAAATACCATTCAGTCCCTAGGTCGAGTCATGGAACGGTTTGGGTTGAAAGGGACCTTAAGGCCCATCTCATTCCATCCCTGCCATGGGCAGGGACAGCTTCCACTGTCCCAGGGTGCTCCAAGGCCCGTCCAGCCTGGCCTTGGACACTTCCAGGGATCCAGGGGCAGCCACAACTTAATAATACCGATAAATCATGAAGCTGCCAAACTCACATTCCATGTACAACCCTGTGTCCAACATCATCTGGCTTTGCAGTCACGAGCAACAGGCTTGGTGAGCAGAGCCAGACTCACACACTGCACTGGTCCCAGTCTGCAAATCAAGCTTTTTACAAAGAGTTCAGGATGGCCCTGGCCAAGCCACGACCCTCAGCCAAATCAGAGCATTTCTGCAAGTAGAATTTATCCCAAAGATTATGGTAATAGCAGGGGGAAAAAATGAACAGCAGAACTGAAAACCAGAAATCACGGCCATGTATTAATAAAATTGCACTGAAACGCTCACCCATCACATGAGGAAAGTATGTTTGGATCCTGTCTTGTATTTCAGGAACCCCTCTGTTGCAGCTTTGGTAGACCTTGACAGAACCTCCAACAAAAGATGGAAACCAAAGCCGATGAGATTCTCTCAAATCATCAATACCTACAACCCCCCACTATCTGTTCAAATTACACAAGGGGAAGCACCAGGAGGTAACACCAACCTGAAAAAAACCAAACCAACCCACACAAGTCTGAACAGCCTCACACTATTTACAGACACACAAATCTCTCTGCACATTGATAAAAGTCTCCGATTTTGGTATATTTGGAAGAGATTACGGCTGCAGGGGGCTAAGGGAGGACACATCCTGCCTACCCTTCCCATCCCAGCAGGCAGCCCCAAGGAGAGGCCCAGGCTCACCTGTGATCACTGCTAATATATAAACTTGTATTACAGACATCTAATCCCGATCTTCATTAAAAAACTACTAAGAAATCCCTTTCTGTTACACCTACACTTATAAATGTTTCCAGGGGCAGGAAAAAAAAACCCAGACAATGCCTTGCACGTACAAACATCCTGCCCAGGATCAGCAAGATCTACAGACCTCAGAATCCCCAGGAATAATTGACTGGTGCAGTCCTAACAAGTGCACAACCACAAGTGTTTGCCACCACCTTCCTCCATTTGTTTACCTGCAAACAAATTGGGCATCGAAATGAAAGTATGGAGCAGGTGAGCTCCGTTTGATCAGCTTTGTAACAGGTAATTGGACTCTGTTCTCCAGAGCATGCTGCCAGCCTTATGTGTACATTTAACATGAAAATTGGGTGATTTTTCAGGTGATAAACACAGTTCACACGCCAATCCCTCACAACAATGCCAAACTGATTCTTAGCTTATGAAGATATGGATATGGTTCTCCTAACTTTAGCCTTTGGAGGAAATAAACTCAGGGGAGCCTAAAGGAACTAAGTGCACTTATTCAAAAACCACTCCATCTGCTTCCTGGTAAAACATTTCCCTCTCTAGAGATCGGCATGTGAACTGTGTTTATCACCTCAAAAATCACACAGGTTTTGCTTCCATTTGAATAGGTCTGATACAGTCTGCACTCAGGGTTTTAGTGTTTTGGTTTTTTTTCCCCTGCTATGTGTCTGTCAAACTGAACAAGGTGCTCACTTTGACCTGAATAAAGCAAAACTGAGTCACAGCTGAAAAAGGCAACATTCCTTATCTGCACTTATCCCACCCCATCAGGGATTCCAGCCTGAAACACCTCAGTAAGGAAAAGTAACAGGAAAGAAAGAAAACCTCCCGTGTTTGTAAACTGTGCATTACCCATTCAAAATACAAATGTTGTGTTACTTGTGCCAAAACAGACTAAAGAAAAAGAAAACCACTGTGCATCTGTAATGTCAAACCCCAGTCTAACACTAGGACAGCACCTGCAATTTAGTACCAAGAACATTTATTTTAATCCAACTCACGCGTTCATATTCCCACCTACTGCCAAAATCTGTCACAAAAGCAAGGTAGAGAACAGATGATTCTCTAAAGCATGGGTGGTTTGGGGTTTTGTTTTTCCTTTTAAATCATTCAGAACCAGTTCACTGAACAGAACTTGTCCCAGATACTTGACCTGCTACAGAGTATCAGCCAAGTCCCGTCTCAACCAAGGCGGCCCACAAACCTAGGAACAAATCCACCTTAGACAAGCCAAAAGCATTAAGTCCATAAGATATTTGAGAGTATTTCTTGCAATCTGAGACAGGAACAGACAAGCCATAAGAGACGGACCACCACCTGAAAGGCTTCTTCATGAATTCCACCCCTAACACTTAAACTGGTTAGAGAGGAGAGGTCAGAGTTCACACTGAAGGTTCCGTGTGTTTCCACAGGCTGAAGTGGGTGCACAAACGGTTTTCTGCTCAGCCACGATGGCACAGAACCGAGCAAGAGACTCCCAGTTACCCAAAGTGTACACCTGGTACATAAATACAGGCCCAACCTACAATTTCAGGTGATCAATGAAAACGTCAGCACACTCCCTGAATAAGCAAGTCAGGGATGTCCCAGCAGCAAAGGCAGTCCAGGAGGGGGCAGGTAGGATTAACTGTCATAGTACTCAAAGGTTCTACAAACAGCAGACAAATACTCATCCAATAATGCTGTGAATGTAAATCCATCCTCCTGCACCAGTCCTCCCGCTCTTGCTGTTTATAGCCTCCAGCAGAAGCGAAGGAACTATAAAAGAACTCCCTCATTACCACCTGCTCAGCCTTCAGTAAACTGAATATCTTCAAAAGAGGAAAGAAAAATCCACCCCGAAAATGTACATCTTGCCAAAGTGGTTCTGGCTGACATGTGAGATATTCCAACAGAATTGTCTCACCACTGAGAACGCAACTGTGCCTGGGCTAAAGGCAGAGGGAGGAAAGCAGGAGTCAGTCCTAAACCAGGAAAGCTGAATTTATTTGCCATTACACTATTTTTCATTGAAAAAAAAACAATGCAGACATTTAATTTGCTCTAAATCATCCTGCAGGTCAAACACGAGGAAGGTGAATAGCTCGATTGGTAAGACCCAGGGCGCTGCAACACAAGACGTTTTTCTGCCCAGCAAACACTCCCAGCTGGGAAAAACTCCCCATTACTTTCTCCTACTGGGTTGCCTGGACAGAAAAAAAATGTGGTGTTTTGACAGTCCTTAAGAGGAGCAGACCATCAGCTCCTTTCAGCGCTCAGAAGCTTAACAGCCATGTAAGGCACTGTTACAGCCTGAATGGGGACAATTACGATGATAATTCCTCTGAATCTGTCTAAATGCCTGCAAAAGGGATACTTTAAATAAAAGCTTTCACTTGGGCAAATATCCAGCCAGTTCCCCAGCAAGACAGAGCTCTAAAAAACAATTCCATGATGAATGTGAGTTATTAGACTTAGAAACTTTCCTGTACACTTAAAACCCCTCATGCAAAAAGCCAGAGGCCTACGATGAAATGAATTGGTCTCCATATCGACCTCATTCAGAAATGTCACAACAATTTCCCTTATCAGCACATAATGAAAAACCTATAAAATCCCATCTCAACCATAATTCATACTGTCTTTTCTATTACTACTCAACAATTGATCAGTCACTGCAAACTGTAAACAAATGCAGATTAATGCTGCTTTTTGCACAAATCCCACCTATTTTCTCCCAAATTATTTTTCAGTCACGCTTCCCAATTAACAAGAGGATACATCCAGTGTAGCCAAAACCCTTTTGGATTTTGGTGCAATTTTTCAAGTTATTCTCCAACCACATTCACAGCTCACGCCTTTGATGAAACCTTAAGAACAGGTATTATTCTTTTTGCCTTTTACATGTTATGTAAAGCGCCCCAGAAGTTCCTTGCCACGAACAGCCACTGAAACTTGAATCAATGATGACACTCAACACCTCTTACCACACCTCCGAGAGCTGAAATCGTCTCTACCCAAGACTTCCAGGTTTTTATATTCATGCTGTTAGACAAAAGGGTGAAGATCAGGATGATAAAATAGGGAAGAGAGGAAGAAAAAGATGCCAGCAGAAAACAAGTAACATGGCAGGGGTGGGAAGGAAGTAGTGAAGAACGTCATTAGTCAGGCAGGAGTTTAATTAAAGTGCGGAAAGAACAGCATTGCCAAACTCCAAAATGAAATTACCTGGGACTAGAAGTACGCAGCCCCAGAACTCGGGCACTTCAAGACAAATGAAGATTTACAAGGCCTTAAGCAACCTGACATAGCATTGAATCCAGCCACGCTCCCAAAAGGTGGAAGCTGCCAAGCTGCAAGGACTGCCTCCAACAAAAGCCACCCAGTCACTCCCAACAACTGTTCAGGTTTGCTGCTGATTAACAGTCATAAGGAAAACTTGCAGAATTTGACCTTCTTCCAGCTTGAACACTGACTAAGCCATGATAAGGATAATTTGAAATATCTTAGCTTCCTTCAAGATGATCTGATTCTCCAATCTAACAGTTCCCGATGTAAAAACCCACAAGGCTGTCCTCAGACACCACCACAGTCCAGCCAAATCACCACCACCCAGCCCCAAACGTGACCTTTAACCTATCAGGCCTGATTAGTTAATCATTTCTTTGCCCATCAGAAGATGATCAGCCCCAGCTGAAAATCCTAATTGGATGCAATTTCAGCTAAGAAGTTGCCCATGGTAACTTTTCAAACCACAATACCACCCACTGGTACTTGGATTTATCCCAGTGCCTTTTAAACTTTGAACCATCTGTCTGTGAATCTCACTTGAGTCTTCATTCCCCCTAACCCTCACATGGTCACACTGCCACCAAAATCACTCAGGTGCTGTGTCCCATGCTCAGGCACAGCCTCCACACTCAGCTTGGCAAAAGGAGGAGAAGGAAACCTATTCCATGAGCCCATCTGGAAGCAGGAATATCTCCATACCTGATTAAACCACCCACATACACCTGCAGTGACACGCAGTCCTGGGGGTCACTCGGGCAGTAAATCCTGGACTTCTGCTGGCACTACTTAGGAACTTCCAGGAAATCCACACATATTTATCTTGCAAAGAACTTAGTCTTACCGGTTTTAGTGTTGCTGAAACAGGCAACTTTGCTGATACTTCTACCAACAGGGAGGGCTCCTCAGCAGTTCTCGTTCAGGTGATTAAATCTGTATATAAATTCATTAACTCTTTCCATACAAAATTAACATTCAGTGTAAGACAAGCTCACAGAGGACCTGGATTGCCACACTTCTGCTGATAAATAATCCTGCTGCAGCAGCCATACTCCTCGTTGGTAAATGCTTTAAGTCTTTCCACAGACTGGCATGAAAAAAAACCAAGATACATACAACTTCAGGTTCAGTTGACTTGAATTTTATCATAAGAAAAGCAATTTGACATTTTTAAGAAAGCCTTACCCAAAACATCTGCTAGTAACAATTGTTTAGACTTCTGTCTTAGGAAAAGCCAGATAATCCTGCCTACATAATTTCCTTGAAAAGGTGACAGCAGAATTTTAATATTGACCTATTTGTTAGCTTGAAGCCAGAATAAAACTGACTTTGTAAACAAAAAGGAGGAATTTTTTATCACCATATCCAGCACCCCATCACACACAATCCAAGCAGCAGACAAATATTTGTGTGCCTTCACTTTTATTTACTTTACCCAACCACTTGCATGCTCCAAAAAGCATTTCTTTGTCCCTTACTCTGCCAATATAAAAGGCTCACTCTGATCTAAGTACACACACAATCAAGACACCAAGGTGGTTGTAAAGCTCCCTAATGTTTTCTCCCGAATTGAGACATTTTTCATGGTGTTACTACTAAAGTATGAATAAGGATAAGAGGCACCAAAAACATCCCTGACACAGTTTTCAACTTTGTTAGGTACTCTCTTTGAGCTGTGGGGAAAGGCTGGAGGAGAAAACAAGGCTTAAAAGACAAAAACCTCGCTTCCCCCAGGTCTGTCCTGGTGGTAAATGGCACTTTCTCTCTCTACAAAGTTTACTTGTCCCAGTTGCTGAGCATTCATAACACACATCCCAAGCTCTGGCCCAATAAGTGAAGGTGGGAAGACTTGAAATGCCAGATAATTATAACACAACGCGTTAAGTAACGTGGAAGGCTAATTCCAGCAGAGCCCCGAAACCCTCCAGGCAGAAATAACAGGTATCACTCACCACACGCTCCATGCTGAGGTAAAGGAAGAACTGAGGCAGCACCAGGAGAGGTGGAAATGCTCTCCCAGCCTTTCTATTCTGCTCACCACTCTCACCCGGGCCCCGGTGCAGCTGCTCCTCATTAGGCTGCTCCACACCCAGCTGTTCCTCGTTCCCCTAATGGGCACAAAGCCTCACCAGCCCCCAGGGCCAGGTGGGAACCATCTCTTCAAACCCACCAGGGTGGGGCTGCCATCCTCTGCCCAGCTGGTTTTGATCTTGGCACTGAGCAAAGCTGCTGAGGGGACACAAAAACTCCCATTTGGGGGGACCATTGTGTTCCTCCTTGTTAATTATTTTTAAAACCAATTCCCTTGATACAGGCTGGGAGAGCTGGGGCTGTTCAGCCTGGAGAAGAAAAAGCTCCAGGGAAACCTGGAGTTCCTTCCAGTGCTTTAAAGGGTGGTTATAAAACAGAGGGAGAGTGACTTTGTACAGCTGCACAGAGTAACAGTACGAGGGGAAATGGCTTCAAACCGACAGAGGAGAGATTTAGATGAGATACGGGGAAGGAATTGTTCCCTGGGAGGGTGGGCAGGCCCTGGCACAGGGTGCCCAGAGCAGCTGTGGCTGCCCCTGGATCCCTGGCAGTGCCCAAGGCCAGGCTGGACACTGGGGCTGGGAGCAGCCTGGGACAGGGGGAGGTGTCCCTGCCATGGCAGTGGGTGGGATGGGGTGGGTTTTAAGGTCCCTTCCAACCCAGACCATTCTAGGATTCTGTGATATATTAGCAAAGCTGTTAATTGGTTTAATCTCTATCCTAACAGTTTGTGGATTTTTGCCTTAAAACATCAAAACTTGGTAAATAAATGTTTGCTAGACAGCGCATGGAGAAAATGCCCAGTTAAATGCTGCAGTGGTAGAAGAGGCACGCAATATTGGAAGAGACACAAAGTTGCCTCCTTGGAGGTGCTGGAAAAGAGGGATAGCTTCCCCAGCCAGCAAGCAGCTCTGCCCTTCAAGCTCCCTGCTCTTTCCTGAAGCACACACAAACTGCCTCCTTTTCTGCAGCAGCAACCACCCCAGCATCGCTCCCCTGCATACAAATCAAGCTCTAACCCTGGTGCTCCAAAGCACAGCCCAAGTGCAGATTTGACACCACAGAGACACTTCCTAAAGCTCAGGAATGCAATAGGACATTGGAATAGGTCGTTATTTTTTATGGCCATGCTACAGAAGTAGAATTTTTACGGCTGGAGGAAAACCGCTCTGAAAACACAGTTGTATATTAAGCGTTATGTATCTATACAGAGTAAATGCAACACTAATTACATTTTTTTTCCATTTAGTGGCATTAAATCACAATCCATTCCTACTTATCCCTTGGAAGCCACGCAAGCTGCACTAAGACACCCTGTTCCCAACCAGCCCAGTGTCCATCTGTTTGCAGGATCCTGGAGTCAGGGATGCTCACCAGCTGAACTTCCTTCTTCACAGCTCACACTCGCAACAGCAACTACTCTGCAACCCCAGAGACAGTTTCCAAACGGGAACAAATAGCAAGTTTAATGTCAGAGGCCAAAAGTCCTGCAAGAGATCCAAGCAGCCCTTTTCTTTGGAAGGGACTCGCGGTCACCACTCAAAGGGCAGTGATTCTTAGAAACTAAATATTTACTCACAGAAAACCTGAGAGAATCCCCACAGCCGCCGCAGCCTTCCCTGAAAAGCTCTTCTGCACCCAGACAAGGAAGGATTCATAAAGGCAAATCATCTGCTTGCACAGGAACGGCAAAAATTCCTTCCTCCAGGCCTCTCTGCCAGCGGCGACTACGGAGTTACCCTGCGGCCACCCGGCACCTCCTGCCTTCCAGTCCACGCTGACTCCTCCTGGAGAACAACCAGCTGCTCCTTCTGCATGCCCTGACTGACAGAGGGACATGAAAACACCAGTTCTTGCCATCCTCCAACCCAAACATTAACTTTTCCCACAGCAAACAGATATAAATCAGAGCATCCTACAACTGCAACCACGAAATTGGTGAGGTTGTGTATGGTCCAGTGTTTCCAGCTTTGTGATGGATGCCTGGCAAAGCAGTTCTTTGCCAAAAAACACATTCAAGGAAACCAAGAGAGGGCAAAAAATTTCATGGTGGCCCTAAAACTGAAAAAATACAAGACATTTTCCACTGTCTCGACTGTGAAATAATCAGCAAAACGTAAAGCAACTCTGAATTTAGAAAACTACAAGAAAGCCGGAAATATTTTGATGCTGAAGCTCTGCTCAGTTCGCTGCCAGGGATTTGTTAGCAGTATCCATTTAAATCTGCACTCTGCCAGATTACTGTTTCACTGACAGTAATTACAGATTATTTTTCTAAACTGGGATAATCTTAACACAAGCACAGTAAAGAGAAGATGTGTGTTTGGAAATCAGTTATCTTCAAAGCTGTCTTTTAAAAATCAGTTTCAACCTGCTCTGAGTTAAAACTGCCCCCAGAGGTTTGAGGTTCCCCCAAAACCTCTCAGTGGGGGTCTAGGAATTAAGAGTGGAAGCAACAATTTGGTCCTAAAATTATCATCAGTCAAAGGTCTGAAGGAGATGATTCAACCAACTATGCTCTAAAACATGCTTGTTTACTTTTTGCTATTTCACTTGCATTCTCCTACCATTTTTCGCTAATTATTGATCAAAAAATTCATTTGTAATCACAAAATGAAAAACCATGCAGAGAGGGATTAATGGCTTGTGCTGGATGAAGCAGACATTTTACACCTCTACATATTCTGTTTGGGTTTGTGCCTTAGAAACGAAACTTGGTGGAAGACAGAAGAAAAGGGAGAGGACAGGGAGAAAATTATTTACCACTGGAGGCTCCGGAGTGCTAAATCAGCACATTATATAAAATTAATCTTGCCAGCCACTGGTACTTAGCCCTACTAAGAAAAAAAGGAAACAAGCAGCTTCAGCAGCAAAGTGGCATAGGTGTTATGCAACTTTATTATTCTAAATCCTACCCGAATATTACTTAAAAGCTTTTCTGTAAAGGAAATACTTTATGAACACCAGCTCAACAAAAAGCAGATGATTTGCACTCTCACAGGAGGGCATCCTGAAGGCAAACATTCCCATCTCCTCCCTCCTGGACACCAGGGTTAATATACTGTGTTCAACCCCTGGGCTTCATAGCTCCACACTAATTACTGTGGAGAAGGAAAGAAAATTAACGGCTGGTCAGAGCTGTGGGCAGAAATGAAGCAAGTGTCTAGTCAGAGCCTGGTTATTCTTCTCCTATCAGACTATCTACCTGGAAAAGCCACATCACAATTAAAGCTGCCAACAGCAATTATAACTGTTAAAAGTGAAGATTTTTTACTAAGGTTCCCTCCTCCTCCAGTCTCTTGTGAAAAAGTGCAATTAATATCCCCAAAATGACTTGGCAGTCTTGTTCTCGCAGCAAGGATGAGGGGAAAAACCCCTATTGCAAGATAAAAGCCTTTGCACAGGGGAAGAACTGTGTTTATCATTACAGGTAAGCTATTAAACGAGGAGGGGGAAGTAACCTTGCAGCAGCAGCACTAGAAAGACCAAGGGATGAGCAAGAACAGCATCTTTGCACCAAAATTCCCAGAATATAAACCAGGAATACAGAAGTCACCAAAGTGCTTTGATGTGCCTGCAAATTCCTGCACTTATTACAATAATAGTGATAGATCGCAAAGTGGAATACGAACAGATGACAACAGCTCAAGTGCATCCTATTTTTCATCTACTTTCTTCCCACCACCATTATTTTTGATTGTCTGCCTGCCTTTGATTTTGGGAAATAACCACCTTCCCAGTGAGTCAGTGGGATTTATTCACACCTATCAGCAAGCTACCGAGTTGACTTTGAATATCACACAACTCAAACTTCATTAACTGATTTCAAACACATGAAGTTATTATACTTACAATGTCCTTTCACCTTGGGTGATGCTCCTCAGATCTACAAGGAAATAGGCAGGTATTTTTCACAGCAAGATCTGGAAGGGTTTTGCACTCAGGTAATATGCAATAAATCAAAATTTCTCTACCAAGAAGTTGCATGGATTTCTCTCATGTTTATGTACGAGCTCTTCATGCATCTCAAACAGCCTAGAGCAGAACTTGAGGGACTCAGCAAAACACCAGAGCAGCAGGAGGAAGATACAGTAACAGCAGCAACAAAAAAATATGTCTTTTCTTCTATTTTGACTGTTACATTTCTTCAGAAACCAGACTGAGGTAGATCTGGCCATGGGAAAAGCCTCACATAACTCAGTGATCACCAGGACTGAAAATTAATATTAAGGTACAAGCAGCACAGAGATGTAATCAGAGCTGGAGAACTGCGGCTGTAAACACAACCCATAAAATTCAAGTTTAATCACTTAGGATTAAATAAGTTTCATGCATATGTGGTCAGCCAAGCTGCTCTCTAGCAGCTTGGTTATTTACAGTTATTTCATGTCTGTATTAAAGTGTTCCAGAGAATGCTTTTTCCAAGGCAAACCATGGCCAAAATAATAGATATTCTAAGCTACCCTGTGCTCACAAATGGCAAAAAAGGGAAATACACTTGAGAACTAAATTAGCCTAACCTAAAATCAACTCATGGGATGCTAGTTGGTATTATAAAAATGGAAAGCATGACAATAGAAGGCCGAAAGCTTTACTATTTTTTTAAAATTAGTTTTCTTTGGAAAAGCTTGGAGGAGGCAGAGTAACAGAGCTGGAGCACATTAAAAGAAATTAACAGAAAACAGTCAGAGGGGAAGTTTTGGGGGGTGTTCAGTGGAAAGGAGGTTAAGGGCTGACTTAACTTTTCAGCTAAGGAAATTGAGAAAACATGGACTCGACGCCCCCCCAGCGAGGTCTCCACGTCCTCTGTGGGATTGCAGGGCTACAGCGGGAATTCAGCTTTCTCCATGTGCCTGCAGGCCACGTACTTCCACGTTCCCAAGGCTGTAAGGAAGCTTGGAACTGTTCATGAGTCAGAATCCTGCCTGGAGCATCGTCAGCTCCTGAAGGAGGCGAGCAGAGCTCTCGCAGTGCCTCAAACCCGTGCGCCGGCTACTGCGGATACACGGGGAACACGGAGATATTCCTGTGCTCCGCCTGTCACACGGCAACGTGGATTCCACCTAACCTGGAAATCCGCACAAATTATGTAAATACTGCCCTGAAAAATACTGTGGTACTTCGACATTGTAATTCCAAGAACAAACAGCCCTCTCTGGTGCACTCTATTACATAAAATGTCAGGCTAATCATAGCAATTCAGCTTTACGAGTGTTGCCAAATGTCCTAAACCGAAGTAAAAACGGGAGTTACAGTGCTGAGGATGAGTCAGTTACACACCTACCCCTCTACAAAAGGACAAACGAAGAAATTAATTACATCTGACTGACCACAACAACAAACATTTCCTCAGGAGCACAGAGTGCTTGTTTTAAATCCCAAAAGCCCAAAAGCCACACTGCTCTAGGCTTAGGTGCTCCTGTCTCTTCCTTTCCACTGAAACTGGAATAATTCAGGGAACAACCTCGAGGAGTACGACCGGATCAAACCGGAGTCTGATTATTGTTCAAAAAGAGCCCAAATCTCTCTTCTGAGCCACCAAGAGCAGTTTTTTGCTTCCATGGAGAAGTAGGTCACGAAAGCAGCAGCTCCACCAAACTCCCTGCCCCAGATCCAGAGCCCCGAGTGCTCCACACAAACTGGAGCTGTGTGTTACCAGTGTGCTCGGAGTGGGAGAGGGGAGGGCATCCTGCAGAGGATGCAATGTGTGTACCACTGACTGCAAATGGAAAAAACCGCAATTCAGCACAAGCAAAGGAGCTGCTGTGTGGAGAAAAACTGAATGGTGTGCAGGGACAGTCACCAGAAACTACCTGCCTTCGGGGAAAGATGAAAAAAAACAACATCTGTTAAAAATTTTACAAAATCTGTTCAAATTTACAAAACAATTCATTTCACAAGTGCCTGCATAGTATCAATGCTCTTCTCAAAATCCTGACTTCCTTGCCAACTCAAAAAACCGTATCTGCGTGGTGTTATATCCTGCCCTGCTCAATCTAGCTCAATAATGAGGTACTTTGTGAAACTGTTTGTTTAAAATTACTCTCTTGAGCACTAAATGCCAAAAGGAAATATGGAAATGGTCACTCCCACACACACAAGTGAGTGGCTGATTCAAAACCGTGATTTATTTTCCATGAGAACGTGTGTGAATCTGAGTCACGGTCTTTGTCTTTGGACAAAATTATCCTTAAAATAAAATTCATCTTAGCACTCTCTTCAACTCTGTGGTCAGAGAAATCCGTGGCCTTTTGGCTTCCGACCAAAGCTCTGTTTTGGACCACCAGCTTCTCGTTACTTAGCAATCAGACTGGCATCACCCAGCCAAGCACGGAGGAACGGATGTCTCAGCACCTGCAGTGGTTTCTCTCCCCTCAAACACCACGGTTTCCAGGTTCAGAAACAACAACAGTCCTCCTGTGTGGTGCAGGGCACTGACCACAGCCTGAATTAAAGCCAAACTGAAGTTTTCTAGGCAGTTCATGAAGCACAAGGACAGCTCATTTTAAGCTTCTCATTTTGAGAAGGGAAAATTTTTAATATGTTCCCTTAATTCAGAAGGGACTATCCGGAGCTGGTTTCATCACTAGCAATATACACTGCTCACAAAACAACTCTTCTTTCTTAACAGAGACACCAGATTTGGTTCCCTTGAATCCCTTACACCCAAATCCAAGGGAAGGATCCTAATCACCACTTAAATACAACACCCCCAAACTCGGAAGAAACCACCCAGTGCTGTACGAGTGCAATTATCCAATCACCTCAATATTTAGACAGTGAAATTTCTGTTGTCACTGCCTCAGGAACAAGTCCCTGGATAACAGGGATAGCCTTGCAGCAGGCTCCCACGGGAGCCCTTTGTGCTGCAGATGCCCTCATGCATCACAAACACGCCAGGCTCCGCCACCCGACCAAGCCTTCAACTCACCCTTTCCCCCTCTGCAGGAAGCCAAGAGGATTTCCCAAATCACATGATAAATCAGGGCATTTTCATTCCAAAAAAGGAATCACATTTCTCTCCCCCAGGAAATCTCTGCAGTTTTTCAGTTCACTGTTATTTCGGGGAGAAAATAACTTTTGCTGCCAGCTTTCCCTCCCATCTCTCCCCTCCCCAGGAATCTTTCTGATGTTTGGGACACGTTTCCAATTAATTTAAATGACTATTTAAAGGTTGCTACTGCACTGCCTGTTCGCGGTGTGCGAGTTTTGTCTAGAAGCAGAAAACATGAGCAGGACGTGGAATGTCAAATTATTCTCAGTGGCAAGCATGAATAATGACAGAACAGTAACCACGCAGGAAAATTTGTATAGAAAAACCATCATCCAGACCCCAGACATTTCTTTTTAACACGCAAGTTGAAAAAAAATCCCACATCACTCCTGTGCTGTCTTGGGCAGCCCATTTTCTCTTAATATCTTCATTTGTCAGAGTAGCACTTAAAACTGTCACTTTCAGAGTTGCTTTGCCAGGCAGAAAACTCATCATCATTTAAGTCCAAACATCTAAGAAAAATTACAAGGCAAAATTATGAGGATGTATTTTTAAAGAACGGCTGAAGTGGAATGAATAACTATTTCCTCTTACAATAATCTGTCACAACTAATTTCCCTCCTACTCTGATTACATCTCACAACCCGCACCCTGGCCAGGGAACATCTTTTTGCTATTCCTTCTACCGGTTTCAGCTGCGAATCCAAAAGAGCTCAGCATCGTCATCAGGCACCAGTTCCGGCAGAAGAAAACAAGGGTTTCAGACAAGACTGGCAGAGCACGAGACTGACAATCACCCAGAGCTGGTTTTTATGGTGGTTGCTCGCCGGTAGATCCTCCCCAAGTTACATATCCGAGTGAAATTTGAGTTTTAATTATTCCAACAGGCAGTGTCAGAGACTGAGAGTTTCCACACTGCAGTCCTTTCCTCCTGGGGAAGCCAACAAAAGCAAATTGCTGAAACGAGCTCTACATTTCCTAATTCCTTAAGAGCTGCCAAGAATGCAGAAAAAGATAGTGGACATGCTCTGTGTTCTACATGAGACAAAAGCCATACCCCACAGGCTTGTCCTGCTGGAAACTAATTCCACATCACACTCGAGTGTCTTCATTAAGATGACATCTCATTTTGATGACCAATTGAGACCTTAATAACAGAGAGAAAACCCTTTGCCAAATCTTTAATAGCAGAAGCACAGGTTGTTTCATTTTCATCATTAAACACTCAAGGACAAAACAGCCCTTAAAGCCTGATTGCTGTAGTTTGCCCTGGAAAAGTGAAAATACAATGAAATCCCCATCAGCAATATCACAGGTGGTCTCTCGTCCCGAGAGCACTTCAGAAATAAGCAGCATTCCCCCATGGTGAGCACAGAGAACACAGTTTCATCTAGTTTCAACAAATTCCAAATTTTTCAAGTACAGTTCCTCATCCTACCAGCAGCCACAGAAGCAGAAAGCAGCAGCTGGGATTTTAGGAAGAGCGGCTGACCACCAACTGACACTGCAATAAATGAATAATTATTTTTTTAAATAACCAAGCCGCCCAAATCTAAAACAATTTCTACATTTCCACAGACCTACAAACAGGAGAATAATTTAAATTGCATATTTGAGTCAGCTCAATGCTATTTTATAGAATGGCAAACTGGTGACTCATAGAACAAATCAGAAACGAAGTCATAAAAGTTATGTTTCACCCTTCAGACTGGGTGGGACCTAACCTCACAGAAAATTCCTCTTTAAGATGAGTCTTAAAAAACCTTTAGAAAAGGAACAACTTTTTTTCTTCTCCTCTTTCCAAGACTTGACTCTGGTCAGGAGAGCTTTACCTGCCCCTGTCTGAGCACAGCCGAGAAACATTCCCCTTGTGGAAAAAGAGCTGCCCTGAATTTTTTATATTAGTGACTGGATCAACTCGATCACGACTGCAACTTCCTTTCCCATCACGGACCCTGGATATAAAGTCTTTATTATTCCCACGGGATAAATAATAAAAACCGGTAATATCATCAAATAACTGCCAAAAAACCCCAAACCAACATCTAGTCCTTGTACTGTGCTCCTGTTTCACACAGAGAGAGCCCTGAAAGCGTGTTCTCTGATTTTAGCCACTTTCATGCAGCCAAAAATATTTGCTGGTCATTCTTCAAAGCTTTTGTTCATGAAAGAAAAAAAAAAAGCCCAATTTTTTAATCATTCCTTGGAAAATCACAATCAGCAGTATGCCAGGTCAGGAAAACAGCAGTACAGTTAATTAAAGCAGTCTGCCAGCTCCCATCCTCAGCAAAAACACACCCCGCAGTCTTCCAAGTCCCACCATCCCTCAGCCACTCGCTGCCGCTGCCTGGGTCCTGCGAGCACCAAGCTTCACCTGACAATTTGTTTCAAGAGCTGGGCAACGACAGGAAAATAAACTGTAGCTTGTGTGACAGTGAGGGCTTGAGGTGGTCCTGCAGGAAATTATGACCACACTGTTGAGCTCCAGCTTCCCTGGAAGTCAACGCTGCACAGTGCAAAAACCCACCAAATACACATTGTATCTATGCGGAACGAAGGACAGCCGCAGCAGGATGTCCCCTGCATCCTGCTCTTCAGGCTTATCCCATCTTTCCTTGGCACAGAGCAAGATCTTCGCAGGATACACTCTCCACTACCTCCTTAAACCTGGGCTACCTGCACCAAAATCCTGCCTGGCCTGGAGGATGGATCCACACAGGTAAGCCTGGTCCTTAGCTGGAGCAGAAAGAAAAGCCTGCAGGTTGTCCAATACCTACTCAAAATCCGGCTGCGGCTCAGTTGGGTTCAGTTTTTCCTTCTTAGGCTTAGAAGTCGTCACTAGGAGTCAATATTCCTGATTTGCCCAGAACTGCCAGGATGAACTACCACAGGAATGCCACACACAGCCAAGCCCTTGATTTTCTATAGGTATTTTTGCACCAGCTGATTACATTCCAATCCAACACAACTCAACCCCTGGCTACAGGCACCAGGAAACGCGGTAACAATCTCTGCCTCTAATCTCTGCAGGAAGAAAGCCATGAGCATTAGGTGTTCAACACACAAAAGCAGAGCATTTTATTTAAGTATTCTGTCTACCACCACATAGCTGAAAACCATTCATAGCTTGCTTCCCTGTGAAGCTTTTCCAGTACTGCCTCCCAGCCTCACTACACCTCAGCCCTCGGGAAGCTGACCCTCAACTTCAACAAGCAGGAGACAAGGAAAGGCCTTCCCTTGTTCCATTAGGAAGTTCCCTCTGAGGAATATCCCCACTTTAATTCTCTCTCCATGCTCCTCAGAGGGCAAGCTGTCTAACAGGATGGGTGGCCACCCGCACATTCCCCCTCACATTACAACCCCCCAGCCCACTCCAGCACTCTCTCCACTGCAAACGCATTTGGGAACTCTCCCCTCTCCTCCTCTGCAAAGCCTCCTCCACTCTCATGTATGTGCTGAGCTGGGAAAGCAGAAAGAGACACAGCCTCTGATACTTCTGCTCCAAGTCCATTTGTTCAGCTCTCCCATATTCTTCCAACGCTATGGATGCCCCAGCCCCACTTCCTCCATAGTTAGGCCTCCTCACCCTGCCCAGCCATCCTGAAATGTACGACACCATCACTCTCAGAGGGGAAATCGACAAATATAGGTAAAAACTTCCTTCTTCTTGTTAATCCCCACTCCAAGATCAATGAACGAACTTCTCATTCAAGTTTCTTGCACCCCCTCCCCAGATCTCTCACCCCTTGTGATCCCGTTTGGGACAGAACGCAAAGCCTCGTGGTCTTCTCCCTAAGAGATTGCTCCAGTGGGGACATCTACATGCTGAGCCCACTGAGCTTTCCCAACTCCCTCAGGCTTCAGAACTCCCAAGCAAGCTGTGAATGCTTCATTCAAGCCCTGTGTCTCCCAGTATTACTGTACTCCCAGTTGTTCCTTCGTAACCCAAGTATTTGTTCACGAGTAGGGACCTCCTCGCCCTCTCTCCCATTCGGCATTATCGAAACCTCCTCCTTTGCACTTTACCCATCTGGAGGAGTTTTTTGTTTGTTTTAAAGCACTGTTCTCTCACAGTAATCTGGTCTACTGGTGCAGTTTCTTCCAGCATTATTTATATTGCTTTTGAAAGAACTCATCCATAAGACCATTTAGCATTTCCACCCTATTTCAAAGAAAGCCCATTTAATTTATCACCTCTGCTAGAAACCAGCCATCCTGAGAAGTATCCAAGTAGAACTGATGGAACTGAAAACAACACTGCACAGACACACCTGATGTAATCACTCTATTAATTACACTCATATTATACAAACTCTTCCCATGCCTTCCTAATATAATCTACAGTCTCAGGAAGCTTGTACATCCCAGTCCCATCACAGAGCAGGATCAATTCTTCATCAGCCAGAACTGACTGACGTGAGCCTAACCTGTCCTAACCACCTCTGATAGCAAAGACTGAACAGCCTTCCCAGGAAATAATTCAGCATTTCACTGCTCTTACTGCCGCAGAGATTCCCAGCACCTAACCAAACCCCTCTTCTCACACTGTGAGCCCTTTACTTCTCCCACCCGATACGGATTTGTCTGGTTTTCTGCTTCCTCTTTGCAGCAACACCTCCTTTCGATTTCCTCTTTATTATGAAGAGCTCCGGTTCCTTTAATTTCTCCTCACAGATCATTTATTTCAGGATTCAGCCGCTCTCTGGTCTCTACTCTCTCTCAATGGCCCGCACAGTTTCTCATGTGCGGCGTGAGGGAAAGGATAACTCAGCTCTGCTGTGAGGGGATAAACAGGCACGTCAGGGATGCCGCCAAAAGGAACTGCCAGGATCCCAGATCCCGACCTGCTTGCACCCAATCTCTTGGTTCTCAGGGATTCAACCAAACCGACCTGCCCACAACATCCTCGTTGAAAAAGCCCCAAAAACTAATGACTGCAACAGCACAGCCAGCCAACAGCCAGGCTGCCAAAAATCAAACGGCACAGCCCAACTAAAGCCAGGAGAGCTTTCTAATCACCAGTCCCCAGGACACGAGCAAAATCCTCCTCCTTTCCCAAGCTCCTGAAGGAGACGGTTCTGACAGTAGGATTTTAACATGCCCACACCTCAGTCACGTCCGCTCAGTATCCCGGGCAAACACCGGAGATTGACGGTATTTTTAATGGGTTTTTATAATTTTCTCACACATTTACTGCTACACTTAGCCCAAGGAGTGAAACCAAGCACGAATCTGAGCCTCTGTTAAATTAATCGCAAAGGTCAGTTTAAATTTAGATTAATACAAATTATTTGCGAGGGCCACACCGCTGAAGGAGACAGCTCAAATGTTAATTACAGAAGCTGGAAAGGCCATCCCACACCTGAGCAGGTGCCGGGATCCAACCCCGCAGTCAGCACGAGTCACACTTGCCACGTGGGAACGGCCGCGAACGCGGGACTGCCGGGATTGAGACACTCGATAGCCACGGAACCTCCGGCACCCCGGCGCTGCCAAAACACACCGACGGCGGCCGAGGAACCAGCGGCACCCTGAAGATACCAGGCCCAGACAACTCTTTGAACAGCACCCGAGGGACCACAGCGATGCACCCGCTGCTCCGCTGGAGCTCAGAGCCCGCTCCGTCACCCGATTAATGCAGGACTTCGGTGGCTCCACGCAGTTCCGTGATTACTTGTTTGGAGCAAAACAAGGGAGCGACAGGTGCACACCTCCGACAGAAGCTCTCTTAGAGGCAGCAATAAAACAGATTGTGGCAAAAGCCAGAAGGATATCCCACGGTTACACACTGTTCTCTTAGTTTAAAAAGAAAAAAAAACAGGAAAAAAAAAACCCTCCCGGTATTTTTAGCAAATCTTTCGAGCTCCAAGACCCAACCTGCTGCCTTTACAGTTTTTTTCCGCCCTGAGACACATAGGAAGCTGTGTGCTGCCAGTCTCCTCTTTTCCTGGCAAAGCCACCAAGGAAGAGGGAGCGAACAGAGCCCGGCTGGCTTTGCGTCCCTCCCTCTCACACCCGCCGCACCGACCGGGATGTGGGAAACCCCCCGAGCGCCTCTCCCCTGGCTGACCTTGAAGGGGGGCGGGAAGAAAAGGGAGGAACAACACAAGCAGGGAAGAG
>VZTD01004308.1:368092-530013 GCA_013397725.1 Rhagologus leucostigma
GGGAGATGGGGAGCACCGGGAAAGGGGTGCAGGGAGATGGGATGCACCAGGAAAGGGGTGCCGGGAGATGGGGAGCACCGGGAAAGGGGTGCAGGGAGATGGGATGCACTGGGGAGAGGGTGTTGGGAGATGGAGTGTACTGGGAAAGGGGTGCAGGGAGATGGGATGCACTGGGGAGGAGGTGCCAGGAGTTCGGGTGCTGGGGAGGGAGCTCACCAGGGAGAGGCTGCAGGAAGATGGGGTGCAGCAAAGGCACCACCATGGCCCTGGGGATGCAGTGTGGGGGTAGCACAGGGATTTGGGGTGCTGGGTCAGACTGGCACCCCACCTAATAGCAGTTTCAGTAAAGGGTATGAAAAGCACGTGATCAAAAAATATATGGATTTACAGATATATATATATATGTATTGTAGACATGGTGGGCTGGGCTGCCAGCATAGACCTTGCAGCATCTGGGCTAAATAAACAATCCGTGCTCAGCTTTCTCTTGAAAGATGATGTACCTGGATTATTTTTCTGAGAAAAGACTTTTTCCTCTGGCCCGGGAGTTACTACAGCACCGATGGCAGCTGCTTTTTAATTCCTGAGAAGTAATAGTCCGGAAGGGAAATGAGCCTATCGCTTTTAATATTGGAAGTGGCCCCAGAACTGCTTGTTAGAAAATGGAGCTTTAAAAAATATTAATGCACAAGCAGTTCCCATGTGCAGCAGTGACACCGTTACAGCAGGGACTGAAACAGTGCCGTGGCTCAAAAGCACCTGGATCCTGAATTATTGCCATTTTTTGAAGTTGAGGAGCCTGAGTCCTTGCTGTGGAGCAATGGGGAAACACCTCCTGGCAGGTGAGGAGAGGAGGATGATCGGGAAAGGAGAGTCGCTGGGAATTAATGGGGAAAAAGCTGTGACTAGGCTGGACGTTGCTGAGGGCATCAGGGACTCGCGGGCTGAGAGACTCAGGCTGTTATTTACCCCTCTGTGGTTCTAAAAATACGCAGAGGAGCACGACCAAGTCATGAGATGACACAGATGGGCTTCAGCATCACCCACACCACCACAACACTCCTTTTTCCATCCCCACCTCCCTCCAGTACTGCCTTCCATAAGTCCTGATGGGTTGTTCTAAGCTTTTCCCCAAGCAACGTCATTTTGGAGTTCATCCCTGAGCAATCCTCCACCTCAATCCTCATTTCTGGCTGGGTTTTTCCTGCAGGGATGAGCTTTCCCTTCTTTCTCTTTGTTGGTTGGGAAAACGTGGTTGAAGCTTTGACTGTATCCTTCTGGAAGGATTTACCCACTGTCTTTCCAACTTCACACATTTGGCATTTCAATGATTATTTGCTTTTTCTTGGAAAATCAAGGAGACGAATTGCAGCAGCAGCTGATCCTGAGCTTCATTGCTCAGACCGGATCGAGTCTTCGCTTGATCCCTGCTTGTTTTATTTCCCTCTCCTGTCATGTTGAAAACCGATGGCGGAAGGCAAAATGCTTCAAAACAAGGATTTCGAGTAGCAAAGCCCTCAGTGATGACTGCACAGCAGAAGATGTTCCCACGCACATCCCGGCAAAGGAGTCACCTCATGGACCACAGCCAGGGTTTCCCTCTCTGCGACATCAGCCTCTCCCTGGGACAGTTCCCAGCATCCCAGCACAGTGCGATTAAAAGCCCAAAAATGGCAAAACTGTGCTTAATGCAGCCTGGAGGCGCTGGAAAAGAAAGATTAGAAAAGCAGAAAAGGGGGAGGAAGGAAGTCCCAGGATGGAGAAGGTGCCGGGGAGCCCCTCTGGGGCAGAGCCACCTCTTCTCACCATAAACTACCCACCCCTGCACTTCTTTGTGCCTGGGTGAGCACAGACATGTTTAGGATGAGCCTCTGCTGTCCTCCTCATGTGGTTTCCTACAAGAATCAGTGCCGGCAGCTCCAAGGGAGGACAGGGATGGGCACGGCGAGCAGACCCTGCCCCAACTCTCTCCTATTCCCTACTCCTCCAGCCACTCATATTCTGTATTTAGATACTTATCGATCATTAAAGAGGAGCTGGGAATGACCAAAAGTAAAATTTTAGGCAGAGTTTAAACATTTCCAGGGAATATTTGACAGAGGTGGGGGAAGACAGGCTGTGAGCAAAGGCTGAGGGCAGCAGAAAGGCCAAAAATTCATTAGCAAACCCATGCTGAGTGTGTGGGCACTCATTACAAAGCACAAAAATGGGAATTAAATGTGAGCCCAGAGATCAATACCCCAGGCAATTAAACGAGCCAGCAGGGAACGGCTCCCCAAGGCGCAAGCAGTCAGAGGGGTGAAGATATTGGCACCGAAATGAAACCCTGTCATTTTAGGTCAAATAGCTCCTGCTAGAAGCATCTTCCACTCTTGGAAAACCTAAATAAAATAATGTATTTAACAAGGCTTTTTCCTGGTGTTTATAATTACAGCTGGCTGAATATCGGAAAGCTGCTCCTGAGAAGAATTGCTGGAGAAAAGCACACCAGCGTTTGCAATTAATATTATTGCAGCGGGAAAGGATGAAGTGGAAAATTTAAGCTTCAAACCCTCATCAACCATCCCGACACTGCCGAGAGAGGCATGGATTGTTCCGTCCTGCAAATAAAACACTGATGTAAGAGAAAGTGGGTGTGTGATAAGCCACAGGCAAAGCCATCCCTTTGGAAAACCTGCTCAAGCCCCAAATTGGATTAAACAAGCCAGCTAGGAAGAAAAAAAACCTAAAGGATCTTTTAGTCCGTAGATTCACCACTTTCCCCACGTTATTTAAATTTAGGATTAGCCAGTTTTACTCCTACAGATGTCCAGGGCTGTGATACAGCAGAATCTGGCACCTGGAGATGGATGCAAAATCCTGGACGTGCATCAGGCATGGATGGATGAGGAAATTCAGGAGGATCCCAGGTCCAAGTGCATTTTATCTCCTTTTATTTAGAAGAAAGGTTGCTGCAGATAAAACAGCGCAGCCCTGAGGTGGGGGGCAGAGTCTACCTGCCAATAAAGGAATGGTGTTGGCCACTTTCTGTAAGCTGAGCACTGCCCAGCTTCTCGTGGAGCAATAGGATAGGAAGAGAAAATTCCCCTGGACTGGGCGGGATGGTGATCCCTGTCTCATCACAGGACTCAGACCTGAGTTACCCAAACATGCCAGCGTTTGCTGGCTGCTTTTCCCACCCTTTTTGGGATCTGGAGACGGCCAGACCTCAGCCCCACACAGACCCCTCTAAGCCTCTGGGATCCCCTTAAGCCTCAACAAAAGGTTCATCCTAAAAATCCCAGCGGCGTTCTCGCTGTGGGAGGGCAGTGTCAAGATTCAGCAGCCTCCTGTATTCCTCAAGAGCAGTCGCTGTCTATTTATGCCTCCGGAAAATGTGTTTTTTAATGGGGGGTACATTAAAGCCTGAGGAGAGCCAGCCTAAGAGACATCTGGAAGCAACTAAAATTAAAATACCTAAAATTAGCCTCCTCAGCAGTGAATCCTCCTTCTGATCTAGATGCCAAGGTGCACATGACCCAGGCATGCCTTTCTCACTTTCCCTTCCCACTGCCATGCCATTCCTGAGCCGCAGCTGCTGACACACCCACCCACGAGCCCGGAGAAGGAAGGAATTCCTCCCTGTGAGGGTGGGCAGGCCCTGGCACAGGGTCCCCAGAGCAGCTGTGGCTGCCCCTGGATCCCTGGCAGTGCCCAAGGCCAGGCTGGACACTGGGGCTTGGAGCAGCCTGGGGCAGTGGAAGGTGTCCCTGCCATGGCAGAATGAGATGATCTTTAAGACCCTTTCCAACCCCTTAACATTTTGCGATTCTATGATTATGTAGAAATATATAAAAGCCCCTGAGACCCCATATACCACTCTTTCAGGCCCTCTACACAAGTCCTTCAGCCCTGCTATCCAGGACCTATGGAGATGCTCCTTGTACAGTGCATACAAGCCTTTCAGGACCTATACATAAGTGCCTCAGACCCTATAGACAGGCCATTCAGGACCTATAAATATTCTCCTTGTACACTATGCACAAGCCTTGAAGGACCTTTAGATATGGGCCCCAAGACCCTATAGACAGGCCTTTCAGAGCATACATGTATCTATATACCGTAGATAGAAAGGCCCCTGAGACACTATATACAGACCTTTCAGAATATATATACATATGTGTATAGGCTCCCCAGGCCCTATACACAGGCCTATCAGAGCCTCTGTCTATCTATCTATCTGGGCCCCTGAGACGCTATATACAGAGCTCTCAGAACCTACATATATATTTAGGCCCCTCGGAGCCTATACACAGGCCTTTCAGAGCCTCTATCTATCTATGTATCTATCTATCTGGGCCCCTCAGACCCTATATACAGACCTTTCAGACTATCTACCTATCTATAGACAGGTGGACCCCTCAGACCTTATATACACCTTAGAGAACCTACATATATATATATATATGGGCCCCCGAAACCCTATATACGGGCCTTCCAGTATACGCGTATAAGCCCCTGAGGCCCCACACACACTCTTTCAGGCCCTATACCCAATCCCCTCAGCCCGTACACACAGGACGCGTAGGAACACTCACCACACGCTATATAAAAGCCTCTCACGACCTACACAAAGAGGTTTCTGAACCCCTACGCACGCACGGACCCCCCCAAAACCCGCACCGACCCCCGAGCACCTCACGGCGTCCGGCAAACGCCGAGGCCACGCCCACCACGGGCAGACCACGCCCACATATCCTCAGACCACGCCCCCACGCACAGACCACGCCCATATACGCGAGCCCCGCTCCCGGAAGCGCGCGCGGTGGGCGGGGCGGTGGCGGCCGCGGCCGGGCTGAGGTGAGCGGGGTCCTGAGGGGGCCGGGAGGTGGTGAAGGGCGGACGGCTCAGGGCTGGGGAGTCCACGGCCCCGGGGCTGCGGCGTTCTGAGCCCGGAGGTCGAGAGGGGGCCTGGGCTGAGTGGGTCGCAAGACCGGAACTGGGGGGGGGAGGCACGGGGCTGGGGGAAGTTCAAGGCCCCGGAATATGGGGTCTTCTTGGGCCGCAGGTCTGAGGGCAGTCCCGGGGGCTGTGGAGGCGTTCCCGGGCCCCGGGAATGGAAACGGGTCTCGGGGCTAGGGGGAGTTGCAGGCCCCGAGAATGGGAGGGTCCTTCCTCCCGGAGCTGAGGGGCTCCAAGGCCCCGGGACTGAGGGGTCCTGGGCCCCGGCGCTGGGGGGACTTGGGCTGAGGCAGAGCTGCTGCCCAGGAAAAGCACGTTTTCCGGCACACACGGGGCTCGGGATGCCGTATTCTTCTGGCTTCTCTACCCCCGAGTGCCCGCAGCAACACTGTGACTTCACCCCTGTGAAATAAACGCGCGGGTCTAGGGCTCCATCGCGGCGCTCAGAGGAAGGAGGGATCCCGCCGGTGCTGTGGGCCGAGGGGCCCTGCAGGGAGCGTTTCGGGGAGCGCTCACACTGAGCTAGGAGTTAGGTTTGGAATAGTTTTCTTGCTGAGTGTGGGATCGATCGCTGGCGGCGCAGCCCGGGCTTTGTGAGTTATCGCCGTGTGTTAGAGCTCATGTCAAACGACTTTCTCTTAATAGAGGTTCGTTAAAGCTTTAACTCCGCTGAATGGCCCCAGCTGTGTTTGATGTGCAGTTTGCGTCGGAAAACCTTTAGGGTGAATTTGAGTTAATAAACTGCTCAGAGCATAGAAATGCCTGATGTTTATCACGACGTGATTTATGTGTTCTGTACTTGCCTGTAGTTTAATGAGCTGCTTGGGAAAGATGGTAAATCTGACTGTGTTTAGAGGGGTCTACGGGGATGGGCAGGTCAAACCAGGCAGGATTTTTGGAGGTCTCTCCTCTAGAACCCTCATTGCCAGCTCAGGTTTGAGTTAAAGGCCTGGCTTATCTTTAATTCCTTTATTCAGCTGTTGACCATTTCCTCCTCCTGGCTTTTTTTGGCTCAGTCTGAGATGCAGTTCCTGAGGTCGGTATGTGTGAGCACTGCGGGGCGTGACTGCCAGGAGGGAAATTGGGTGCAGCACGAAGTTATGATCTTTATTATGGTTCTTTCTCATTTTTAGAACACAGCCCAGCTGAGAAATACTTCCCTGTGTTCTCCGTGACCTCTTGACCTGCAAACCGGGAGCAAATACGCTACAGGTGAGGATGGTGTTGCTGAGTGCTGGGCTGTGCAACTCAGTGCTCTCAAGTGCTTTAACTCTGCTGAATTAATCATTTGGCTGATTGTTACCCTTAATATACCCTGTGTGGAATTATTCTTGTCCTGAAGCGTTCTCTTGGGGCTTGTCTTAAAGCTGTAGGAGAATGAGTTGCCTTTTTGCAGTGTGCAAAGTTCTGCTGACTTTCCTGGTGCAAGTGCTCGGGCACAGTGAGCCCTGGAAGAAGTTTGTCTGCCTGTAGCTTTCTGTCAACCCAGCCTCAGTTGTGCCACTTTCATAAAATGTAAAAAAAAAAAACCCCAACTCCAAAAAAACCTCAAGTGCTCACTAAAAGTGGGCTTGAACATAGGGAGGTGTAAAAAAAGCCCCAACAAACAGACAACCAAAGCTAGTAAAAGGTGCCTAAACTATGTATTTGTCCATCTGGAGCAACAGAGCATTTAATAGCTTCCCACTGCCAGAGGGCAGGGTTAGATGGGATACGGGGAAGGAATTGTTCCCTGTGAGAGTGGGCAGGCCCTGGCACAGGGTGCCCAGATCAGCTGTGGCTGCCCCTGGATCCCTGGCAGTGTCCAAGGCCAGGCTGAACACTGGGGCTTGGAGCAGCCTGGGATGGTGGAAGGTGTTTAAGTGAATCTTAAGCTCATGTAACCCCTCTTTATTTCCTTGTGAAAGTGGCTTGTCCTCCCAATGACCCATTTTCTGCAGAAACTTTTGTGATATTCCCTAATGCTTCCTGAACTAAAGAAGCTGAAATCCCATGCCCTGGAGGAAAAATAAAGATGATGTGCCTTGAGTCCATCATTACTGTCTGCCTGCTGGGGACCCTCTGGAGTGCCCTGTGTGTCACTGGTGTCTGTGTCACTTCTCCATGCAGGTTCCTGTTGCGCTTCCCAGGTTCCTGGGTAAGCTCCCGGCAGAGTTTGAGGAGAGATGATCCCGTTGTCCTGAGGCTGCTTAACAGAACAAACTGCAAGGCTTGCCAATCATTTGAAGTCTGGGCAGGGCTTTGAAGCAGCATCCCAGAAATGTTACATTTTTCAGGTGATAGCTGAGGGAGCCATCGGCATGTTTAGATCTGGAATGTGGAAATAACCACTTTTATTTTCTTGAGCAAAATAAGTCCTGTATCGTTATCATATATTAAGTTTATTATAAAAACACATTCTTTCGTGCTCTTCCAGTTGCTGCAGTAACACTTCCTAGAGTGAGCTGGGATCTGGAAATACTTGTTTTTTTCTTCCCAAGTTCCCAGTCGACATATTGGGGCCAAATATTTTAACACAGCTCAGTGCAGTGGGGCTGAGGATGCTTGTGTACAACAATAAAAATAACCTTAATTATATTTATTCCAGGTGCTGTGTTTTCCTGTTGGGACATTGCAGGGGTGTCAGTGAAAAAGTGTCTTGGTGTAGATGTGACTTTGGGTGGGACGATGTTGTTTGGGATAATTTAGCAGGGAACAGTTGCCCAGGGCCTTTGGGTGTCGTACACCTTTGAGATGAATACTGCCTTTTTTTAAAAACTGAATTGTTTTAAGAAAAGTGTGGTGCGAATGGTGTGGCTCCCTCTTAAACACAGAATCATGGAAAGGCCATTAACAATCATCCAGTTCCACCCCTTGCCATGGGAAGGGACATCTTGCACTATCCCAGGTGGCTCCAAGCCCCATCCAGCCTGGCCTGGAAAATGTCCAGGGATCCAGGGGCAGCCACAGCTTCTCTGGGCATCCTGTGCCAGGGCCTCCCCACCCTCACAGGGAACAATTCCTTCCCAGTATCACATCTAACCCTGCCCTCTGGCAGTGGGAACCCATTCCCCCTTGTCCTTTTGCTCCATGTCCTTGTCCAAAATCATTCTCCAGCTCTTTTGTTAGTACTGGAAGGCTGAGGATGAATATTTATCTTTAGGGTGATGCGTTTGACACTTCAAGTAAAAAATACACGGACTCATAGCAGAAAGTGAGCAGAGCCTGAGGCACTTTGTCTCCCTAAGCACACACCATCCAAAGCCTGTGGCAGCCTCACCTCTTAGTTTTAGATTTAAGATACTTTAAAAGAGGAAAAATAGGCTGTTAGATCATGAATTGTTTTACTGTGGCTTCTGTGGACTTTCCTGAAAAGTCCTTGGGTAGTAAATTCTGGGTCATGTTTGTCTACTGCCCTGTGAGTGCAGTGGCTTTTTTTTTTTTTCCCCCAGAGAAACCTGCTGTGGAGTTTGCTTCCATGCATTCTGGATTTAACCTCTCTTGAGAGCAGCTTTTCATTGCAGTCCCACCATGTGAATAGCTCCTTGTCTGGATGTGGGGCAGCACAAGGTTGGAAGAACCAGAAGCACTGATGGTTGTAACTGGGAATTTTGTGCTGGGACTGGCACAAGGGTTGGGTTGGGGTTTTTTTCTGTGTCTCCAGGGTCTCTCAAGCTAAAATTCTTAGTTGCTTCTCTTACTTTAGCTCTGTGAAGTGAAATCTGAGATCCTCATGTAGACATCAAGAAAGAAGGTCATGCTTTGAGACAAGCAAAGTTGCTGCTGACCTGTGCTTGAAACACGAGCCCTTGGGAATCTGTGTGGCTCCAGAATTTGTAGCCTGTGATGAAGACAAAGCTGCAATGTTGGCACAGACCAGTCAGCCCCAGTGTCTGTATGGACCAGTCGTGTTCTGTACCAGCACTTGAATTTCTGTATTTTCATTCATTTGGTGCAAGCTTCCCATCTCTGGCATTTTTGCTTCAGGAGCTAGAAGAGCAGTGGGTTTTTTGTCACAAAAATCTCAGGTGTGATACAGACAGGTACCTAAGGTGTGCTGCCTGCCTGCCCACCTTGGATGGAGCCAAGTGTCTGCTGCTGACTTTTTCCTGCTGAAACCAAGCTCCTCAGGCTGTGTTCTAAAAGCACGAGGCACTGGCCTGGCTTAGCCATGTTCTTTTCTCCTCTCTGAAGTTCAAGCTAATCCAACAATGTGTTTCTGGAAAAGCAACTGCAGTGATTCAGACTTGCTTTTCCTTTGTTGGGGGAAAGCAATGCTGTACTCTTCTCCTGAATTCCCAAACAATCTCCATCTGGTAGATGGAACCCAGGTGCTGTGACTTTTTTTGTTTCAGTAAGTTTTTTATTTAAAATTTCTTTGGATAGAAAAGAAAGCCACCAAAGTGTGGCTCTTTGAGCAGGAAGAAGCATTTTTTAAAGGAGGCTGTGACTGCAGGTGATGTTTCTGTTTAAAAGTCAACTTCAGCCAAGGAGAAATTACCAAATGGTGATATTCTTGGGGGGCTCACAAATCTTTTTCTTCCTTGTCACAGAGGAGTTCAGCCTTCACCATATCAAATTCTGAGACAATCCACTGTCTGTCTCCCTTCAAAAAACCTTTGTCTCTTTCTGAAACTGGAATTATATCTGCAGATAACTCGAGCCTGCCAAACTGTCACCTTGTCAGCCTAGAGAGGTTTTTGCTTTGTTCTCTTTGTAACTTAAATTTTTCTCTTCCAGAATTGATTTTTCATGTTTATTCATTAGGAGTTAACACTAGTTTTCTTGGAGCCAAATGAGCTGTAAACATTTCTTAAATTTGACTGCTTTGGGATATTTTTTGTTTGTTGTGAGGTACATGCAGGTGGGTGGCTGTTGGCTGGAGGAAGGGCGGGAGCTTCAAGGAGAGTCTCTCCATTCTGTGGAAAAGTTAGGAATTCTCAGGGAAGTCACTCCTATGGACACAGATTGTGCAAGGCAAGTTAAATGAGTCAGGTCATTAAGCAGATGCATTCCTGCTGGCTGTAACTTTTTATAGAAAAAGGCAAATGTGTTATGTTTTCTACCCCTCGGCCAACAGTTCTTTGATGATCCTTTGCTCCTCAGACCAGTGTGGAAATACCTCTGCTCTGGTGCACCTGTTCATGTGGCTGGTTTGCAAAGGCAGCCTGATTATTTGGGAATAGCAACTGGAAAAAGAAAATTTCACCCTACTGATTAGAGTAAGAAGTAGCTCGTAAAGCAGGATTGTTACCCTTAATAAGGGATGAGAAGTTTTTTGGTTGGTTTTTGTTTTTACAGCTCTTCTAAGTTACCTCTGACATCTCTGGAGGTGTTGCTAGGGAGTTTTTCATGGCTGGGGTTTGCTGTAATGTCTTCTAGATAGAAAAGCCCGAGGAATGTGCTGCATTTTGAGTGGAGGAAGGGAAGGGAAAGCTTTAACCAGGAGAAAGCAACATTTGGCATTCGTTTCTGCGGAAGTTTATAGCTGCCTCTTAGAAACCTACAGTGCATTGCTGGAGTCTGACTGTCTGAAGTAGCAAGGAAATATTTTATCCTTGCTGGAGGTGCTATTTTCAGTGCTGCTACAACAGATGGGACCAGTTTACTCTGTTTGGGTACACTCATTTTTCATTTGTGTCTCAAAAGCTGTTCTGCGTAGTGGCTGCATCCATCCACTCTCAGATCCTCTGGCGACTCAGCTTGCGGGTTAAATTTGGGGTTGCTCTTGAGTGTGCCAGATTTCTTCTGCCAGTTTAGTGGCACCAAAGCCTTTCCCCAGGATGTAAACACTCCTGTCTCCCTTTCAAGGGAAGCCCAAGCCAGCTACTGTGCTACATCCTTATAAATAATCCAGTTGCAATTACTAAAAATGCTTTATTAAAGCTGAATCTAAAAGCTTGCGTGTGTCTTTGCAGTGCATCATCTTCTCTACTTAGCCCTGAAAATCTGTACAATTATTTGGCAGAATAAAGCAGCTCATGAGGTGAGGGACGTCACTGATCATACCTGAGGGGAGGCTGAGCCACGGCTGGGTGTGGTTACAGAGCTGTGGAGTTGGGAATTGGGCATTTTCAGGGCTGAGGAGTTTAGGAAGAGGTGAAACTTTACTGCAATGACAGTTAAAAAGAAATTGCCAGGCTATGGCTTAGGTTTCTGCATTGATTGATGCCTGGTAGACTCCACATCAATTTGAATCATGCTCTGAAACAAATGTGGTTCCTCTCTCCAGCAAAATTAACGTGATCAAATATTGCCCCAATCTCCTACCTGAGGAGAAATTACTTTTGCTGCTAGATTTCATTTTCCCAAAACTGATTTATGTGTCTTGGTAGGCTAATAACTTCAATAAGGTGTGTAATCCTTCATCTCGAAATTGCGCTGGGTAAGCTGAAAATTTGGAGGGGAAAAGAGCAGGAGCTGTTGGGTCTGTCTTGGAAGTGGGGGAAGGAGTGGATCCAGGTGTTTCATTAGCTGGAATGTACCTCCTGGCACCCTTTTAGGAGTTATTCTTGTACATGTTTCATGGAATAATAGAACGGTTTGGGTTGGAAAGGACCTTAAAGCCCATCCAGTTCCACCTCCTGCCATGAGGAGGGACACCTTGCACTATCCCAGGGTGCTCCAAGCCCCAGTGTCCAGCCTGGCCTTGGACACTTCCAGGGATCCAGGGGCAGCCACAGCTTCTCTGGGAAGGAGAAGTCATAATCAGTTTTGGTGGAGGCAGGTTGATGCTATGGTTTTCTTCCCCCTGGTTTATGAATCTCAGTGTTAATGGTGAAACTTCTCTCCTGATTGCTTCACCCTTTCCCTTGCATATTGACTTTTCCTTCCCACTGGATTTGTTGTGCTTCTCTCCCCATTTTAAATTTTCCTTCCCTTCTTCCCAATCCTCTCGAGAAGATGGAGACAGGAGAGCTGGGAGCTGTTACCCTCACTCTTCTGCTGTTGGCTCTGGCTTCAACGAGCAGGGCTGAGGGATAACTGACAGTCAGGGGCTGAGATGGGAACAGGTGAGGAATTTTCCTACAGCATCTGTTGGGTCAGGATGTCTTGATGTGCTCTGGCAACGTCAAACTTGGCTTTTTAATAAACATACAGCTCTAGAAAGCTCTTTGAGTTCTTAGTGACTCCATCTCAGCCAGTCCCTGCAGGAGTTTTTATGCCTAAATAGTGCCTTGTAAATGCAGTTTTTTTCAGAAGATCTTACTGCATAAATTTAATTTGAATTGACGTTCTGCACTAATTCATGGACTTACCATGTCCTAGTGAAATTGTTCAAATAAGAAGTGCCTGTGACCCCTTCTCTGATTAAAAATTAAACACCCACTGGCTTATTGAATTACTGCTCTCCCTCTCACATGCTTGCACTACCAAGGCCAGTTTTGAAATCAAAATGCTGCTTCAAATGTTTTATCTGCTCTGGATCCCCAAAAGGGCTACAGAAAGTTCAGTGCTGGGGGGTACCCAAGTGTGGAAAGTCCCTTTTCCCCGTGCTGGGCTGCTTAGTGCTTTCAGTCTTGGAACCATCAGCTAATTAGGGGGCTGGAAAAACAGGAGCAAGTCTTTTTATTCTCTTCTTTTGGTATCTGAAAAAGGATGCAAGAGTTGGGATCTTCAAGTTCTTATCTGCACTGAAAAAATCCAGAGCTCTGGAAAGGCCAGGAGTTGAGGTGGACAGCTTGTCTCAGTTTCCTTGGAGAACAGATTAGCAGACAGTGGATCGTTGTTTGGGGAAGTCAGATACCCACATCAAGCCAGAATGGATGTAACTGTTGAAATAATGTTGCATTTCTTCAAGTGGCCTGGATGGTCTCAGTTTGAGTGGAGCCTGTTTTGTCTTGGGTTGGAAGTGGTGTTTTCCTAGTGGGTTTGAGTCTCTCAGTTGACTCTTCTGCTTAAAAAACCCCAAACCTATGAATTGTGACGTATGTAAAAGTAGATGGGTCATTCTGTTCTGGAAAAAAGCCCTAACTATTTCTTCTGTCCAAGGATATTAATTCAGCCTCTGAAAGTGTCTGTAGAGCTGTTCTGAGCAAGAATTTAAGGTAAGGCTGGCTTATCTCTTAGAAATAAAAATACAATCTACAGATTCCTTGTAGCTGTAGTGCTAGAACATCATGATAACTCCAAAATAATGAAAATAAGCAAACATAAAAGTTAAGTGGTTTGGGGGTTTTTTTCCTCTGGGCAAACATAAAAATTAAGTGTTTTTTGGGTTTTTTCCTCTGAGCTACTATGTTGTATCCTATAAAAAAATAATCTTTTAGTATAGTAAATCATTCAGGAATTGGGATTGTTTCTTATTGTAAGATGTAATCACATCAGTTGATGGCAGTTTTGTTCTTGATCTCAGTTTTAGTCCTTGCCCTACTGCAGATTGTGGTGTTGAGCTTTTCATTGCTGCAAAGGGCAAGAGGCTTATTTTTAATCTTTCTAAAAGTGAGCATCAGCTTTCTCAAGTGATCTTGACTTCAGTGCCTGGAGTTTTTAACCAAATATACCAAATATCATGGCACTTTTGATTTAAAAAAAGAAAATTGTGAGAGATTGTAGAAATTGCAGATGGAAAATTCAGCTTCCAAAGGGATTTTTTAAATTGCTCTGAGACAAGGATGCTCTTTATTTTGGGGCTATTGTGAGAACTGGCTGCTTTCAGCTCTCTCAGGCAGTTGCTACCAAGCGAGCACTCTGGGTGAACATCCCAGCAGAATCAAGGATGGAGATTGCTGGGACAAAGCGGATAATTAGTGTTTCTTAAGGCTCAGGCAGAGTAAACATTTATGCAGTACTAAAGCCAACAATCAGAAATGATGTAAAAAATCTCTTCAAGCTCCCAAGTAAATGCTGTGGGGCTCAATTTTCATTTTGGTTGATTAAATGATACTGGCAATACTTCCCTTACCCAATACATGTTAGGAATATAAAGCTGTAATTAGGATGGGGAACCCAAGAAAGGGCAACCATAGCTTCGTGGGGAAAGTAACACTTGCAGATTTTCCTCTGCATATGGAACAGAAATTCATCCCTGGAGACGAAATGGGAACATCAGGTTTGCGTAGAGTGGAAATAATTTTAAATTTGAAATCAGAGTTGTTTTTCATAACTGTCTCGTTGTTCAGAGCTGGAGAAGATTGGAGGATCAGTGCTGTTAGCTGGCTGCATTCCATTAAATCTTGAATTTTAAACCTGTTTATTTGAAAAGGAATAAACAAAGCCATAATGCCAATTTTAATAGGAGCACAGGTGAATATCAAATGGATGCAGTTTGGATGGATTCACTGTGAGCACTGGAATTTGTGGTGTTTGCCCACAAACCAGGGTGGGGATGGACAGCCGACCTGTGGCTTTGCCACCTCCGCCGTCTCTTGTGCTCCATCCCACCTCCCTTGTCCCATGACTGGGCAAAAGTCTTAACCTGATAGGAAAAAAAACACTGATAAGGGATTTGTTAATGATTTTTCATTACTTGATTGTGCTGTGAAGTCTTCAGGTGCTCCTCCACCACCCCTTGCCTTAAAAGTTACTGAGCTCCAGCCCTCAAAATTATCCATGGAATATTTTATGTGTCTTCCCTCCCTCTTGCTCTGTTCCCTTCCCAAATTCCGCATCACCCTGTTGTGGAATCCTGACCTGCAGCAAATGGCTCTGACGTATCCAGCTCTTTGCAGCGGGAATGGCCTAACACAGCACACACAGGAGAGGTGTTTGCACAAACCGGTCCCAGGATGCTCGTTTTTGGAAGCTGTTTAGCAGAATGGTGTGGTGGCATCCTGTATCGCAGAAGCAAATAGAAACAAATAGATGTGATTTTATTTTTGTGTTCTGTGGTTATTCGCTGCCTGGGAATATGTGAGTAGAATGGCAAGAATGGAGAATAAAAGGAAAAATTAGGCTGCTATTGCTCTGCTGTGTGGGGGTTTTTTTGGGAATTCCTTTACCATTCTGTTCAATTTTAACGCTGACCTTGTGATCGAAAAAAATTGCATCAGCCTCAGAAATAAAACGTTTATTTCACAAAAACATGCAGCAAATTTTCTTTTCAAAGGCAGCATTTACCTTTTGCCTTCAATCCTGTGAGCCACCAAAATTGCTTTGCCTCCTGCAGCTGGTGTGTGATGAGGTGGTGTTTCTGTGGTTCCTGTTTCTCTGTTGTAATTATGTTTAGATTTGTAGCTCTGCTTTCCCGTTTGTCTCTGTTCCGCTGCACGTGTAATGGGGTATGGATTGTATTTTATAAGTTTTGACACTTTGAAACTTGCCCTGTACTTACAGTTGAATATAAATGCTTTGCTCCAGGCTAGCTAAAAAAAGTGATTTAAGAACAGTAGGGTTTTCTTAGGGAAATTTAAAATGCCTGGGTTGGGTTTTGTTTGATAGGTTTCCTTGTTATTTGGTTTAATTTGCCTTTAGAATCCAGCTGTGACTTTCCCTCTGGCCAAATGCCTCTTATTTGCTGTAGTTGCTTGTCAGATCTACCTGCCATCTTCCATGCCTTGGAAATTGAGAGGTGGGCTGCAAATATTCCATGCAATCACAGAGTGGTTTGGGTTGCATGGGACCTTAAAGATCATCCAGTTCCAACCCCTTGCCATGGGCTGGGACACTAGACCAGATTGCTCCAAGACTCATCCGAGCCTGCCCTTGAACGTTTGCAGGGATGGGGAGTCCACGGCCTCTCTGGGAAAGTGAGATTCCTTCTTGATGAGGGTTTTGGGGAAAGGCTGAGGAATTGGAATAACACTGATAAGTAGCTGGATTTGACAGCCAGGTATGTGCCAGTACCTAACACTCGCAGGTATTTAATCTGTTTATTAGGCAGATTATGTGCCTCTTTCAGAACAGGTAATAAACACCCATGACGTTTATTCTGTGAAACTTTTCCTGGTTTAGGAGAGGCAACACCTGGAAACTGTAGTTGTTTTCCTAAAGCAGTGTTCTCATTTCCCAGGATGTTGCGGCTGCGGTTGCTGCCCGTGGCCGCGGGGCTGTCGGCGGTGTCGCGCCGTTACCACGGGACAGCCCCGCACCCCGGGACCCGGCGTAGGCTCGTGGTGGCGGCTTTCCTCGGGACCACTGCAGCGACAGCAAGTGCCAGATTCCTTTGGCAGAGGTAATATATGGATATCTAATTCCTCTTCTGCCCCTGGTAAGTACCTGCGGCTGGGATAAAGACCTGCTGGAGACCCGGCACAGCGTTCCTGCTTGTCCTGCTTCTGCTGCGTGGAAGGAATGGCTGTGGGTGATTCCCGAGGAGCTGCTTTGCTGCTGGGAGTACTCAGGGGTGCGACAAAGCTCGGAGCTGAGGCGTTGTCTCACACGGGCTCTTTGATGTGGTTTCCTGCCTGGTTTCCCCACTGCCTGGTAGTTTGTGGTGGTATGAAGAGAGAAACCTTCACTTTCGCAGTTTCTGGTTGAAACACTACATCCAGCCCAGGGTGTGCTCCTCTGGTTTTTTGTGTCTGCTGGCTGCTTCAGAAGTGCAGAAGGGGACAGTCTGTCTCTTGATGGAAAGGTAGCAGCACACAGGGTTTATGTGAATTTTAAGAGTCAGAGCCTTAGGACATCTCATGGGCTCTGAGGCTCAAAGCTCATTTCCATAACTGTGGGGAGAAAGGGGATGTTTGGGCTTTCCTGAGGTGACTCTCACTGAACCCTGGGCCTGTTGCCATGTCTGAAATAAAACAGAGACTCCCTTCTCTTCTGTCATGTGGCAGCAGTGTGGCACCAGCAGTGTCCCTCAAGCACGTGACTGCAATTAGTGTCTGAAAATAAAGTATTTGGTGAAAGCCTCTGTTCTTTCTTCTCATTCTTATATTCAGGTGATTTATTGCTGGCATTCTGCTCACCTGTGGCTAGAAGGCTCTAGTTTTAATGCAGTGGGAGAAAGGTGATGGGAATTGTTCTGGCTGTTCCTTAGAGCTGTCAAACCTGGCTCTGTGCTAAGAGGAGTTGCTTGCGTGGAGGAAGAACACTGTGATCAGCACAGTGCCGTTTTGTGCTGCATTTTGCTAATGATCTGCACTGATGCAGTCAGTGCCTCTGAGGGAATGGCCAGGATAACGCCCCTTTTCCAGAAGGAAAGTGAGTGGGGTTTTTCCACTTAAAACCTTATCCTCAGCATGATCATAAAGTCAGTAGGACATCATGTCCTACGTAAAGCTGTCCCATAGACATGGAGTTAATAACTCCCTTCTGTAGCAGGTTCCTCTGCGTTTAAAACCAGCTAAATTTTCAGGTGTTGGTGTTGCTTTTTTCAGGAGGATGGTGCTTGTGGTATGTGGAGTGCTGGGTCAGGGATGGATTTCAGGGAGGGATTTTTGGCTCCGGGAATACTTTGCTGTTCTTTGGAGGCACTTGGGCACCTTCCTCAGCTGAGAGTGCTGATAGAAATCAGTCAGAGGAGACCCAGCTCTCATCAATCTGGAGAGGCTGACTTTATGTTATTACTTGTTTTGCCTCTCCTTGCTCTGTCTCCTTCGTCTTTTGTAAATTTATAAAGCACTAAATAGAATTGTACAGACTTTCAAGTATTCCTTTCCTATCTGGGCCGTGAAATAAATTCTCAGTGTCAGCAACTGTAAAATAAAAGTGCACCCATGTTTACAATATTGATTTAATTACTTGGCGTAAAGCTGCTGAATAAGACAAGGAACAAAACTGATATGTTTGATGTAGAAAATTCTTCATACTGACGTCTGTGGAAGTTTTGAATGGACTTTCAAGTGGGCATTTTGGCTTTGTTTAAAGATATAAGGGGTGAAGGGTAAATTTCCTTTGTCTTTCTGAATATGTAAATTAGGTGATCAGTAGAGTTTAAGTATGGGAGTAGGTGAATACAGAATGTTTGTAATGACATCCTGAGTTACTCATCCTGAGTTAGTACAAGGAAGTAGCAGTAAGTATAATTAATTAGTTCTAACAGGTAAATATGTAAATATTTCTTTACAGTTAGGGCATGAAAGATGTAACAGGCCAGATCAGTTGAAAATTTTAAGTTTCTTGGGCTAGATAAGTAGAAGACGATGATGGTGTGAAGAAAAACAGGAATTCTCAAGTGGAGACTCTCAGGTGCAGCCTGAAACCAGTGTGTTTCAGGTGGATTCTGTAGGATGTGCTGTGAGCAGCAGCAGAAGCCAGTGCTGGGGTGAGGAAGATCACACAAAGGTAGAGGAGAAATCAAGGAGTGAAAAGATATATGTGGAAAAATTCCCTGGTTGTATGATGCAAGACAGACTTAATTTGGTGTTCCTAGGATGGGAGGTGGGTTGGTGGGATGGATCTTTGGTCCATCGCAGGCAAGTGTTGGTCCTGTTGCCTTGCCTGCCCTCCAGGAAGTCCTGCTGCCTGCTTTTGGGGGAATGTATCTCCCCTAAATTACTATACAACAGGAGTAGCTAATGCTGCTCAGTTTTCCTGTGGTGAGGAATACTTGAGAAGTGCAAATAGCTGAGCTTAGAAGACTAATGACGTTTACCCTTTCTCAGCAATAACTTAAACTCTGAGGATTTCCAGCTGGCAAGAGAAGCAATTAAGTATCTGGGCATTGGCATAATGAACTGAAGTAATTGAAATTAATCTTGGTGCAGTCATTGGCTACTCTAAATGAGGCACTAATATATGAGAAGTACTAAACCTCACAGTTTGTGGCAAGCTTAATGTTTATAAAAAATATTCTGTTACTGGTACTGGTGTAAAACTTGTACTCTCTGGTTCCTGTTACCTATTTGGAGTGTTAGGAAATGGCTGCAGATCTGTTCTTCATGTCACAACCCTTCCTGGCTGAATCTGTGGGCATCTGAAAGCACTTACATTGGCATTTTGGTGCTGAAGCTTGTTAATCTAATATTGAGTGAAATAAGGGAGCAAAGGTACCTTTGGGGGCACAGAGGGACCTCTGTAAGCAGAGTCTTACCAGTGCTCTTCCTGACGGACTGAAAATACTTAGTTAATGCTTCATTTCTTATCCTTCTGTGAATAACTTGGTGGTAAGAATAAGGTCAAGACACCTGTGTTGCTCTGGAAATTGCTGCCTCCAGCTCTGGGGTCCTCAACATAAGACAAACATGGACCTTGTTGGAGCCAGTCCAGAGGAGGCCATGGAGCTGCTCCCAGGGCTGGAGTCCCTCTGCTCTGGAGCCAGGCTGGGAGAGCTGGGGCTGCTCACCTGGAGAGGAGAAGGCTCCAGGGAGAGCTCAGAGCCCCTTCCAGGGCCTAAAGGAGCTCCAGGAGAGCTGGAGAGGGACTTGGGACAAGGCATGGAGGGACAGGACACAGAGAATGGCTTCCCACTGCCAGAGGGCAGGGATGGATGGGATATTGGGAAGGAATTGTTCCCTGGGAGGGTGGGCAGGCCCTGGCACAGGGTGCCCAGAGCAGCTGTGGCTGCCCCTGGATCCCTGGCAGTGCCCAAGGCCAGGCTGGACACTGGGGCTTGGAGCAGCCTGGGACAGTGGAAGGTGTCCCTGCCATGGCAGGGGTGGGACTCGGTGGGCTTTAAGGTTCCTTCCAAATCACACTGTTTTGGGATTCTATAACTCTGTTCAAGAATGCATTGATTTTTTGCGCCACTGTCCTGGGGGCTTTAGAGTAATTTGCTTAGAATACATTTTTAATGGGAGAATTGCTGGAAATACCTTATGCCAGCTGAAAGAGAGACTTTAAAAATCACTCTTGTAGTAAACCAAAGGAAACCACATAAATCATAGTCAAGAGGGGAGAAACCTGTTTTATAGCTATAGATGTGTCAGGCACAACTTAACCTAATGTAGGGGAGAAAAGATGAAAAATTGTAGGTATTATCCATGTGAGATTATTTTTATTTTTAGAGCTCTGCTGTGTTTACATCTTGGGGGGTGGAACAAGATTATCTTTAAAGTCCCTTCCAACCCAAACCATTTTGTGATTCTATGAGTTTTTAAAATTCTTTTTGAGAGGTGACACACTCAGGAGACTGTCCTTGGGATTGCTGTGCTGAGGGTTTTTTCCTAAGACTTCAAGACACATTGATCTGGGAGTGGTGTCTGGAAAGAACACTGTGTTCTCTCTGGTGGCTTTTGGCTTCATACTGGTTTTTTTTTCCATGGACATTGGGGAAGGAAAGGATCAGATCCTGGGGGCACAGCCCTATACCCCACTATACCTCACAGTGGTGAGCTGTGTTTGGAAAAGAAAGCAGCATCTCCTGGATTAAGAAACACCAGAATTATAGCTCAGAAGGATATTGGGGTAATGTCAGGATGCCGCAGCATGTGTCATTAGTCTGACTGCCTTTGTGAAGTTCTTGCCACAAATTCATTGTGCCAGTTTATGTCAGTGTTGAGTATGTGAGAGATGAGGAGGGAAGCAAAGTAGTAAAGAGCCCTGTGAGTGGGGTGACACCCTGAAAAATTGGGTTGTGGCTCTTCATCATCTCTGGTGAATTTCTTATTAAAGTTTCAGTAACTAATTTAGTTGCTGAATAGGGTTGAGCTGAGGATGAGACAGAGCTCCTTGCTGAAAGTTGTCCTGATCTCTTGAGGTTACCTGTTCTTATGAATGTCATGTCCAAATTTGCTTTTGCATTACAGCATGAAAGCCCTGAAGTCTTAAGTGGCTTTTAAATCTCCCTGGGATATCTCCAGATGTTTACATACAGGGAGAATGGCAACTCTTAGTCGACTAAGGAACATGTGTGTCAGGCAGGATACCTCCCTCCTGCTTCTGGTTTCATGGCAGCATCTTTGCTGACTCCTGAGTGCCCAACTTGTTGTTAGATCTCTTACATTTCCTTCTGAGACTGAACTGATAGCTGAGTACTTTGCTACTGCCTTCAGGATGAGAATAACTGAGCACTGTTATCTCTGGCACAAAGCTTTGTGATTTTTTCACGCTGTTCTGCTTCTGTCATTCAAAGAAGAAAAATACTTTCAAGTGAGGGGTTGTGATTCATTGGAAGACCTGCAACTTGGAGTGTTGTGCCAATGCCTAGTGTGAGTCCCAGGATCCTTCCTGGATGTATATCCTATGGTTGCATGTGTTTGGCTCTCTTAAAGAATGATTCCCTAAGAGAGAATTTATCATTGCAGGCCTCTGGTAGCTCAGTGTTTTTGGGGAGGATAAGGAACCTAATCTTACACTTGATCGTTGGCTTTCTCCAAGGATTCAAAGGAGATATTGCTGAGTGGGTGGGAAATAGTTTTTGATTCAAATTCAGTTCACTGGAGGGAAAAACAGTCTGAAGAGATCAGAATGGTTGAAGCATGGCAGTAGGATTCAGGATCCAGGGCAAGCACACTCCGTGGAGAGAGGCTGGTGGCTGGTCTTGGCACACAGTGAAGGGAGGCTTTGTATTTTCATTTCCCTTTTGTGCAGAAACTGCAGCACCAGGAACTCCATTGGAAAGTCAGCCTCATCAAAGAGGAGAGGGTAGAGTCTTCACTTGCTGAGGGAAGTCCAGCAGGGTGGATATTTCTGGAGCCATGGGCTTTTTTTCTCCAGCCATACTCTGACATCTACATTGAAAGACTTTTTTTATGTAGCCTGAGTATGGAAGTTGCAGTCGTTGGAAGCCAGGGATTTCAGCAGAGGGTGGTAAAATACACAGAGGAGAAGGTGCACGTAGAGAGGTAGCTGCTCCTTCAGTGGTTATTTCAGTGAGTAGTTTGGCCAGTGGCCTGGAGGAGAGGAATGGCTGTTTAAAATCTTGCTTGCGAAGTAGCCTACAGGCCCTGCCTTTCTCCTCAGAGCTCATTTTCCTGGATGCTGGGATGGTGATCTGACTGCGGAGCAGAGTTAATTACCTGGATAAACCAGAGGGAGGAAAAAGCCGACTGTATTCAAACAGCCTCTGTCTGTATCGCTGGAGCAACTGACTTGACAGCCTGATGGATTGAAGGAATGCGTGGGATGTGCTGAAAATGTTTGATTTTTCAATTTCATCTATCCCTTCCCTGGTATGCTAGCTGTCAGTCAAGCATTACAGGAGCAAATCTTTCCTGATACAGCTATTCTTCAGCGTGTTTCATATGGAGTAGCTTAGTTGTGGAGATAAGCAGTTGGTTTCTTATTGCTTTTCTGCCCCCTTTTCCCAAGAGATTCCCTCAGAGCTACTGAAGATGGGTGTCCTGCCTGCACAAGGGCTTTCCATGTCAGTGCTGCTGGTGTAGCCTCAGCTGGCAGCTGCATATTCCAGCCAAACGCACAGCTCCTCAAGGATGTGCCAGTGCTGATTAAACTTTCAGGAAAGGCTTCAGGAGTGGTGCCAGTGTGGACTTCATGCTCCAAGAGAGATCAGCTGCTGGACTATTCCAGGGAAATAATTTCCCTGTCTTAAGGTTCTTGTGGAGGACCCAGGTTTGGATCCTGTCTCTGAAAGTTTGGTTCAGTGGAGGTCTTAAAGATAGTGCTTTGCTGTTAAGACTTGCAAACATACATTGGCAAATTGAGACTCAGGGTCTTTTCAGAACGGAAAGTGTGTAGAACTCCATTTTTATGCGAAAAGGCAGGATTAATACTGCTCTTCACTGACCGCTTGTGTATTTTATTACATCAGACCCCTGTAATGGAGCTCTGTTCTGTCCCACTGTGGACTAGAAACCTCTGAACCCCTATCTGAGCAGATCCCTTCCAACCCAAACCATTCCATAAATCATAACGTGCTTTCTTCCCACCAATACTGTGGAAGGTTTGCAGTTCTTTAGCCCATTCCCATCTGTCTTGTACTGCGACTGTCAGTGAATTATTGGATGCTGATAAGGAGAGACTTGTCTTTTATTCTGGTAGCATTTAATTGAGGCAGGACCTACCCTCGTTTCTCCTTCTTGGAACCTGATGTGCTGAGATTGCTGCAAGCTGTGGAAGGTGTCCCTGGCCCGTGGCAGGGGTTTGGAATGAGAGGATCTTTAAGGCCCCTTCCAACCCAAACCCTTCCATGATTCTGTGATTTCTAGGGAGACAGACACAGACTCTCTTCTGTTAATGTTACATACCACATCTCTGTTTTCCAGGAAACTGGTAGGATTAAGTATGTGTAGCCTTTTATTTAGAGCTTGGGAGACTTCAAAAATCTTGGTTTGTTTTTGTTTTTCTCCCAAGGCAGCCCTTTTAAAACAAACTCACACAGCTGTAAATGACTACATTCATAGTTCCAGGCAGTACCAGAGTGGCCAAGGAGCAGCACCTGTGTGTAAGCTCCATACCCTCTGATTAGTCCAAAATAAATCACCAGGAATGCAAAGTAAAGGCAGATTTGCTTAAATTATGGGCAGGCTGGAATGTTTCCCTGAGCTGTGTTTGAGTCCTTTAGAAAGAGAAACAGTTTTGTCAAACCGTTGGCTTTGTTGCTCGTGACATGTTAACGGATCCTCAGAGATTATAATTTCACTGATGTTAATGTGGTCTGAGCTTTGTCTGATTTTAAACTGCTTTACAAGTAAAGCATGGGAAAGCCAGAGCATTGTTTGGTTTAGGGATTTATCCTGCTTTTTATTTAATCATCCCATTGCCAGTTGCAGCTCTGCGAGTTGCTTCTGACTCTGAGTGATTTGAAGTGTTGAGTCTTGGTCTATGAACAGAGTTGCCTGAAGATCTTTGTGTTTGAACAGCAAGGGAAAAGGGGTCCTGTGCTCTGCCAGAGTTTTATTTTCACCTTGAAGATAAACAACTCCAGTTCTGTTGTCACAAATCCTGCAGCACAGTATTTAGAAGAGTCGCTGGTAGAAGAAGGGGATAAAACAGCCTGTCAGCTGCTGGAGATAGAAAATAAATCAGCTGAGCTGAAACAAAAAGGTTGTTCCTCCTGAATCCTGCAGTGCTGATGGTAAAACACATTTCTGTCACTTTGTATATCTTTTTGGGGAAGCAGAGGTGGAATTTAGTGCTAGAGGAGGTATGATATGCCCTTCTCCCAGTGTTTCTTGCATGTCTAGTTTTTGGGAGAGGGTGTGATAATTCACTGAGCGATTTGGACTGGAAAAATTTACTGCGACCACTAGTCTGGGTTTTGGTGTGGGGTGGAAATTTGATTACAACAGAGCACACCATATTCCAAGGGGACTGGCCACTTCTTTGCTTTTGCTTTGCAGCCCTCCCCACTGAACTGTAACCAGTGTTTCACTCAGGTAGAGCCTGGCAGGACCGTTTTGTTGCAGCCTTAGCACCACTCAGTCACTTCCTAAACGGGTGTTTTCTTTTCCGGTACAGGGCCTATGCAGAAGACTCGTCCTCTGTCAGACACGGCCCGAGGGCAGAGCCCGGGGAGAAGCTGAAGCACGAGGAGGAGGAGGAGGAGAGCAGCAGCAGCGAGGGCAGGAGGGCAGTGGCATCGGGCGATGAGGAGGCGCCGCCGGAAGGGAAGAAGAAGAAGCGTTCTGGGTTCAGGGACCGCAAGGTACCCAACTTGGGCATCTTGCAAGAGAGAAAACTTGCTCTGTACCTGTCTTTATTTTCTAAGGGACCTTACTGTTTTGGGAGCCTACTTTCTTGGCATGTTGCCGTGAGTTTCTGTAGGTTGAAACTTGTGTTTGGAAAGCACAGTACGATCTCTTTTCCCACCTCCACTTGGATGTCCGAGATAATCAAGGCTCCTGCACTGATGGCTGTTAGGATGGTGCACGCAAAGCAGGGAATTGGTGCCAAAGCTTTTAAACCATCTGGGACATTCAGCATGTGTGTCTCTGAGTCCATCCCTTTGCCTGTGAATATACACAGTGCATGTAGGAAGAAGTAGAGGATGAATGTGGAAGGGAGGGTTATAGGAAAGGTGTACTTTAATTCGTCATTTAATTATTCTGTGCAAATGTAGTTGTCGAAATACAGCCTCAGTCCCTCTTCATGGTTAGTCCTGGCTCTCTCTTGATGCTTCTGGCTATTTCATTTTGAGATCAGACACGTTTTAAAGAGGACGAAAACTTGAGTAATAAACTCTGTTGTTGGCTTGTGACCTGCCTTCCCTCTTGGGCAATTCCAGGAGCCCTGGGCTCCTCAGAACTGACGACTGGTTTGGCACTATGTGAAACCACTGTTATTAAGGGATGTGTAAGTTGGTCTGACAGAGTCCTGTAACTGGGAGCTGGCAGACAGCAGTATTTTATTTTTTAACCCCATCTGGATGTCAGTTTTATTGGTTTGTGTTGGATGATGTAATATCTTTGCAGCACCAAAGAGGAGAAAGGAATTGTGCAGAGCATCTACTCCCATTTTGTTATGATTTGCTTCTGATAATTATTTTTAAGCCAGTATTCTGGAGGTTGCATCTCGTTAGCTGTTAAATTGTGGATGGTCGTATATAGTGGCTTAACAGCTTCTCATGAAAAATTAAGAGCTGTTTCCTTTGAAGCTGCTGAATCATGTCGGTTCCTGGTCAGAACAGATTACACAACTTGAGATTTCAAGTGCCTCATGGTATTTGGGGCCCCAAACACTCTCCTGTTGTGACATGTTGGTGGCAGCTCAGTGAAGTTACGTAGTAAGATACTGTGCTGAAATACTCACAATTGTCCAGGAATGTGGGTTCTTGGAAGCTGCTAATTTTCACGGCAGCTGGGCGTCAGGTGCTCTGACAACTTCAGCTCTTGCCAGTACCACTCAAGAAAAGCAGGACACTGGTTTTTTCCAGTGTCAGTAGATGGAGGCAGGTTGCAAAGAGCAAACCACAGTCCACCTCCATCCACACTCTTACTTTTGAATACAGTGAGTGTAAAGATTGATTTTTGTCTGACGTGGCTGCTGGCTGGGGAAGCTAGAGGAAGTTTTTTTACAGGCAAGGACTCTTGTTCCAGTTGTTAGAGATGTGCCTGTGTTGACCAGCTCTTTCCTTCCCAAACTAGGCAGGGAGGAGTACAGCCATAATTTCTAAATGAGACACAAGCCAGGTGTGCCCGAAAGATGGGAGTAGTGTGTGGCCTGGATCCCTTCTCATCCCAGTCTGCCCTCCTCCGACAGCAGGAACTCAGGAGCAGCGATTTCCTTGGGAACAGCCCTGTTTAAGACAGCCCTCATCATCTTTGTGCCAACACAAGCCTTTTCTCTGCAGCCTCGAGACAGAATGCACCTTGTGTGGCCTGAATGCCAATGTTGCAAAAGCACCAGTAAATGCAGGATGTGCCAGGTATTCTCCTAGGTGCCTGTTCCGTGTTGGAGCGGCTCCCCTGTGGCTCGGTGTTTGATCAGCAGTCGCTGTGGTGAGTCACCTCGGGAGCTGTGTTTGAATGTGGCCAGCTCAGATGGCAGGGGAAGGTGTGCCCCTACTCCTGACTCAAAATCAAGGCTGCTGCTCCCCTAATTGTGTAGCACCTTAGGGATTCTTGACTCTTCTGCGTGTTTAAGAAAACCCCAACAAACATCACCACCCACAGTAAAAACTCTTCCCATAATTAATTGAGAATAGCGTGGGATTTTCCTTGTGAAAAAATTAAGCCTAATTGGAAGTGTTTAACACTTGTTTGTTATCCTAATGTTGCTTTTAATGAAGTTGATGATTAGTGGTGAAGCTATAAATTAAGTTTGACATTGCTGTTTTAGGTAGTGATCCAGTGAGAGGGAAGCTGAAACATAAACCGCTCTCAGGTGTTGGGATTGTGTGTGGATGGTTCCCAAGCATGTGTTGTCTGTGCAGTGTGCAGGTCCTGGATATGTAGGGCAGAAAAGGAAAAAATTACTTGAGTGCCTGTATAGTTTGAAGGCTAATGAGCTGTAACACATGATTGGGGGCAGGCTGATGTGTTAATTAACTTGCTAAAAGTGTTTGCATGCAGCAGTAGGGCTGACTTATCAAGATGTACTGGCAGTGTTTGGGTCCTGCAGGTATCTTGCCTTGGGATGTTCGTTGTGCTGAGCCTTCATTTGGGTGTGTGTCACAGGAGGAAGCACAAAGAAAATGAGTCCTAATTAATTTACTTTGTTAAGATGTGTGCTGTTGCATGGTCGGGGAGGCCCTGGTGATGCTCTGGAACTGCCTTGAGGTGTTAATTTAGAGCTTTATTTTCATGTCAGCATAGGATTTAGGGGTTTTTTCTTTTAACCTGAGGCTTAGCATGAACATTGACAGTCTCAACAGCATCCTCACTCTTGTAGAGCAACAGGGATTACTTACTTGTCTTTCTTCTCCAGTACATGCTCTACTAATAAATGCAAAAAAGGGATTTTCCCCTTTGGGTCATATCATCTTTCTGGAGGTGCCTGATTACGTGGGGCTGCAGTTCTTGGGGGCAGGATGAGAATTTTGGCTGGTCTTTCTTGCATCGAGGGCTGGTGTGCACTGGGGAAAGGTGAGAGGTCAGGAGAGGAGACACTTCTCTGGCATGATTTTCTGTCCAGGTTGCTTTGAAGCAGTGCAAAAACCCCTCACAAATGGTGGTTGTCTGCACCCAAATACATGGGCTCTTATCCCCACATTTGTGTAGGGATCAGGGCACCCCTGTTATCGCCCACTTGATGTTCAGCACCCAGTCTTGAATAAGTGAGGTTTTTGCCATTTGCGGTATTTTGGCTGCTCCCTTCTTGACCTGGCTTCGTGTTGCACCCAGCCTTGCAGTCAGAGGGATGGGCTGTAACATTTGTCAGTTTTTGCCAGCTGATTAGCTCTTTAGCAAGAATGATGTAACTGAGTTCAGCTGCAGGCAAAAGGGAAGAAGCATGGCTGCATTTGCTCCGTTCTTGTAGGGAAGCTTGTGGAAGAAGTGAGATTTCAGTTGTGACGAAAGCGGCCTGTGAGATGCTAAAAAGCAGTTTAGATTCTACTTTTTTTGGTCTTGATTGTGCATTTTTGTGCTGTAAGCTGAGACAGGAGATGTGGTTTTGAGCCCATGTTGTTAGGAAGCTGTTGTTGCTTTGGAAGTAATACTCTAAATGCTCTAAACATGAGGAGAAAAGCACCTGACAGCAACAAGACTGACAGTAGCATCTTAGCAGAGGCTTAAAATGGATACAGAGGGAAGAGCCATTGTGGATATGAAGTCAAGTGGGATAAAATGAAACTGGTTTTACTGGCGGAAATGTCAGGACTCCTGTCCCTGGTGCAGCAGTAGGGTTGTTGAGTTGTGCCTAGCTGGGTTGAGGGAAAGTGTTTGATAGTGCCTTGCAAGAAATTTTTCCACAGGCTTGGAAAATTTGGCCAATGAGGTTTTTTTCAGCTAGAAAGGCTGTGTTGAAGGGTTGCTGTGGATGGAAGGAGCTGGTCGTGGTCTGTGGTGTCTGCTCTTGGCTCCAGACTGGGGTTTCATATTGACCTTGGGTTTATTTGTCTTGCTTGGAGGTAAAAATACTGAGCTGTTTCTGGCTGATTAAGCTGGGTGGGGTGTTATTCATGAGATCAGGTCAGGCAGGACGGAGATAGGGGCCCGCACCCACAAGTGAAAAGATCACTTAAGGAGCTGCCTCCTGCCAGGTGGGAGCAGTAGACAAAGCCAGAAAGAGGTGGGAAAGTGGGTGTCATCTTTTACTGGTATTTGGAGCTTGGAAATAAAGCAATTGCCCTCATTCCAATGCCATTATCTGTGGAGAACCTTGTGGACTGAAGCAATAAAAGCAGGATTTGGTTTGTTGATTAGAGGTGCAAAGGGCCTAGGGACAAAAACTTTCTCCTGAAGGAGGAAGGGAACTGCCTGTAGTGGTTGATGCAAGGACATGTGAATTATGGAAAAGCTGTGGTGATGCAGAGCGGGGAGAGAATGCTTTAGGTATTGTCATTCTAGATAACGTCGTCTGTGGTTGCACTGCCGGAGATCTGAGCTGAGGCAAATAAAGAGGAGAGAGGCTTTGCTTTACCAAAGCCTGGCTTGGGGGATTCAGAGCATTTGGTTTGTTTTATCCTAGAAATAAGAAAAACTTGAGAGGGTGTTTTCTGTCTGATAAACATCAGGCTGAGGAAGTTGTTCGAGTTTAAGGACAAGGCTGAACCAGGACCAAAGCCAGGAATGATCTACAGCTGCCTTGGCAGTACCCTTGATCTTGCCTGTTCTCTTGCAGCACATCATCGGTTGGTTTTTCTCCTCCTGTGGCTCTTGGCCAGCTGCAGGTTTCAAGTACATTATGGACTGTCAAACATGGCATGTAATGCAGGAATGAAAAGCTGAAGTAAGGAGGAAAGTTTTCTGTGCTAATATGTGATGAAGTGTAGGTGTCTGCCTTTTTCCACCCTTGTGGCCTTGTGTTGTGATTTTGTTTAGAAAAGCTTTCTGTTGTCTTTGATTAATTCCAGCTGTGTGGGGGAAACTGATTCTAGGTACAAAAAAATAATCACTGCTGGCAGAGTTAGGAAGAAGCAGATTGGTGGGGAGGATTGAGTTTCTGGGGAATTCTGCCAATGTGATAGAGAAGAGGAAAAAATGATCTTGGGTGACTGAGCAACCAGCTGCAGCTCCAAGTGATTTTTTCCAAGACTCTGCTTGAAAGTAAAGGTTTCTCCCAGCCTTCCAAGACTTTCTTCTTTTACTTCGTATATTAATCACAAATCAAACCCTTCAACGCTGTGGTTAAAATGCTGGGCTGCTTTAGATTCGCAAACGTGATGCCAGTGCTTTTTCTTATGCTCGTGTTTTTAAAGCACCTTCAGGGATTTTGTGAATTTGTTTTTCCTCTGCCACCCTGAAGAGTCTAAATTTATTCATAATAAAGATTTTTAGTGTTTGTTCTTAATCCTGGGACATCAGCAGCTGATATGTCAAATTTTTGTGGTTGTTCAAAGGGTTTTTGAAAGGAATAATGCCAAAAGAGTTGAGAGTTGTGTTGTTGCACGCAACTTGTCCTGTGGCAAATCTCTTTGAGGACTAAGAGTCAGTGTGGGGCAGGAACAGTGCACATCTAATGCTGGCTAAATTTCATTTCCAGGTGATGGAATACGAGAACAGGATCAGAGCCTACTCCACGCCAGACAAGATCTTCAGATACTTTGCCACGCTGAAGGTCATCAATGAGCACGGCGAGTCCGAGGTTTTCATGACCCCGCAGGATTTCGTGAGATCCATCACCCCCAACGAGAAACAGCCGGAGAGTGAGTGGTGTGTGGGTGGTGCTCAGGGGAACTGATACTCCCCAGTCTCTGCTCACCTGGTCTCTAAACTTCCCAGCTCTGATTGCCAGGGCTAGGAAGCATCTCCTGAAGCTCTCCTGCTCCAAGCCCAAAATTAGCCTGAGCCCTTTCATGTTTCCCAAAATTCTGTTGCAGTGTAGCAGATCTGGCTGGTGTGAGCCCTCGAAGAGCAGATGGGATGCCTTTCTCCTATATTTAATAGGGAAAGACTACCTTTTACTGAAACACTTCCTAAACCTACAAAAGGAGGTTGCTTTGGCAAGGAAAACCTCAGTGATGAAGGTTGGACTCAATGATCCTAGAGGTCGTTTCCAACCTAAAGGGGTCGAGGCAGCCCCATGTGGTGCCGCTGGTCAGGCTAGGGCTCATCTCTGCCATCTTCAAATTCCCTGTGGATTGCAGACAAACACATCACTTGTGATACCTGGGGGGGTTTGGCAGTCAACAAGTAGGAGAGAGACACCTTGCTCTTGTCTGGAAAGCTGTGTCCTGGATCTTTGGTCTTGGTGGGGTAGCAGGAGGCTTTTGTCTGCGTTCCGTTTTGGAGGAGATTCATGTTTGGGGCGAGACGTGGGAGGTCATGTTTCTTGGTCTCCCACACTGCATCTCAAAGAATGAAACAGGCTTTTGTCGAATTAAAACTCCCCTTGTCTCTGCAGACATCAGTGAAGAACTTCAGCCCCCAAATGTTAGCTTTTTGAGTGTGAGGTTTATGTCCAAATTGTGAAACTGTTTTGATATCTTAGATGACAGCTGCCAAATAAATACTGTGTACCCTTGTGCTTAGAAAATAATGACATGAAGTGTGTGCAGGAGGGAAGAAAAAATAATCCTGGCATTAGTGTTTGAAGCATGTAGGTGAATTGATATTTAGGTTTCCATCAAGTCCTGGAAGTGGCTGTAGTTTCCATGTGAATTAATGGCTGTGGGTTACCATCTTGTCTATCTAAAAGTTCTTGAACTGCTACTTGGAAAAGCAGTAACACCTGTCTGGAAGCTTAAAAACTGAAAACATCCAGTGTTTCATTTCAACACATCTGGTTCTTTTTTTACTTCTTCCACGTCCTTGGCGCATTTTAAGGTGTATAAAGAAAATAGGTGGAAGAGTGCTCAGCAAACACCTCCTTCAGAGACAAGCAGAGGTGACTAATGGGAAATAATAACTCACCAGTCTTAGCCACTCACTTCCCACTGTATTCCTGTTGTTATCCTGGGTGTTGAAATGGCCCCATGGAGCCGGTCACTGCCTTTAAGTGCCTGCACATGCTGCCAGTCAGTGACACACAGCAGCTTGTAAGGGAAGAAAGTGGCCTTAGGTGCTCTTGGCGAATGGAATGGGATGGAAACTGAGCTTGGGCTGCCCATCAGCAGGCAGAGCAGGAAGGCAGGCATCCTGGATTTTGTTGAGTTGAAAAATCTGTCTTCAGGACTCTTGCTGTTGTGGATTTGCTTCTAGATGCAGCTGCTCTAGGCTGGTTGTTCCTTATGAGCTCTGTACATCGTCACAATCACAGTAAATGGGGTTTTTTAATACATAATGAACAGTAGAAGGGTAAAACACTTATTGCTACAATAAAGTCAAACCAGCCATAACCTTGTTTGCCAATGTTTTTAAAGCTGGTAGTAAAAAATAAAAGGAAGATAGGTGTGGTTTTCAGACCAGAAGTTGAAAACAAAGAGTGCTACCTGCTGGCCAGATGAATTCTGTGCTTCACACCCTGCTGGTGCTTTTGACTCATAGGATAATTTAGGTTACAGGTTAGTTGGGAAATGCTAGGGCTGCTTTTTCCCTGAGTCACGACTTGGGTGTGCCCTCCACTGGGGCTGGAGCATCCTGCCTTCATCCCAAGGTGTTCCTTGGGGTTGTGATGCAGCCTGGTGCCTTCCTGGGAAAACTCTTTGAGGTAATCCTTCAGCATGCTCAAGCTGCCAGTCGTAATTTCAGGGAGTAACTTCTTGTAAATGCCTCTGCTGTTTTATAGAGAGAAAACACTGTGGAATGTAAGTGATCTGGAGTAGCTGAGTCCCTGTCGTATTTATTTTTAAACTGCTCATCTACTGTGAGGTATTCTGTGCCTGATTCATTTTTATGGATTATGTAGAGGAAAGTTTGATTTATTGTCAATAAAGTGTCAGCTTAATTCTAGCCTGTGTTTTGCTAGCTTGGGGAAAATGAATGCCCATTCCTCAGCTCCTGTAGATTGCTTTCTCTGGTTCAGTCAAACTTCCTGCCACAGCATTCCCAAGTAGGCAAGCTGTGCTTAAGGAATGACACGCGCTTGCTGAGCTTGGAATGGTTTGTCAGAAGAAGCCAAAGAATGGCATTAAACTTGAAAGCTGATTTTAAAAAATAATTTCTTTCTGTGCTATCTGGAAAGTTCAAGTGCCAGGAGAAGCGTGGGTGGTGATTTCTGCTCCCTGCAGTCCTGTATTATTTTTTTTCCTCCTACATGCTCTCATACCTGAGAGATAAGTTTTCTCTAAGAGTGGATGGGCAGGGATGGCTGTTTCCTACCTGGTGCTTCCTTGGTACCCCAGTCCCAAACCACCTGAAAATAAGCTGAAAACACTCTGTCTCTGGTGGGAAATGCAAGGGTTCCCTCCATTTCCCCAAGTTTATCTGGGTCCATTCTGCGCTGATTGTTTTCCTGGGGAAAGTGAGTATTTTGGAGCATCCTGGACTAAGAAGGAGCTGTGTTATGCTCAGCCAGTGTCAGTTTTCTTACGGCCTTTGCAATAAGGATGGAAAGAAGTAAAAGATACTTCTTATATCTCATCCCAGCATGCTGTAATGAAGGCAGGTTATCCCCAAACCAGTCCTGCTCTTCCATCCCTGTGTTAACCTCTCTGGTTATCCCAGACTCCTGCCATAGGAAAGATACATTTCAAGTTTCACCACATAATGAGCAGCAACTGAAATATCTGAACTCTTGGAAGGTTTTTTGGTTGAGTTGGTTTTCTGTTTGAGTGTAAGAAACCCCAAACATGCTGCTGAAGCGCAGCCAGAAGCAGCAGCTGTGCCCCTGCAGGCTCTGTGCACGGGATGGTGATGGAGGAGAGGAGCCATGAAGAACAGAGCTGATTCCTGGTGGCTGGATCCGAGTGTACAGCTTGCTTCTCCTGTTAGAAATGGTTTGTTTTCCGTGTCTGAACTTCGTGAGAAGCTGAGCACGAGCTGGCTTCTGGAGTGGTACGATGCGTGAGTGATTATTTGTCAGTTTGATTAAAGTTTGAGATAGGGATCTGATCTCCTGTAGAACCAGCAGCCAGGAGCTGTGACAAGCACTCATGTGATGGGGAGGGGAGAACTCCCTGGGCTGATATAGATCCCTAAAGTTACACAGAGTGGTCAGCTGAGATATTTAAGACCTAGAAGGAAGCCAGAGATTCTGGGATTCCAATCCTTCTGGGAATTCACTGTGTTCTTCCCCAGTACATCTCCTGGAGAGGCCTTCAGGGGAAGGATGCCAGTGAGAGGTAACTCAGAGGTACAAGCTGGAGTTCTTTTTTTGTGGAATTTTTGTGGAAATACATAATTCCTAGGCAAGAATCGTCTTTGAGCCTGTCATGCCTGATATGAGACTCCAGGAAAAGAGCCGAGGAGGAACGAGAGGTGCATTTACCTGCATGCTTATGTGCTAAAAGTCAAATAAATGAGGGCTTCCCATACAGGTGACAGGTTGGTGTGGCTGATCAGGTGTGTTAGGAATGCACGTCTCACAGGGAGACTGACTGTCCTGTTGGAGCAGGAGGTGATAGATGAGAGCCAAATCCCTTGGTCCTTCATTCCTGGAACAAAACAGTCCTGGGCTTGAACACAAGCCCGAGGCTGTTGTCCCCTGAGAAATCTCAGGCAGCTCATTGTTTGCTTGCAGATTACATTTTAGATTCAGAAGGGGGGATGCTCTGAATACAGCAATCAGACACTGGATTACAGATCTGGAGGGGAAAACTTGCTCCAGCATCTTCTCCTGCCATAAAATGGGTATAACAAGCACAATTAGCAGGCTCTTCAGTCTTTATAATTAGCCCTTTTATTCATCTGCTGGCAGAAGAAGAATCCATGTTATATATTAAGCAGTGGGGGAAAAAGCAGATCGTGAGTGAATGTTACCCAAATAATGTGAAAAATCTGACAAGGATATCAAGACTGGAAAGAATTGAAAAGGTTTTTCCATCAGTGGGAAGCTGCTGGTATCCCAGAGGAAATCATGATGGTTTCTAATTGATCTCAACTGTGTTCTTGGCATAATATAATTGTCCTTCCCCTGGAAGCTCGTGTTTTAAATGGTTTTTAGAACTGCTGTCTATAACCTGCTGCCTATGGATTTATTTTTACAAGATAACATGAAGAGCTCAGTAATTGTCTAGGTATTTATCAAGTGTGGTAATTAGCTGGCTTTGAGAAAATCCATGGAAAGTACGTTTTTGTTCATCAATGGGAATATAATAAGCATTTGATTTTAGACTTGGCTATTGCTCAACAAGAGTAAGAACAAGTTATTCTGTGTTTTTTCCTTTACATAATTCATTCCTTCTCCATGAAAACATCCTCCCCAGCCCAAAATGAGAGAAGTAAATGCAGGGAGTACAGTTCTGCTGTTGAACACCCTCTTTTCCCCATTGTGGCAGGCAGTGAGTGTTAAGTAATTTTTGCTTTCTATTGAATCATTTTTATTTTTAGAGTGCCATGAAAGTACCATCGCATAAATAAAAGTGGCAGCCTATATCTCTGGTATTGGTGAGTAAATGGTGTCAGTCTGCTCTGAAATAACATTTCTAGTGGTGCTATGTGCTGAGGTACTCCATGGCAGTGCTGCTGTTTATTTCGGGCCCCTGATAGGTGGTATCAGAATTTGTAGGAGTAATAAATAGTGGTAGTTAAACATTCCAGGGAAGCTGATTTGGAAATCATTGCAGGTCACTGAAATGCTGCTGGCAGTGGGTGGCTGGTGCTGAGCCCTTGGCTGCAGGAGCAAAAGGGATGTGCAGGGTGTCAGGTAAATAAAAGCGTGTTCTGGGGCAGGTCATGGTGGAAACTCTGAGTTTGTTCAACAGAAACAATGAGTGAAGCTCTGAGTGGTCACTGCAATCCAGAGTAGCCACGGTGTGTGTCTCAGGAAAGCTTGAAGCAGCCGAGTATCCTCCTGAAAATGACTTCTGGATTTCATTGCTGCCTCTCTTGAGGAAATCCTTTCAACCACTTCTGGAAAAATGCTATTTTCAGCCCCTGCTCCCCAGTGAAAGGTGGAAAAGCTCTTTGTCCTGGTTAAACGTGCCTATTAGCCTGTGTTCCTGCAGCTCGGCAGCAATAGCCCAGCCAGGGCTGTTTGTCTTGGGAATGTGGCACTTAGAGACAATCCTGTGGTGCCTTTAACACAGCACTCTGCCTTTTGAAGAACAGGGGTGTAATAACTCCATTCTTCCCTTCCCTTGTTCAGCTGTGACTGTCCTCATCCACGCAGCGTTTCCATTGGCTCTCCAGCCTGTGCAAATGCTGAATTCCTTATTATAGCATCTTGGAGGAAAAGCCTCTTGGGGTTTTTTATGTCAGTTAAAGAAAGACCCCAGGCATCAGGTACCAGACCCTCTTTGTTGGTTTCCTTTTGTCAGGTTTAAAGGCTTGTGGAAAAACAGGCAGCTGAGTCCTTAAAAGAGAACATAAACTGTACTGGGAGAAGGAAAATGTGTAGAGTAAAAGTGTATGCCTTGAACATAAATGCCCCTTTTCAGCTTTTGAATTGGCTTCTTTTCTCAGGACCTATGTAAGAGGAATTTCACAGAGGAATTTAAGTGTGCAGTTTAATTAATGCATCAGAGGAGAGGGGACATTGTTGTGCATGGCTGGGAGGGTGACCATAAAACACTGGTGGGAACCAATGTGCATGTGTGTGCAGTAGAACTGGGGAATCATCAGGGCTGGAAAAGATTTTAAGATTCAGTTCAACCACTGGCCCAGCACTGCCAAGGCCACCACTAAACCATGTCCCCAAGTGCCACATCTACATGGCTTTTAAATCCCTCCAGGGGTGGTGACTCCACCACTGCCCTGGGCAGCCTGTGCCAGTGCTTGACCACCCTTTTAGTGATGGAATTTTTCCTAACATCCAATCTAAACCTCCCCTGGGGTAACTTGAGGCCGTTCCCTCTCCTCCTGTCCCTGTTCCCTGGGAGCAGAGCCCGACCCCCCCGGCTGCCCCCTCCTGTCAGGGAGTTGTGCAGAGCCACAAGGGCCCCCCTGAGCCTCCTTTGCTCCAGCCTGAGCCCCTTTCCCAGCTCCCTCAGCCGCTCCTGGGGCTCCAGCCCCTTCCCAGCTCCATTCCCTGCCCTGGGCACGCTCCAGCCCCTCCAGGGCTCTCTGGCCGGGAGGGCCCAGAGCTGGACACGGCCCTCGAGGTCCCTCAGCAGGGCCAGTACAGGGGATGGGCCCTGCCCTGGGGCTGAGTCCACACCAGTGCTGGGACAGCCCAGGGGCCGTTATTTACATATTTATTTATTACATAAATATTTGTTATAATTATTTAGAAATATATGTGGTATTTATATCTATAAAATGACAGTTATCAGCTCATCTTTTATTGCTGTTTATCTAAACAAGCATCCATTCATTTTGGCTCTCTGCTGAAACCTGTTTGCTTTCTCGGTGTCCATTTGCAGGGGGTGCCATTAAGACATACTTTCACTTGCTATTTTTAACCCATGGCCTTTTTTTGGCTTTCCATGAGTACATGTATAATGTCAGGCTGTCAGGGTTCTGTCTTTGAAGCAGCATTTCCTGGCATGGGAAAAGGAGGTGTTCCTGAGAAATGACTTTATTATGACACATGGACATCAGCTCAGCTTAAGTCACCATCCAGATGGATGGTTGGGGTGAGCTCCAACCACATAAAGTGTCTGTAGTAAAATAATCACATTTATCAGACAAATCCTGCCTCTAAATACACCCATACTTACTGCATTTATACCCACAGCTTGGAGGAGGACAAAATTCAGAAGATTAAAGTCTGAAAATGTGTATGAATATGCAGTTTGAATTCTTATCGGGCCCATGAAATATTGAGAAGGTGCTTTCTGGCTGGAATTTTCACAAGTGCAGAAAGCCCTGCGACAATTGCCTTGACCTTTGAAATTGGTGGCAGAGGAGTTGTAGCTGCTTTGGGTCACAAAGGCTGCGGGGGTCACCCTGGAGCAATGAATAATTCCATTTTCTGCACAATACTGTGAAACTTTCCAGTAGATAGGAAGGGTTTTGTTATCCTCTTTCAAAAGCAGGTGACGCAGCAGGCGTGGGGAAGGCTTTATTTTAGTTTTTCCATCTTATTTTCTAATTTAAATTGAAATGAGGATGTGTTAATTACCATAAACAGTGGCAGAAAATGCACGGGATGTCGCTCTGCAGAGGGGTTTTATTCCTCAGAGCACCAAAATTCAGCCTGTTCTCTCCTGAGTTTTGCTGGAAATGCTCAGCTTGAGTTCTGCTTAACCTCTTCTCAGGATGCATCTTCCTGACTTTGGATTGCAAAGCTCAGATAATTAATCTTCCTGCTTTTTTTTTTGTCATCTTGCTTATACGTGCAGTCACCGGTGTAAGAGGCAGCCTGCTGGGCATTGTGGGTTAGGTGAGAGCTTTGTGCCTTAACTCAGCTAAGGCTGGGATATTTTTTTCCCCCTCTTCAACATAAAATAAGCATTTTGTGAAGGTATGAGAGACTTTATTGGTATAAATAATCCTTCTCCCTGCCCTTCTCCCATCCAGCTAAAGAACTCCACTTCTTACAAATGCATCTACAACTTACCTCCTTTAAAATCTATTTATTTTATACTCCAGTGTGAACAAGCTTTGGATTTGTGTGGGGATATCCCAATTAACTATGAGAACAAGTCTTTGTTTTCCCATTTGTGAGCCATTCAAAATGGTGTTACTAAAACCACCGAGAGTCACAGGTGAAATGTTTGCCTGGTCATAGTGCAGGAATCTGCTTTGGGGAGGGTATTTCAGGCTCTTGATAGGCGCTGGTTGCTGAGCTCTTGCTGGCGCTGCTATAGAAGGAGGTTTTCTTCTCTGGTTCCATGAGTTTGTTGGTTTTTTTGTGTTCAAAATACAAAGTACAAAATGTACAAACCCAAATAAAATTTTCCTCCTGTCCTTATAGTTTCTACAGAGGTTACTCAGACTGTGCATTTTACTTTCCAGTCCTCTCAAACAGAAGACACAAGAAATATTTATTTTTACGCCATAAGAGCGCTTTTTTTTTGTAAATATTTTTTTTCTCTTGCAGACCTGGGCCTGGACCAGTTCATAGTGAAACGCTACGATGGGAAGGTGAGCGCATTAGACTATTAAATGTATTTTATTCAATGGCTTTTTTGACCTAGAATCCTTCAGTTATTACCTGTGTGAGGGTCTAAGTTAAATGAGGTGTGTGAAGTGTTCTCTTCTGAGCATTTTGTTGTTCAGTAGCATTGCAGTGCTTTTTTTGTAATGACAGAAAGATTGTTGTTATAAAGGGACCTTATTTTGATGTTTACAGAAAAAATATTACCACTTCCTATATTCTGGTGGGCCAGGAAAACATGAGTTGTAACCACATTTCTTTGCTGCTTCTTTCTGACTGTGTGAGAGCCCCACAAGTTAAACCGTTTCAGGGGAAGCTCACTGGACCTTTCCCTTCCAGTCTCATCTCCAGATTCCTAAAGGAAGGAGGTGCTCTTGTGGTTTTTTTCTGCATCCCAACCATGTATTTCCCCCCTATCAAACAGCCTTTCTCTGTTCCCCTTTGGAGCCCCAGGTCCTTCCTGCAGCAGTGCACGACTGTTCTGGGTGTTTGTGCCGTCATGAGAGGTGTTGGTAAAATCTTAAGCGAGTTCTGGTCTAGTTTTGTCTTCCTGTGAAAGTGGAGCCATGTAGCATCCCACCTGTTATTATGGATATCACAGACCTAATTATCTGCACTGTAAATCCCACTGGTCTGGTAAAGGCAGCTCTGCCACACGACTGGCGGCTCAGATGGACTCCTTGATGCAGATCACTGCAGGTTAGTTAATTTTCCATCCTATCACCAGTGGCACACAATGGTCCTCCAGCTTTTAGCAGGATTTTCACCTGCATCATCTGAAAATAAAGCTTTCAAAGAGACGTCAGCATCTCACCCCCTATTGCTGCAGGGTGCACCTGACATAGAGTGTCAGGCATTTCCAGAAAGCCTCAATGCTGGGGAAAAAAAAGGAATTTAAAGCTTTATATAAACACAATGTGGGCTGAACATGTGCAGTTCCCTGTTCTGTGTTTAGCAGGGACAGGTAACAACAAGATGATCAAATACCTGGGGTCGCTGTCATGAGCACCGGACGAGTGTGCTGGTTACCCAGGCAGCAGAGCAGGGCTTTGCTGGAAAACAGACAACAGGGAGGTGGATTTTGGCAGTTAGTTTTGATACATAAAACTCCAAAGCGTGTCGTGAACACCTGTTTTCTTTTCCCCCCTGCCACAAATGTGATGTCTGCTTTTTGAGATTGAAAAAAAACAGCTCAACCAAAGGAAGGACGTATATTCTTTGCAAAATACCCAGTGTTTCTACCTCTGGTTTCATGACAGTCTGTTTTGCATCCACTCACTTTCATCGTTTTATCTTGTCACGCAATCACCCTCATCCCTTAGGCTTTCCATAAACAAGATTTGTTTGTAGGGAAGAAGTGCTGAATCCCACACTATTTTTGCTAATCACTCCTCTGTTCCTGAGCACTCTGCAGGCGATTCCCAGCACACTGGATAAAAGATCCAAAGGCAAATCCTTTGAACTCGACTTTCTGTTCCTTTGCCCCTCAACACCGAGGGCTCTGACCTGTAGTAGACTGAAATAGCTTTTTATATAACGTACAGATGTTGCTGCTGCACTCGGATGTCTCCATGCTGTGGTTTGATCGCCTGAGAGTGAGGCAGCAGATTTAGGGGACTGCAATGGACTTTGCTTTATTATTATCTTCTCCTGGGACCTGATTTTTCCACAGCCTAATAACACCCTGGAAGCAGTGTGCTCTGAAAATGAAGAAATAGAGGTTCTTGTTTGCTTGGCTGTCTGCTTAAAGACACCTTGGGACGGGCTACATCTGGCCATGGCTATTAGGGCAGTGGTGATGTCCAGGTGAGAGGATAATCTGAGGAGAGGATAAAATGAGCTGGCCTTGGCTCTCCCTTGGTGATGAAGGAAGCTGACAGGAGATTCATCTGACAGCAGCTTGTTCTCGTTTTGTTGCTTGCTTTGGGTTTCAGTTTGAAAAAATAATGCTGCTTTTACTCAGCCAAGCACAGCTGAAGTGCTGCAGAGCTGACCTCACTTCTGGGTTTCACTTGCATAGTGATAAAGCCCTCTTGCATCTCTCCCTCCATGCCTGGTTCCAGCCACACACTCCTCTTGGATTATCAAAGCAGCCTCTACCTGGAGGGGATTTGCCTTTGTGTGCTGGAGGAGCTGCTGAGCTCAGGCAGAAGGGTGAGAGGGTCATCACTGTTCCCCTAAGCATCCTTATGGCTGTTACACACAGAGGTAGTGGGAATTGTGGTACTCAAAAATAGGCCTGATCACTGGAAATTTCCTCTCCTTTTTTTAAGGAGAAAGGAGTTTGTGAACAATTGGACACAAGCTGTGCTGCTCAAGAGCACTGACAATCCCCAGGCCAGATCCTGGCTGAAGAGTGGGAGAGAGGATTGATTTTAGTTCCAAGCACAGACAATACAAAGGGTTGCATGCAATGGTTATTTAGGAGGAGATTCAGTTAAAACATCTGTGCAGTTAGTTGCATTTTAGTTACATATTCCAGGACAGTGTTTGTAGCATCTGTGTGAATTTTGAGCATGTGTTTTGAGATCTAAATGCTGCAGCATTAGTGAGGTGATGTATGAGCTGCTCCTTTCACAGAACCCGTTTTATTTAGGTAAAACTACCATCAAAACAACTAATTGGCCGTTGTGCGGTGGTCAGGACTGATCTTGACAAAGGATTTTGGGGAGTGATGTGCCTCTGTATTGTGCTTGTGTCAGGTTTGTGAGCTAGCTTGCTGTGCATGTGACTGAGTGCAACGGTGAGAAGATAATATCCACCTTTTTCCCCTCTTCCTGCCCCTCCCTCTTCCTACTGATAATTTATAGTTACTGGACGGGGAGGTAAATGTTACTGCCTGATTAATGCCAACAATGCTCCTGTAATTTGAGCCTCAATGCTTTTTCTTCACTCATGCAAGACCAAAAACCCTGGAGACACTCATCCAGCATAAACCTTTGGTCAGATGTGCGTGCCAGCACGAGCTCATGCTTTTGGGCTGAGCGTGTGCAGGGAGGCAACCTGTGGCTCCATTTTTGTCTAAGAGTGGTGGTTTCTTCCCTAGGGAAGCACGTTCAGCAAATTAGGGGAAAGAGGCATTGATTACTATTCATTCAGAGTAGAAAACAGGTATTAATCAGCTTGCAGATGTTTCATATGGAGCCTGAGCAAAAGGCTAACAGACACAATCTCAGGGTGCTGTGGTGTGGAGGTGCCCAAGTCACGATTGTCTGTCTGCTGTGTTTCCATTGTCTCTTCCCTCTTGCATTTGGCAGTGGGAAAGCAAATGCATTTTTAACCCATCTGTAGGAGAAATAACTCGTGTTTTAGTGATGAATATGCTCTCACTAAGTAGTATAGATTTCTTAGCACGTCTAACCTGGCATAAGCTTCATTAATGTTACGTAAGTTGTCATGCAGTTTTTGTTTAAAAATTTCTTTTTTCATGCTCTCTCTTTATTGATGGGATTTTTTTGGCTTATGCATTAATGATTGACAAGCTTCATCTCTCACAGAAATAAAGAAACAATGCTGTTCATGTTATTGCTCTCAGTTGTGAGCTGCATATCCACCCTGCCACCACCCTGGTGAGCCAGCACGGGAGCTCCCAGCTGTCCCCCAGCTGAGCTTCCAGCAGTACGTCCTGCTGGAAAGGTGAAGGTGAGCTGTAGTGCTTTTAAGAGACCTCTAGCCTATTTAGGAAATAAAAGCCCCACTCTAGATGGCTTATTAGTTTAATTAGGATACACTTGACTTGCTCTTTTTCCTCCTGTGAGGAGAATTCCTTGCTACTGTTCGAAAAGAGCAAAAGCCTTCCAGCTACCAGCAACAGTTCCCCTCCTGCAGTAAGTAATTAGAGAGGCTTTCAGTGCCCTCTAATTAAATTTATGACTTAAGTATTTCCTGCCAGCATTTGTGTTTACTTCTCTAGATGTCTGGGGATGCCATAAAGTAATGCCAAGCAAGGTGAAGGACAAGGAAAATGCTTTACATGGTGTCTCTAAAGGCTGGTAAAACATCTGGAATTCACTTCCACTGTATGATGCAGGGTCATATCATGGACCAATGCAATGAGTATCTTCAGCTGCCCTGACCTGAAGTTGTGTGTCCATTAAAAAACACTTGCTGGGAGTCAGCTCAGGAGGCAGATTTCTTTCCAGATGATTTAAAGAACATCTCAGGAGCAGAGGAGCTTGAAGAAATGTACTCGGGGAGGATCCCCAAGGGGAAGACTGGAGGTAGATGGACCATCCTTTTCTGGTGGATTGAATGATCTTGCTCTCAGGTTTGAAAAAGTGGGAAGGAAAGGAGCCTTGGTTTATATGTCAGAATTTCTGGGATTCTTTGCTCTGTGGATGGGCTTTGGCTGGAGCATGAGGCTCCCACCAGAGTGTGATAAGCTGCCATAGACCCAAACTTGCAGTAAGGGAGACAAGCCTAAAGTCCTGCTGTCATTCAGGAGCCAAACACTGGGTCAGAGCTCTGAGCTCCTGGGATGTCTTAAGTGCCTCTGAAACCTTAATTGCAAAGGATGCAACTCTAAGTGTTGCCTTACCACAAAAGCCAGTACCACAATTCAGTAAAGAGCAGCATAAAGTGCAGGTGCACTTGGTTTACTGAGCCCATTGGCTGAGAAGGACACTCAGTATGTTCTTCAGGTTAAGTGCAATGAAAACAGGTGGGGAGTCCTCTAAATCCAGCTGTGTGAGGTCTTGCCAGCGTCTGTTGTGACAGAGTTTGAAATGAGTGTGTCCCCAGTGTCCACAGTTGGAGCTGGTGAGGCAGGATTATGGCTTGCTTGGAGACACCTTGAAGTGTTCAGCTGTTCTGGTCCATAATCCATGTGAAATGTCACTGTCCAGCTTCAGATTCCCCGCTTTTAAATTCCTTCACCCTCTGATCTCGGCACAGGTAGTATTTGCATAATAACCAGGAGGCGTCTTCTTACATGGATAATAACCTTACACTGATCTGTATGAACATTTCTCTGCCATCCCTAAAAGTGTCGTAAGGAAGGGCTGAGACAAAATCCTTGCCTGTGGCTTGGTGGAAGCAAGCAGAGATGCAGTTCATTGCAGATAACCAGCAAAGCTGAGCTGAAAAGGTTTTTCTCTTCTTGGCTTTCTTTGCTGACACCTTGTCCACGTTGGTTGGTTTCTTTGCCTGTTGGCTTTCCCCTCCCGGCCAAACTTGACCCCCCTGTCTCCTTCAGTTAGTTCTGATGTTTCCCTGTTTGCTGGGACCTGTGCGGACACTGAACTGTGCAAATTCTCCTCTTGGTTTGTTTTTAATAAAACTGGATTTCATCAAAGAAAATTCTTAATTGTTTCTAACACAGTGCACAAACACCCCTGTGGGCGCCCGGGCTGCTTTAGGTACAGAACAAGTGTCTTCCTTTCCTACCTCCTCTACCAAGCATTTGTGGTGTATTTTGGTTTTGACAAAGCTCTATTTGCTGTTACCTTTTTGTGTCCCTAATTCTGCTGCTCGTTTCCACAGGGCTCCTACTAAAATCCTCTGGTTGCTGTTTGTCCTCTTTTGTTCTGGTTTCTAGGTACCCGATGGGAGTTTCTTCCAGCCGCTAATATCTCTGATACTTGTCTTGATTCTAATTCTGGTTTGTGGTTTTTTTGGTGTAACCAAACATTCCCTCATTTTCTCCTTTTCTAACCCTCTCCCCTCCCACCAGGATTTCTGGCAGGTACAAAGCAGACAGCATGTGCTTTGATTAGTTTGTGCTTCAGACCTCATAATACGCACTTTTCATGTGAAAGGGACAGTGTACGCTCACCTCTTCTCTCTGCTCCTCTAATAAATAAATCTGAGTGCTCTCCTTGATCCTCAGCCTGAAGGATTTATTTCAGAACACCCGAGTTTGGCTTGTGGAGAGAAGTCCTCAGGGTAACCATTAATACCTGGCTCTATTAACAGGAATTGCTTTGAGCAAAGCTCAAATGTACATCTCCCTGCCCTCCTGGTTTCAGAGTGTCCTCTGAGGCTTCTGTCTTATTTTGCAGCTTGATGAGACTGTGATAGAGCTGGCTCTGCTGGAAAATGGTGTTTTCCCCTTGAGGCCACAAAGTTAGTTTGATTCCCTGGCCAAATGCTTTGGGGAAACATCATCTATTCGAACATGTGTAGGTTTGGGAAAGGTTACTTTTGCAAACTTGAGTTTTTCAAGTTACGGAATTATGTAGAGTGAACTGTAATAAAGAATATGTTAGGTAGAAGATATTTAGTTGTTATGGTTCATAAAATGTTTTGTAGGAAAAAGAACTAGAAACCAAAGGGGAGTTCACTCAATATTAGTAAGTAAAGAGGCTTTGAGTTTGCCCTGTAGCTTTGTGACCTTAATGAAATCCATGGGGAAAGTTAGGGAAAAATAAACAACTTGGTAATATGCCCTCAGTAAGTGTATGCAGTCTTTTAATCAAAAATGGTTTCTGGGGTATTTCTGGCTTTAATTTCTTTGATAGTTTTGCTAGTATTAGCTTAATGCTTAATACTTGAGGGACACAAAACTAAGCTCTGAGAACTCTGTCCTTGGGTGACATCGTGTTAGTAAGGAGAAAGGGTATGGATGGAGAGGGTGGCAGGGAATGTTTTAGGAGATGCCTGACCTCACTTGACTACAAAAGGAGGAAGAATCTGGGTGGGAGAAGCAGGTGAAGGAAAAAAAGGACTGCGAGAGGGAAAGAGAACTGGTGAATTGGAGAATTGGCAAGATTTTGGTGGGTGAGTACCAAGTGCACCGCCCCAACCTCATCAACTGAGCCAGTGTTTAATGATCACTTTTTATAGAGAATTATTATTTTCCTCCTCGTGTCCTCTCACACTGGGATTTCTGTCTGAGAGAAGGAGCTGCATTATGCACACAATGAGCTCATCTTGGTAATGCAGGCTGAGATGAGGGAGAGCAGCGTCCCAGTTTCCATCAGAGACCTAAACAGCCATTTAAATTCAGAGGTGGCAAAACTCAGTTCGTTTTAGAAGCTTGATGTGGGCCATCAAGGACCCTGATTTCAATCCTCCTCCTTGAAATTTCGATGCAAAATGCCCCTGTGGTCCTAGAGATTGTGATTTCATTACCCTGCAGAGGGCTGAGGGGAGCACAAGTGTAGACTGTCCCTTTTCCAAGGCATTTCCTATTTGCTTTTCCAGCAGGGGTTTCTCCCTTGCATGAGTGGCTCCGCTGCCTGCCCAGGGTCGGGAAAGTCTGTGTCGTTTATCTTCTGGGTTGTACAGAATGCTGGCCTTGCATTTCAGGTGCCCTTTGTTTGAAAGGTGGTTTGAATATTTACAGCCTTGCTGGAAGGGAGGGAATGCAAATTTCTCTTTCCAGTCGCAGGAGCCCACCTGCAGTGATAATTGCTGCCTGAGTTTTCATTCTCTGGACGTGCTCAAATTTAGAGTGAGAGAATATGCAGGACAACCTCACCCACGTCCAGCTCTGTATTTTTGTGCCCCTGTGTAGATACACAGATGCAATAACCCTCCAAAATCAAAAGTTTTAAAAACCTCTTCATTAAAATATACTCTTGAAAAGTCTTATCTGCCAATTATGCACAATTACCTGCCAACAGTAAATTTTAAGCATTTTCTTAGGTCAGCACTCAGCCACCACGATTTGCCATGGAGAACCTGTTTGTGTTTCCTTGTGTTGGTGTGTAGACTTCATAGTAAATTATCATTTCTAGTGGCTCCAGATAATGTGAGCTTTCCCATGACTAAAAGAGGCTTATGAGTTTCAAAAGGTCCTTGTGCTGTTTCTATCACAGCCTCAAACACTTTTTTCTTATTTAATGATACAGAAAAAGTGATATAAATATGCCAGGTGGGGTATTTAAAATTACTTACTTTGCATCCATATTATAGAACTGGCTTTAAAAATTCTTAAATCCCTCAAATTTCCCTCAAGTCTCTTTTTTGTCCGTGTCTCATCGTGCAGAGGGACCTCCCCTATCTGTTTTTCCCTAAAGGACTTTTGAACATTTGGGCTGAAAGGCTCAATTTTTAAATCTGATCCTGAAAGCCTTTTTATTTCTTTATTCAGTTTTTTTAAAGCAAGGTGCCTGAAATCTCTAGATATATGGCTTTGACTCTTTAAAGTTTAAATCTTAAAAAAAATCTTAAAAAAAAAAGAGCGAAATTTAAAATCTCCCTGTTTTCAGTTCAGTGTTTTGATGCAGACAGAGTTGAAAACATTCGTATTTTTAATTACCGCAGCAAGCTGGTTTGCACTGGAATTTCTTAAGGGTTTCCTCTTGTCTGTTACCAAGTCTCTCAGGATATATTTCCCTGGATTTTCAACAGCCCTGCTTGGGAAAAAGCTGCAATAACCCATGCCTGTCCTGCTGGCAAATAGGACTTCTTTTCCTACATGCCTACAGTTAACCATGAAAGAAATACATTAATAGATTATAATACATTACATATACATATAATACATTAATAGATGTCTTATTTTAATGTTTTCCATAACTGGAGGTGGTCAGTTGGGACTGAAAGAGAATTGCTTTGCACCCAGGTGACTTCACTCTACACTCATGGGTTTGTATTTGCTCACACAATACTGGTCACCTGGAAGTGTTTCCGTTCAAAAGGAACAAACCGAGTATGGTGATGTTTGTCAATAAAAGGTGGTTTATTCTTCATCTAAAATCCCTTGCTAATTGACAAAATTGCTTCCTGGTTCTGGAGAAATACTCATTATCTCTCATGGATATTTATTTTATTGTTGCTTTGGAAGGCGTAAGTGGTCACATAATGCTGATAAATTCCTGAAGCTTTGGTTCATGGAAGTGCAAAGATTGTGCTGAAACATAAGTTACAGGAATAAATATGCCCAAAGCGTCCTTTCCTTCTCCGGATGGAAACCCAAACTGGCAGCTCTGAGAGACTTCCCCAAGATTGTGTTCTTCACAAATTAAATGCTGTAGTTTCTGGAATGCCAGATGAAGTGGAGCTGCCAGGATTTAGGTGGTCAGGCTTTTCTAGACCTGCATTAGGAATGGGAACACCAGCACCGTGTGTCCATCTCTGCCTCTGCAGAGAAGGCATCCCTCCAAGTGCAAAAATACACCTTTATTTTTCAGATTTGCATAATTCAGTATTACCATGTTTCATTCCTCACTCAGCCCTGGGAAAACAATTTTAACATACAAAATAAAGGTAATATTTGGTGAAAAACGTAAGGATTCGGTGGGGTTTTTCCACCAAATCCTTTGTTACTTGAGGGCTGTACCATGTCTTTGACTTAAGGGAGGCTCCAGCAGCAGCTCAGTTTTGGGGTGGAATACGTGAAGTTTGTGATGTATCTTTGGGTGCTTTGCAGCCAGCTTGTACATAAAAAACTCCGGGGAGTTGCCTGCATGCAGCACATGACTTTTTCCTCCAGCACGTGGGTTTGGGGGAGCTTGGTCACTGCATTGATCTGTTAAACCCACGTCTTGGTGCTGTTTGAGCTTGGAGCCTGAGTTGGGAAGGGCAAACCAAGCTCTGTATCTTGAATTTGAGTTTGTTTTTTGACCTGTCGTTGACGTCTGGAACTGTAAGAGAATCTGCCTGAACACCTGTCACAAGTTTTGTTCCACTGACACTGAACTGGTGGCTTCTCACTGAACTTACACAGCCATGCTTGTGCCAAAAGCAGTGGGATATTTGAATATATTTTTCTTTTTATGTGTTAATTTGGATGTCTGCTCATCTGTGTGCTTGTTAAATATGAATCTACTGCTTGATTAAAAAATACGTCTTGATTGTAAACTGTTCCCCATGGCTTGCTCACTCGTGAATGCTCGGGCTTAAATGTTTTTCTGGAGTGTGCTGAAGGATCTTCGCCAATTACTCTGGTTTTGGGAGTGGATTTAACATAGCAAAAAATGTTACATGGAAGACATTTGACTGTTTTGACTGAGCACTTTGAGAATTACCTTGTGCTCAGGTAAAAGGGCGTGGATAATGAATTTGTGGAGATGACATGTCTCCAAAAGAGGGTGGAGGTTTGGAGAGGGATTTTTCCCTGGCTGTTCTGATGCCATGCATTGCCTTGCTGGCCGAGTGGGAGTGTGCTGGAAGGAAGGTGGGCTGTGGAAGAGGGTGGTTTGAGGTGTTAGTGAGGGCTGACTGTGGGTCCATCACCTTGAACTTTGAGGGATGACAACAGCCCACGTTGTGCTTTGTGAAGTAGGTAGATTGATTTGTTTTATTTTTTTTTTTTGGAGGTTATATATAATTCCTTGCGCTATAATGTTCCTGATGGGTTGAGCCTTTCCCATAGTGGGGTGAGCTTCCCACAAAGTTCATGGTGGTTGGAAAGCAATCAAACACACGGCTTCTCACTGAGACAGAGGAAAATAAATGGGAGAGTTGGGAATTTTTTTTAAGCTTCTGTTCTGCTGCTGGGAACCTGAAAATCTGATTGATCAGGGCAGTTGTTATTTTCTCTTAAGATCAGTGGGAGAAATTCCCTTTTCCACGAGCTACAGGCAGCTGAGCATTGTAGTTACAGCTTGTGTTCCCTGCGTTAGTGACAAGTAGGTGCTTGTTTTAATATAAATAAATAACATTTTTTTACTTTGTTTGCTCAAAGTAAGGTGCAAATGGGTAAATGCTTCTCCCTCCCATCTGTCTTTATATTTTAGAGAGCAACTAACTTAATATCCTTTTTTATTGTTAGTCTATGGATGTGCTTTCCTGTTATGAGGAATATTTTGAGCTGTTTGATACTGACTATGAATTTTAAGTGCAGAAAAGAAACCCATAAAAATTAATAAACCACCCTGTGGAACTTTTTCATGGGATTCTTTGAGCAATATGCTAATAGCTAGTCTATGATAAATGCTGCCCAGGAGAGGCAATCAGAAGGAGAGGCAAGAAATCACAGCAGCAGGTGAGATGCTGCTGGCAACACCTCCAGCCGCAGTCACAGGGAGCTGCTTTCTCCCCACATCCTCCCTGTGGTTCAAAGGAAAACCAGATGTTGGTTGGTTGTTCTTCATGTCAGCATCGGTGTAATTTTTGCTTTGGAGCCATCTCCATGGGAATGGAAGCAAAACCATTTTTGAGGAAATGATATTTCAACCTGGTACCCCATAAGCATAAATGGCTGTTACCTTGCATCAGATGAAGGCCATTAGCATGTTGTCTGCTGGTAGTGACTCACCTCTTAGTAAATTCCTGGTGCTCTCCAGGTGGTGAAGGCAGAGTTACTAAGAACAATTGTATGTGATCAGTAGAGCTGAACTGTTTTTCCCTGGAAACTGTGGTTTTTTGGTGATCTACATGATTATTTTTGTCTCTTTTCTTGTGGTTTCTGAGCCAGATACAGGTTAAATTTTCATCTATATTATTAGCTGAGCTCTTCCCCACTCTGCAGTCACATACAATGGTGAGTTCTCTCTCAAAAAACAAAAACAAAAAAAAAACCAAAAACCTGAGGTGGATGAGAGACATCAGCTGCAGACAGTGGAGAAGCTATGAGCTAACGCTTGCTGGGATATCTCCGTAGGCTTCCAGTCACAGCAACCACCTGGTTGCTCCAAACTTTCCTTGCTCTTGGCAAGCCTAACTGTTCAACTCGATGTGATGTTTTGCCTGCTTGTTTTATTGTTGGTTAACCAGTTTTCTTTCCTTTATCTTGTATATGATGGGACCTCCGCTAGACAGAGGTAACGGAGGGGGACAGTTGTGTAGCTGGACCCTCGTGTGGTGGTGTTTGTCAGTGGTTTTTCCTAAAACCGTTCCTAAATCCAGCCTTGCTTTCACGATGCCTGCGTGTGCTTGCATGGCCTGGTTTCCACGGAATAACCTCACCCCACCCCTACTCTCCTTTGTAATAATTTAATTCTCCTCCGTGTGTGTGTGTGCCTCCTCCTACTGTGTCCTTAAAGTGGGTCACCAGTGTGGATTCCCTAACAGTTTTATGGATCCTTTTCAGCCTTTGGGGGTTCTGCGGATCAAAGGGACTCGAATTTTTAGCTTAGTAAGATATTGCGAGCTGATAAATGGAAAAGAACTGGAGCAAGAGAGAGATTGAGTTCGGTTTCAGGCCCGGTCCTCCCTGTGAGCTCGCATACACACGGTTTGGATAACTTTGATCAGACTTTACATTCATGTCAAATAGTCCTTTCTTGGCTGCTTTCTACAACAGAGTCTCACTGAAAAACTGTCATTGAAATACAACAGTTTCCTTTTTGAATCCTGATAAAGTCTGATTTTTTTACCACTAATCTCAAAGATTTTAAGCAAAATAGCCACAGTTTTATTTATGTGTATTTCAGCTGGGCTGAACCAACAAACGAATCCTGTGCAATTCCTTATCCCTCATTTGAGATGGGGAAGCACTGATCTTCGCAGAACTTATCTGAACAGATTTGAAGGCTGGAAAAGGTCCAGTGGATATGGATGGAGCTAGCAGGGGCGTGTGTGTCCATAGAATGGCTTGTTGGTGGTAAGGATACAAATAAAGCCTTCCATTTCTCTATTTAATCTGTTGCTTTCTCTCCTCTCTTTGGGGTGTGGCTCGGGTGGATGAACAGAAGTTATCCCAGGAGAGGGAGAAGTTTGCTGACGAGGACAGCATTTTCTACGCACTCGGAGAATGTGGACTCATTTCTTTTTCCGACTACATCTTCCTCACCACAGTCCTTTCCAGTGAGTACAGCAGGGATTTTCCTTGCAATTCCTGTTTTTTTAAGTTTTCAGGGTTCACAAGCAATAGATTTGCTATTGTTGACATACATTTCCCTGAAAGGTTTTCTTGATTGCCTGCATCTCGAGCAGAGCAATCGCTGCTGTTTCCTCTGGTTTAGCCTGAGCTTCCAGTGCTTCAGGAAGACAAGCAGATCGATGGCTTCTGAAGATTTATTTCTCATTTTGAAATGTGACAGATTTTTTTTTAATCAGTCACTTGACCTGCTGTTCAGATCTGTAAATGGAGATGTGTTCTTGAGCCGTGTTCATGTGACATTCTTGTGTTTGGGTGAATGCTGATCTCCAGCCTTTTACTGGTTTCACGCCTCTCCAAACTCCCTTTTCCAGCTGTATTTTCACTTGGGTGAACTCGGGTTTGTGAGTGATGTAATCCAATGAGGAGAGAAGTTAAGCTGTTTACATTTCAACAAGTATCATTAGATACCTTCTGTCTTTTCACCCCGCTGCACTTGACTTGCATGTGCGATATTTCTATGATCTGCTAATCTGTTCCAGTAAAGTCGTCTGCACTCTGAGTGCCAGCACTGAAAAGTTTGCTTTGCTGGCAAGAACCAGTGAAACTGAAGCCTTTGATAATGTCAAATGGCATTTCTAGACTTTCTTCACGTGGAAGTCAAGCTCAAAATCTCATTTGCAGAACTTCTCTGACTGCTTGGAAGGTCCTGTGTCATAAACAGGAAAGTCAGCGGCAGTTTTTCAGCCCCATTAGAAAATGCGGGGTAAGGGGGAATAAGCCACTGTCCAAATGAACTTGAGACATTTTATTTTCAGATTTAAGAAGAGAAAACTTGGTTATCTAATCTTGTAAGTATCTGTTCCATGATGACCTGATCTGTGGAATTTAAAAACTAGATGCTTCCCAGTTACCTGCAGAGCCCACTGCTGCCTGCCCGGTGCTGTTCAGGAAGTCAGCTGGGTTAATCACTGATGTTTTGTCACAGCAAGAGGTGCTTTATTCTGCCCCCATGTTCTTGCATGTTGTAACAGGAGACATGAGAGGCAGCTCTTCATTTACCAGGGATCTATTCCTGGGAAGCAGCAATGCTCAAGGTCTTGTTTGTTGTCAGATGGACGTGGCGGGGGCAGACTTGTGTGTGACCTTCATGTTGTGAAAACAAACAGAGAGATAAAGCTGGTTCAAGACAGGGAATTTGTTTTATTACTTTGATCTGCTTTTTTTTTATTTGACTGAGTCTCAGAACTGGCTCTTAAGACCTTTGCTGTTCCTTTCTTATATTCATCTGGGCTGTGCCAAAATGATCTCAGGTATTCACTTGTGTAACGAGGGCTTTTCATCTGAGCCTCCACAGATGACAATGAACTCTCAAACCTCTGGTGTCACATTACTGAGTGTGTGGTTTGGAAAACACTCTTGCCCTTGTTTGTATGGTTGTGCTGGTGGTGAACAACCCCCTAATCAAGTACAGAGCGCAAAATTAATTTCATGTGCTTCCACAGGCAGCAGTAAGAGAAATTGTTCTTGCTTTGCTTTAACTTCTTTGTTGTAAGAATAAAAGAAAAGGACCACCCTGTGTTGGAGGAGCAGCCAGCCTTGTTTTGGAGGCTGCGAGGGGGGGGACAGGGCTTTTTTCCTCTTGTTCTTGGGCTTTTAAGCATGTCCACAATTACGGGGGAGTTAGATTAATGAGGAGGCAGAACTGGGTGGTGTGTGCTTTGAGGAGCCATGTGAAGGGTAGGCAAGGCAGGAGCTTTCAAAAAGGAAAATTAAAAAGGGAGAAAAAAAAATTTCAGGGCTTTGAGGCTGACTTTTAGACATTTGGGGAGTTTGCTAAATGATTACTGAAGATGGAGGAATGTCTCTGGAGCTGTTGTCGAACAGTGATTCCCCGAAGGAAGAATTTGGGTTTCATTTTTAAAGCATTTGCTTTTTGCAAAATAAACTCCCAACCGAACCTTGCCTTGTGGCTAAATAGAAAACTCGCTGTTCCACCACACTGGTTTACTCTCTGACTAGTGAACGTTACCTTGCAGGAATCCAGTAGTTCCTGATTGGGTTCTTTTCCCTAGGAAATAAATAAAATAGAATAAGGAAAGTAAATCTTAAATGTGACAGTTCAATATTGGTTTTCTCCCTGTGTTGTTTAAATAACCCAAACATAAAGGAGGTATCTGGACAAGGTGGAGCTGTAGATTACATCAAATAGATAAAACCAAATAAATATTGGGAAAGGAAGGTGGCATATTGAGCACTAAGCAGGATAATCAGAAGGGAAGTGGGAGATTGGCTCTGGGGGCAGGAGGCAGGAGGGAGAGTGATGGGGAGAGATCCGTCCTGGTCTGGTCTGGCTCCCTGGACTCCAAACTGATCAATGAGACCTTGGGAAACAAGAAGCCCTGAGGGCTCTGTGTCGTCGTGCTCGGCCAGGCTTTGGGAGTGCTTCCCCAAACTCTTCGTTTCAGTTGTCTCTGCAGCTTGACCTGAAGCTCCCTCCAGCTGAGTTCTGTGAAACGGGGAGGGAGAGAAGGGGACAGGGCTGGAGGCTTCATTTCGTGTTGCTCGCAGGCAGCTGTTTGCACATTGCTCAGAAAAAGGAGTCTGTCACCGTATCTTATTTACGAGCCATTTCTCACTCCAGCACTGTCTGTTCTCGTCGGTTGCTGTGTTTCTGTGAAAATTTATTTTTAAAACAACTAATAAAATAGCTTTTAGCTGCTTCAGAAAGTCAGCCTTCTGTTAAAGGCAATGAGAGCTGAGGGGCCTTGAGGAAACTCCACGGTTTCTGTTGCTTCAGCTGCTCCTCGTGTTTCAGGGCAGAGGTAGAAAAATGAGCAAATTCTGATGGAATTTCCCCTGCATCCTTCGAATGTCATAGGAAAACAAAGACATAGCTCCCCTGACCAAAAAGGTTTTTGCTTCTGGACTTGGAAAACAAGTGGAGGAAGGAGAAAAAGAGCTTTTCCATTGCCAGTGACTGCAGTTTCCGAGCAAATGGGGTCCATTGTCCAGGCAGACTAATTCTGCCTTCATTAACAGGTACTGAAGGGAGCTGGGCATTAAAACAATAAATTGGTGTTGTTTCCACAGTTGGACTGTTGCTGTGTCTGGATTTAATCCTCCTGGCAGGAGGGCTAAATAACACTGGCTGAAGCCTCAGTAATTAGCCTTTTGCCAGGGCTCTCATAGCAGACCTGCAGCTCCTTCTCCCATCAGAGCAGGTAATTCTCACTTAGATTCACCTCAGTTATGTTTTTTCTGTCCTGTGTGTAGGGAATGAATCCCAAGCCATCTAACTCTGGAAATTATGTTCTGGCCAAATACTGAACTCTGTGCGTGTCCCTGTGATGGAGGGACATGTTCTCCCACACTGGGATCTCCAGGGTCTCTTTGGACCATGACCGTTCTGAATATTTGCTCCTGGCTGACAGGAGTCTTCAGCCCCATCCCTGCCACAAGTGAAATCTGTTACCTCACGAGTGGTGATTTAATGCTGCTGTGCCCTGTGCCACAGGGCTCATTTCCACAAGAAAAGGTTGCTTTGAGTTTATAGGACTATTTTTGTTTGTAGTCCTGTTCATGTTAATTTTATCTTCAGTCTTTCAAGACCCTACATGGGTCCATCCCACCCAGACTATTTGGTGCAGGGATGTCTTCCTGCCTTTCTGCCAGCCCAGTCACTGCTGTGCGGCATTTCCAAGATGTATCTGAGCAGCATCTTCCAAGGAATCTCTCAGCTTCCAAACACAAGCCTGGTTGCTTCCTGGCAGAGGGAGGGCTCTCTGGCTTGGCATCCCACTTGTGCCATGCTGAAGGACAGAAAGGGGAATGATTTTTCACATTTGGCAGTTTGGGATGTTCCCACGTGATTTGAAAACTGAGATTAGGGCATGGGAGGCTCTGTCAGCCTGCATCCTTCACCTGGTCTTCCTCTGTTCGTCTCTTCATCCCTTGGATGTGGGTGGTGCAACGGGCTGATGGATGGGATGGGGGATCCAGGGATGGGGCAGCCACAGCTGCTCTGGGCAACCTGTCCCAGAGCTTCACCGCCCTCACAGGGAAGAATTTCTCCCCGGTATCCCAAGGTCACGTGCTTGAGTTATTTCAGAGTTAATTCTGATCCTTCTTTGTGAGAAGAAATAACCCATTTTTCCTTTAGAAGAGATGATACCGTGGCCCAGTCTCTATGCTGTGGGCTCAGTTTTTTAGCTGCCTGTTAACTCACATTTCTGGATTGATTATCATTAAAAAACCAACAACTTGGTATGATTTGGATTCATTTTCTGAAATAGTGGAATAATTTGAAAGGAAAATATCTGCAACATTAAGTTTAATGGGTTTTTTCCCTATATTTACTGCAGCTGGGGCTCAGCCATCTGTATTCTGTGGATAGCTGTCTCTGCTTCAGGAGGACTGTGTTAATTTGGGATTGATTCACTTTCAGGCTACTGTGGCCTTTGCACATCTATTCTTCTTAATTTCATGATAAATGGGAAAGAAGCAACCAGAGGATATTTAACTCCAAAAGACTGATTTTTTCCCAGCTGAATTCTTGATCTTTCTTCCCACACTGGAATTGCTTGGGGAGTTATTAAGCCTTGGGAGTCATGAGCTGCTTTGTGTTTAAATTCCCACCAAAAGATGAGATATTCCAGTGTTTTCAAAGGAGTAGCCAAAAGTTTTACTTCCTTTAAGTAACATCACCAAAAAATCATCCTGCTTTGGCAAAGAAATTCCCAGCTCCATGAGAAGAGAGCAGTGGGTATTCTCCAAAAGTGTGTTAAAACTTTAGTTTTTCTGAAGTGCAGTTCCTCTGCTGGAGATCAGAGGGAAGGATGTGCTGAGAGGTGTCTCCAAGTGTGGAATGTTGAGATTTTAGGGCAGAGAAGAACACAAATGAGCACAAAACCAGGGAAATGTGGCCTTTCTCATCAGCGAGCTTTTAATGTCTTTCAGAGTACATTGCTTCTGCTGAGAGTACAGGGCAGTAAAGAGCAATTGAGTGCTGCAAATTGGTCCATTGAATAATTGAAAATAGTTTAAAATGGCATAATTGGCTTAAAGATGCCTAATCAACCCGACTCATCCCTCGGAGCTTCCCGGGGGCTTTACCCTGATGGATCCGAGCGCGTTTTTTCCATGTGGTCAGTGCTGCTGCTTGCTTTTTGTTGTCTGGTGGAGGACACTCATCTCTCTAACATTCCTGTGTTTGGCTTCTGCCTTTCTTGCTCTCTTTCTGTCCCCAAATATTTGATTTGAACAAAAGAATCAGGAAAAATGTTAATTGCCCTTTGCACTAACTCTCGGGTTAGTTGAAAAAGCAACTTGGCGTCGAGAGCTGGTGGAATTATGGATCCAAAGGATTGTTTCAACCTGATCTTTCCATATATCTCTAAGCTAGGAATTCACTGATAGTGGTGTGGGCTCCATGTTTTCACTCACGTTGGCCTAATGGAAGGTGTCCCTGTCCATGGCAAGGGTTGGAAATAGGTGATTTCTAAGGTGATTTCTAAGGTCCCTTTGAACCCAAAGGAAAGGGCCCTTCCTTGTTAATGATTTGGAGGATCCTCCTGAACATCTAAGGATAGAAATAAAGCTAAAAAAGAAACTGCAGTTGCCCTGACCAGTTTTGCCTCGTTGCCCAAAGGAAATCAGTCACAGTGAAATAGTCTTGATTTTTAACAATGTCGAAAAGGATGGCAAGGAGACAGCTCACGCAATCAGAGAGAGCTGGGAATGCAGCAGAGCACTTGGGGAAAATCCACAGGTGGTTTTCCCTTATCAGGACAGGCATCATGCCATATGAAAACCAAACAGTCCTTTAAATGGCTTTGGAAATCACTTCAGGAGGAATATTGGGTTTGTTTGGAGGCATCTTAATTAAGGAGGCAGCGGGGAAATTTAGAGACGCTGCAGTTGGGAATGGTAAAATTGGGGGGCAAAATAAAATGGGGGTGAAAGGCTACATTTAGCTGGGCAGTCTGGTGTCTGCTCCTTTTATGGTTTATAAGTTTGAGGGGTGTAAGTGCAGGAGGAGGAAGGGAAATGGAGGCTGTGCAGGCTGAGGTAATGGGCAAGGTGGGCACAGTGGGATTGGCCGCCATCGGGCAGCTCTTCCCATATAAATCCTGGTCAGAAGCATCACAGCTGAGGGGAAAGGCAGAAATCATCTCACCCAGGCCCCATAAATCCAGTCCTGGACATCAGGGACTTGCACCTCTGATGAGCATTCGTTCCTGAGCAGGAGTGGGATGAGGTAATTGTCTTCGATGCCCTCCGGTTCCCCTGGCTCAGGGTCATGTTGTTTGGATTGAAGTGTCATTACAGGTAATTGGAGCTGGATATGTAGATCAAAGGAAGAAACCAGCCATGTCATTTATTAGCTGAAGGAATGAAGTAATTGAATTTGCCGATTTAAAGCCACCCTTCCCTGTCCTTAGAAAACCTGACCCTGCAGATTTTTGATGCTGAACTGCTCATTTTAATTTTGTAGGTGTTGTTCTCCTCCGGGGCTTTGATACGCTGCTCCTGGAAATGTGTGTTTAGAGATGGAAAAGGAGAGAAATGGCCCTTGTGAGGGACAAGTGAATATTTTACTCTGTTCTCCATGTGTCTGCACAAATGGGATGTGGTATTATATATTTCCTTAAAAAAGAGGGGAAGAAACCCCCCACCTGTCAGTTTTTCACAAGGAGTAACAAATTTTCCAAGCTTTAAGTAAACATCATATACCCTGGCAGAGAAAATGGGGTAAGAAAGATGTGTTGATTGCTCTTTATCTAGAACCTTGTAACTAAAATGAGAGTTTTGTCTGTTCCTCCTCTTCCTCCTAGAGGAAACATCTTTCCATGCAGTGCGTGTTTTTGGGGCTAATAAGAAGAAATTGCCTTCAGGCTTTCATGCAGTACTTGCAATTAAAGTGAATAAAATTGCACGTGTTACTGAAATATTAAGGGGATAGTTGGAAGCTTGTTGCTCTTCAAGAAAATGGGAAATTAATCACTGGAGATGCTGGATGGATACAGAGGAGGCTTAATTCCTTAAATTAGATGTATCACTGGAGAGATTATGAAGGTGGTGCTGGGGCCTGGCTGTCCCCAGGTCAATTAACACTGAGTTAAGGAGGGACAGCGAGTGAAGGTCTCCCCATCCCAGCAGGCAGGAGGGAGGAGCTGTGTGGAGACACAGCAGGGATGTGGGTGGAGGTGGGGATGACCCACCACGTGCTGCTGGCTGTGGCTGTGGTCACAGGAGACGTTGCTCCTGCACGTGGTGTCTGGAATTCCAAGCCCGAGTAATTGGCAGGGGGAAATTGGAAATGCAGGGATGATAACAGCAGGACCACGTGTGCTGCGTATATCAAGCAGCAGTGACAGGCTGTCCCTGCCATCAGCCCCAGTGCCCCTATTAATCTATTTTGGGCACAAAGTGTTTGGGAAAAGGGGTCTCATTAACCTGTCTGCTGAATCTTTTCCTGATAAAGTGCTAATAGTTATTACAGCAAGGGGAAAACACAGTGTGAAAGTTTCAAACTGGAGCTGTGACTAACATCCAGAATCCAGTTCAGTTAATTCCGTATTAATTTCCTTTTGTCTGAGTGATTCCTCTTTGTCTCCCACCTCCTCCCCCATTTGGGAAGTGCCTTCCCACAGAAGGGTGGATGCAAAAACTCATTACTCTTTGAGCATCCACAAGAAATATTAGAAATTGATTGCACAGATGAGGTTACAGAGGGATGAACCTCACCAGTGATCTACACTGGATTTGGGTGGGAAATGAAAAAAGGAGCTAAGTTTTAACTGATCATTTTAGACGACAGCCTTCGCATTAGTTATAGCCCAGAGGACTCCCTAGAAATCCCAGCAAACACCACAATTCCTGTAGGAGGTGTGTATTTGAAAGTAGCAGAGCATGATAAATCCTCCTATATTAACTTAATTTGGGAAAAAACTGTGGCACTGCATTGTAGCTTCAAATGGTAATGGGTTGCATAGCCCAAAATGGAAATGTACTGAAATTCCGTGGTGGGATGCAGGGAAAAGAGGGTGGTTGGCTGGGAAGTGATGCTTTTGGAGAGCTCTGGCTAAATAAACCGTGACAGCACAGACTAAATGCAACGAAAAATAAGGTACGGCGGCGTCTCAGCTCGTGAGCTCCAGCCCAGGCCTTGTCTCAGTGTCATGACTGGGCTGAGACAGGGTGGTAATGATTTGTTTAAATTTGTACAGTGAGGCGAAAGCTGAGAACTGCCCAAATTCCAGGTCTGCTCCTCACCCATGGGAAGCACAGAGAGTGCGGTGCCTGAGGAACATCCTCTGGCCAAACTGGTGTTCGGCTGTATGGAACAGGCTGGAGCTCTTGCTGCATCATTTTCTGTTAATTGTCATTAGAAATATCAGGTGGCATCTTGGTTTCCAGCTTTTTCCACCTGTAAGTAGAATACATGTTTTAGAAATATCTCCTCCTCCCAAGTCCTTATTAGGTCTTACCAGTTTTACCTTTGGTAAAAGGAGCACCATGAAGCTCATAGCTAAAGGTTCCTAAGAGCTGCATTTCCTTACTAAAATTGCAAGAATTAGACAAAATTGCTTTTGGATAAAGTCATTCAGAACTTGTGCCTTTTTTTAATTGAGCTTTTGTATCTTTGTTAACTGTTTTTTGTGGTTTATTGTTGTTTCTTTTATATAGCTCCCCAGAGGAATTTTGAAATCGCCTTTAAGATGTTTGATCTGAACGGTGACGGCGAGGTGGACATGGAGGAGTTTGAGCAGGCAAGTTGAACAACCAGTGCTGTGGCATCTTAGCCATAAGCACAGCATTCCTCTGTGATGTTACTGCCTTTTATGTTAGTGCTTAGTGCTGGGTTACACCTTTCCCTTCTGTGTTCTGCTGTGTTGTTTCAGTGCCTGCTGTTTGTTTCTTTAAACTGGATATTTCAAGACAAAATTTTTTCATTCAACCAGAACAACTATCAGTACAAACTCAGGTTTCCTGTGGCTTTGTTAACCAACATTCAAGGCCAGGCTGGGTGGGGCTTGGAGCAACCTGGTCTAGTGGAAGGTGTCCCTGCCTATGGCAGGGGGTGGAACTGGATGAGCTTTAAGGTCCCTTCCAACCCAAACCATTCCATGATTCTGTAACATTCCCTTACAAAACGTCACCTTCAAAGTAGGCAAAGAACTTTTTTTCACTCTACTGATATAGTGGGATTTTGAGCCTACTTCCTTCACAGCCTATACTGCATTCCTTAATTTTATTTGTCTTCAGAGAATAGCCAAGGTAAGTCTGCTTCAGAGGAGAATTTATCCACTTATTCCAGTGTAATCCAAAAACGTGTTATTGAAAGCAGATTTACATTATGCTTCCTCCTACAAGGCTTCATCAACAGGGACTTTGCTGCAGGTTTTTTAATAAGTTTAGCCTTCATGTCTGATACTGGTGAGCTCCTCCTATAAGCAGTGATTTATGGTTGTGTCCCAGTGAGAGTAGATTGAAGGCTCGAGCCATCAGTGGGGAAAAGATTTGCCCTCCCCAGGCAGAAGAGCGTGATTTTTCTTGTCTATTTCTAGCCTTAAGATATTGGGAACTTATAAACATCCCGAAATCACATCCTGAATCACCCGTGTGTGCTATTCATAAAAGGAAATTTAAATGCATTTACCAAGTGATACCTGAGAACAAAGCAGCCCTGGAGAATCCAGGGACAGATTCTTACTCATCAGTTGGCTCAGTGAGTAATTAACTGCAGAAGAGTCCCTACAAGGTCATGCTTGGGGCACTTGCTGTAAGTGGGAAGAACTAGTGGCAAAGCAGGTCTGTTGAATTACTCTCCCCTTCTAATCTTTTGCTGTCATCCTCCTTAAATTATTACGTCTGTGTATGATGTCATCGTCATGAGCTTGCTCCAGAGCCATGGAATATATCTGGGTAACTGCAGGGTTTTAGATACACGCTTTGGGCCATGGGGAGACTGGAGTGTGTTTATCTGCAGTCTGATATCACTTCACTTGACAGCTTGAGATGTAAACCTGGGCTTTTGTTCATTTTCCTTCCTTTCCCTCCTTTCCCCAAGCAAAAATCACTGTTCTTCCTTCTATCTGCACAGTGCATGGAGACAGCACTCCACTGCAGCTGTGTGATCATAGTGAACAGTCCAAAAGATGATTTATGGTAGTTGTAATATTCTAGAATGAAATCAGTTATGGAGATAGATGAATTTAAGAAAAGCAGACAACGATTAACCTCCTACTAAAAATGCAGTGACAGCAAGGTGCTAACACAAGTGTCATGTTTGGCTTTTTTATTAGAGCCATGTAAAATGAAAAACGAACATTTCCACAGGATGAATGTTTCCTAATCACTGTGAAGATGAAGGTACAAAACTGAATTAAATGATTTTAAGTCATCCAGTAGGCCAGGGGAAGTTATGCATGCCTTAAGTCACATAAAAGCCCTTAGGAAGGGGAAGATACTTTTATAAGCTGGTTACATGTGTCACTGCCTGTGTAGAAAGGAATAAAGTTCCTGGTTAGCATCAGAATATTTGGGTGAAGGCTGATCTTCCAGAGCTTGAGAGTCACAGGATGAAGGAGCTGTTTTGGAAAATGAGAAGGTGGCTGTGATGATATTGATTTGCTGCAAGAGCAAACACAGCTCCAGTGGGAGCATATATCCCATTATGCACACATATAACATTACAAACGATTGTTTATATGATAAATCCTCTTTTTCACTCCTTATGGAAATGCCTCAGGAAGAGCATGAAGGATGGCAGGGTTTGCAGCTCCATCCTGTAAATCTTACCTGGCAGGAGCAGCTGGAACTGGCCCTCTCAGGGGATTATGCAGCAGTTTAAAAGAGCAACATAATTTTGGGGAGAATGGGTGGACGAAGAAGGGGAAGAAAAGGATCATCAGGGAAGCATCATTCCATCCCTGCTGTGAGCATGCGGGAATGAACTTCCTACTCCTCCCTACTCCTCCCTCACACGTTGTCTTTGGAGGCAGCCAACAGCAGGTCCATCTTCTCTGATGTTTGAAAACCTCATCAGGAAAGAAAATTACTTCAGTAATTTAGCTAATATGTGACTAAGTTGGAGCCTTTAACTACCTAATAAAAAAGTACTGAATTTCTTCAGGCCTTGCTGAAGAGACTCAGGTTTTTTATCCAGTTGAGGCATGTGGTTAGTGCTTAGTCCTGAATAATGTTGTGCCTACCTCAGTACTGTCTTCAATTCTTCATCCTTTGGTATGTTGTAAATTGTTAGTTTACTCCTCTATTTTTAAATAAAAGCTGGCTGAAAACTAGTGAACTCGCAGGCAGCGTTACTGATGATTTCTCTTTGAGTCTTTAACTATTTTAATTGATTTTTTCCACTCATCTGGTACAAAAGATGAAACATCGCAAACACTTAGGCTGAAATATGACCAAAAAGCAGCGGAGCATCTCAGGGCTCCACGTCCTTGGACGATTGATGAGCTGTGGGTGAGGGCAGCTCCTTGCAGTGGTGCCTGCCTTTCTGGGCATTAGAAAGATTACCCAAAACAGGAACTGGTTAAATCATTTTGGCTCCAGTGCCCACAAGTGGATTTTCAATCTGTCCGACACTTGTTACAGATGGGAGGGGAAAAGAGAGCCATAGGATTCCATATAAATAACACCCAGGAAAAGCTGCTCTGTGGAGCAGTCTGCAGTGTGGTAAACACTCGCCTAGAAACAGGGGCACTTTTCCAAGCTGGACATAAATTGCCTTGCTTCAGACAGTTTATAAATATTTGTCTCCAAAATGTGCTGCATGCAGAACTCACAGTTAACAGTGGAGCACAAAGCAAACTAAGGAGTTGCTGTTTACAGTGCAAGAATCAGAGAATTCCTGAATGGTTTGGGTTGGAAAGGGCCTTAAAGATCATCTCGTTCCAACCCCCCCTGCCATGGGCACGGACACCTTCCACTATCCCAGGTTGCTCCAAGTTCTGTCCAGCTTGTCCTTGAACACTTCCAGGGATGGGGCCACAGCTTCTCTGGGCAACCTCTGCCAGGGCCTCACCACTCACACAGAGAAGAATTTCCTCATAATATCTAGCCTAAAGCTCCTCTCTTCCAGCGTGAGGCCATCACCCCTTGTAAATAGTCTCTCTCCGTGTTTTCTTGCAGGCTCCCTTCAGGCAGCGGAAGGCCGCAATTAGGTCACCCCACACCCTTCCTCACATCACAGTGACCAAAAAGCCTCGAAACCTCTTTTCTGTACTTTTTTCCTCTTGATTTTCTTTGCAGTGGAAGAACAGCCAGCAGTCTCTGGTTCAGATGCAGGGTTTCCAGCAAGGTGAACCCAGCAGTAACAGCACGGCATTTTCCTCCAGAGCATCCCCTTTGGGGCTGTTCCAGCACTCACTCACTCATTAGGAAAAAGTTGAACACGCTGAATACCACAATAACAAGGTTCTGGCATCCTTGTGACAGCTGGAGCTCTTGGCAGCTGCTTTTCTTCCTCCCTTCCAGCTTTCGTCGGCAGGGGGAAGAGGCTGATGGCAAAGCAGCAGTGTTTGCTGGAGCTTTGGAAAGCCTGTGTTGTCAGGTGGCTTTTTTTCCCCTCCTTTTTCAAACTTCTTGTCCTTAATATGAATCCTTTTTCTGCCTTGTTGGAAGAGATCAATTACTACACAGAGAATAAGCCTGGCTTCTCATATCCCAGCAATAATCACTCAGATCGACTTGGATAGTTTAGTGAGATATTTGAGGATGGAGAGAGGAGATGACTGCATTTGGCTTGGCTGCCCCCTTAAATTTGCACAGAACCCTTGAAATTAACACACTCTTGGATTTTCAGGCTGTCACATCCTTCAAGGTCAACCTTTTGGCATCTTTTATGGGGGAGGGAAGTTTTTTTGAAGAGCCTTTTGTGCTGGGTGGGACAGCCCCAGGCATGGAGGAACTTCCAGCTGTGACAGAGAGCAACAGGCAGCAAGGAGAGGGTGCCCTTGGGTTGAAAACCCCAGGATTTGTGCACAAGTGTGAAGGAAATGTGTTGTGAGCTGACAAGGATGGGCAGTAAAGGAGTGGAAGCTCTAAAACATTTGAAGAGTTTTTTCTTCCCCACGATTGCTGCAGCTTTCTCACCTCCTGGGGTTTTGCTGGGAAGAAGCTGTGCTGCTGACCAGGGGTGGGATCAGCATTAGAATGTTTATGCAGACTGGGTGAATTGTTTCCTAAAACTCATTTTAAGCACTTGATTCTCTTCTTTCTTTAAAGTGGACTGAGAAAACCAAAGCCTAGGTTGGCCAGAGAAGTTGTGGACTCCCCATCCTTGGAGGTGTTCAAGGCCAGGCTGGACAGGGCTTGGAGCAGCCTGGTCTAGTGGAAAGTGTCCCTGCCCATGGAAGGGTTTTGGAACTAGATGGTCTTTAAGGTCACTTCCAGCCCGAATCATTCTTTGATTCTCTTAAGTTCAGCCAAATTTTTGAATTGTTGTGTCTTTTGAGAATTGTTTTAGGAGGAAAAGAAAGGAGGATGACACAGCTGAGCCTGGAGTTCTTCATACTGGTACTTGACTGGTATGGTTTTGATTGTGACATCCTCCCTGCCATTTTTAGGTGCAGAGCATCATCCGTTCCCAAACCAGCATGGGCATGCGCCACCGGGACCGCTCCACCACCGGCAACACCCTCAAAACCGGCTTCAACTCTGCGCTCACCACCTACTTCTTTGGGGCTGACCTGAAGGGCAAGCTGACCATCTCCCACTTCCTGGACTTCCAGCGCAAGCTGCAGCACGATATTCTGAAGCTCGAGGTTTGGGGTGGTTTTTTTGTTCAGGAGAGGGCAGTGCAGCACGGATTGTGCTGCAGGATGGGGCTTCTGGAGGAGGAGCAAGAGCCTGGGAAAGGTACAGAGGGAATTTCTACAGCTGTGACTCGCAGATCCAACCTGTTACATTCCTGATGAGCATTTCAGTGCCTGGGGCACTCCCCAAGGAGCATCTCCAGCATTTGTTGGTGGCTGCTCTTGTGGAGCTGGAGCAGAAGCTGGCACATCCCGGGTGTGTGTCCCTCTAAATGCCTGGCTGTTGCCTTGCACTGCTGATGGAGATGATTGAGATGATTTAAGGAAAAAACAACAGAGGTTGTGAGTGGCCTGTTGCTACCTTGCTGAGGAAGGTTTGTCTCAGTCCTAGTCAGTGAGCTGTGCCATAAAGGACCAGGATTTATAACATTCCCAAAACTCTTCATCTCTGCCTTTGTCCCCACCTTTTCTGTTTGCTTCACTGTTCTGAATGTTTCTGCTGGGTAAGTGTTCAAGCCTTGTTTGAATCCTGATAAATAGGTGGTCTCCATTATGTGACCTGTTGTTCACTCCTGGATTAATATGTTTTGTAAGAAATGTTGTCCATCTCTTCTGAATTTAGTCTCCTTTTTAATTTGCGTTACCCTGAGTTTTAACAGCAGCTCCCAGCCTCCTGCTCCTCGTCACATAACCTGAATTTAAGCATCACCCTTCAAAATTTGGTTCTTTTGTGTAAAATCAGTACAAGGACAGCAACAGGGGACTTGTTGGTCTGTGGCTCAGCTCCCAAGTATAGCTGATTCAGTTGGAAATGGTGCCCATCACTGCATCAGGCTCCAAGGTTCAACCTGGCTTGAGCAAAGCCAGGCTTTTATTTGCATTGGAAATCGGGATTTGTGTATAAGATCCCACCCCATCCTATTAAGAGAACAGTATTCAGAGCTCTGTCGCTGCAGTCTGGTGTATTATTGCTTGCATGCTCAGGCTGTGTGATCAGCATTTTATTAAGTTCTTATCAAGTCAGTCATTGCAACTTTAAACTGAATTTATTCCCTTTTTTATTTGGAGTTTACAAATCCAAGTAAGAAACCGACCCAAGGACTGCCTATTTTATTTTTGCTAAGGCAATTGCCTAGTTCACTGCCTTCATTTCATGGTCATTAAAGCAGGTGGTGTGGCCCTGCCTTTGCAGGGGGAATAGGCTGCTTGAAGACAATGTTCTTTGTGAACTGGGTCAGTTCCTCAGTGCCTCTGCAAATTGAAATGAATAAAATACTTTTTAAGGTGAAGAAACATAAGCTGTAACTTGAATGTAAAGGCAAGAGAAACAGAGATTGTTCTACCCTCTGGCTTTCCGCTGCCATATTCACTCCAGGGGTGGGCACTGAAGTGTTCCTGACCCTGTGCTCCCCCCATGGGTCCCCACTTCCCTCATTAAGAAGCAATGGGGATTTTTTTTTTCAGTTTCATGGTACTTATTCTTCTTTTCCTCCTGTGACAATTTAGTTTTTAATGATTTCAATCAATTGTGCGTCTTCCTGGCTAATAGTAGTTGCTTTTCTAACAGGTTAGTTATTAACTGGGGGCAATAAAAGATATTTATGTCTGGGTAAGTTACTGAATATCATAAAGGCATCGTTACTGACTCCCTGCCAGCACCCTTGAGCACAGCACCAGGCTATGCTTGGCATTCCTGATACTCATTTCCACTGAAACACTGACGGGTCTCTTCTGCCAAACTTAACTTTTCCCTGAGTTCACGCTCCTAAAGCCCTGGTTTTCCTGTTCATAGCTCTCATTGATTTAGGCAAAACAGGCCTATTTCTGTCCTCAGCATTATGCAACGTGGCTTCTCTCCTCTTCAGCTTTTATCTCTTTTGACGTGATCTCCTGCCTTTTCTCCTTGCTTCACATTTGATGTGTTTGTTCGCAGTTCAGGAGCTTTTCACATGAGTGTCCGGTGGGTTTGTGTTGTTCCTTTCCCGGGGAGTGCCCTAATGAACTCAGCCGCTTAAAAAACGTGGTAATTCAGAGATGAGATGTCTCTTGAGAAGAGAAGGGTTTACCCTGACCCATGTAAATCAGGAAGATGTGAGAAGTGGTGCTCAGCTGAACTCTTGTTCCCTTCTCTACTCATCCTTTGCTGGCTCAGTAAAACTGGAGCATGGTCTGAAGCTGGGATGTTGATTTGAAACCCAGTTTTTGTTCATGTTCAGAACTCCAGGGAAGTCCTTGGGGAAATGCAGGCCTGAAAATCTCCTGGGGCTGGTGCAGCCCCCGAGTGACCTGATGTCTCTGTTCTCAAACTGGGATGCTGGCTTTGTCTCTTCCAAAAGAAATCTACTTTAAGAAAAACCTTTTTTTTAAAGCTGTTTTCCTTTCAGCTTGGGATCCAGGCACTTCTGCAGTTCACACACTTGAGAGGTGTTTTCTGCTGACTGAAGAGGGAACAATAGTTTCTGACCATCTGAACCCACTTTATCTTTCCTCTTACTTATTTTGGTTCATATTTTTTTTGATCAAAATATCCATGCACATTTCTTGCTAAGATTCAGCAGAAACTCTCACAGAGAAATTAAATCAGACAAAGCCCTGAACATTTCAATGTTCCTTATGGCTGAAGTGCTGACAGCAGGTTTAAGTAACCGTGGCCTGGTGTTTTCTTCTTCTCTTCTGCTTATTTTCTCTTTTGATGCAAGTATATTTTCCATCATTTTAAGGAGACTCAGCAGTCAACTCAGTTGCAGGAAAGGAAGGATGAGGAAAGTAACCACAGCCAGCGGTAGAGGAGAAGCTTTTAATGCCTTATTACAGCTTTTTGGAGTTTGGCTACTTGGAGGGAGCTGTGGTCAGTTTTTTGGGTTATGGGGTGGCCCTGCTTAGCTAAGGCTGAGCTACAGGAACCAGCCCAGCAAAAGGTTCTCACCTTTTCCATACTGCATTCCCACTGCCTTGCCTTCGTGCTTACAGCCGGAGCTCCTTTCTTCTTGTGGCTTATCTTGACAAACAGTGACAAGTTTGTCTGGACAGGCTCTGCAGCTCTAACGTGTCCCCTTGGGACAGGTGGTGTTGGGCTCTTTTTTTGGTTTTGAGCGGAAGATCTCTGTGAGTCTGGAAGATGAATAGGACTTGACATCATCGTCTATGCTATTTCTGCTTGTTAGTGCCTGTCCCAGATATTCCTGTGTCCTTGGTGGACCAAAAGGAGTTCCAGCCAGCCTGTGGGGCTCTTCCAGCCTAAATTTTTTAGGATTCTGGAAGTGCATTTAGAAGAGATGTGTGAGCCCTTTGTTCTCCGTGCCTTTGTCACTCCTGCAAAGCAACCCAAAACCTGCTGATAGCACAGATTTAATCTCCATATTTTGTTGTCTTAGCCAAGGATTAAGGGGGCACCAATGTCCCTCCCAAGAAAAAGTTCTTCCAAGCAAAATAAAATGGGATTCTGTAAGATATGGCAAAGGTACATCATTGCTGTCATCTGGAAAATTCCTTCTTTTCTGTGTCTGTTCTGTGATGTGGGAGTAACTTCTTTATCCTGGAAATTCCTGTTTTCATGGCCAATGCCAATACAGTTGCTGCCTGGTTTGGTTTTTATGAAGAAGGGGTGATGGATGCTCTTCCATCTGCACACACTTCATTAGGAAGTCCTAGGTCCTTTGGGATCTCAGGCCTGTCTTAACAAATACTCTGGTTTCAGAAGGCATTTCTGATGCTGCTCAGTTGGGGTTTAGGGTAATAACTTGAGACTGTAATTGCCTTTCTCTTCTGAGTCCCGTTGTTGGGGTGGTTGGTATCTGAGTAATCCTGTACCGGGTAGTAAAAACTGCTCTGTTTTTGGGATTCTGCCTTGTTTTTATATGGGCTGGCAGAGCAATATAGGTTTTCAGTGATTTGTTAACACAGGCAACAAAGTTTGCAGTAATGAGTCACATATCTTTGTTTCTGCTGCAGTCATTTAGGGGAAAAATGAGTAACTTAAGTAAATTGTTTTGAGTAGCCTGAATAATGAGGTCTGACAGTGTCAGATTGGCTGAGCTTTGTAAGGAAGGACCCAAAACTCTGACTTTTTAGAGGTCAATTTGCTATCGAACTTATACAAGACATTTTTATTTTTGTTTTGTTTTAAGTCACCTTTTTGACAGTCTCTGTCATGATTAGCTGTGTTGTCTCTGAGTTGTCCTTTACCTGCTCATCCTCTCACTTCAGCCTCACCACCGACCTGGCCCCTGTGGGAACAACGATGGGGAATGTAACGCTTTCTCTTTTTCCTTATGAATTCTGCCTTTTCAGCAATCCTGTAATGGGTTTTGTATACTTACATAGTTTTGTCAGTTCTGCACCTAGTTCTGTATCTATGTCTTGTATATCCATAACTCCTGTTTTAGTCTCAGACTTGCTTTCTCTTCCTTCACATGATCCTTGCATCTGAAAAGCCCAACCAGCACTAGTGGAATTGCCTCTTCAGTAGGGCAGTTAATGACAGGTACAGAAGTTGTTTGGGTTCTTTGTTAGTGATTTCCCGACCTGGCTGCAGGGGAAGGAGAGGAGGATGGGCTGATGGCTAAATACAGAAAGCCTGAAGTGTGCCTTGTGAGTCCTCTGTTTATCCCAGGGGATGAGTGATGTGTCTGTGTCACTGTTGTCATGCCCTGACTAGATAAAAGGTGTGTTGATAACTAATAACCTTTAAACAGCTCTAGAGGAAAAGAGGATCTGGATATGGAGGATTTTGCCCTCCAGAAGCACTTACTGAAGTCAGAGATGGACAAAGCCATGATGCATTTAGTGCCAAGGACAGGGAAGTTACCAGGAGACCCTGCAAACCTACATATTCCTTCTTCTGCATTTTGTGTGTTAGAAGTTTAGGGAACAGAAATGGGGCTGATGGCCCTGCCTGCGATGGTTGGCCATGAAAGTGTGGTGGGTGACAGAATTTTGTGACATCTCCAGTTAAAAGTGGGATCATCCAGCCGGTGTGAATAGTTTCACATCAGGGAGCTCTGTAGTTAAGGAGGCACAGTCCAGCGTATACATATGTAATCTGGGAATTTCTAGGCAGGCAGTGGAAGTGATGTTGACAGCTCATCCTGGTTTTGATGGCATTCAGAGCTGGCAGCCTGCTTTTGTCTTGGCATGTGAGTGGAAAGGGTCACGTGAAGTTTTCAAGTTGACTGCACTATCTCAGGTTTGGGGAAAAGCTAGCATTCAGTTCTTGTCCAGTGTCAGCCAAAGACTTGGGAAGAATTCAGAGTGGAACATTAGTATGGAAAAAATAAATCTGAGAATGGGGATAAGTTATGAGGCCATGGCATGTGCAGCTTAAAGGAAAGACAGAAGGGAGAGGTAACTGTCTCAGTAAACACGAGGAGTCACCATAAAGGAGTCTGAGGCAAGTCGTTTTCATCAATCAGGAACAGCAGAGCAGGTAATGAAATGCCTAAGTGTGCACCAGGGAAAGTTTAGCTGAAATCCAAGGCAGGTTGAATTCCAGTCTCTTTTTCCATTAAGCAGAGAGAGTGCTGGTGGGTGGGGGGTTCGCTGTCACGGATGAGTTACCGAAAGCTGGGCTTTGTGCCTCAGTCAGAAGGTGCCATAAATGCTGTTCCTAACTGATTCCTCCCTAGTCCGAGTGGGAAGTTCTCACCAGAGAAATCAAACCCTCCCAGTGCCTCACTCTGAAAGGCGGAGGAAGAGTCTGTGGGGTGGTTTGGGGGGCCCCAGAATTATAAAAGCATATCAAGCGTCTGCATGTCCGCTGTGGAATCACAGAATGTCCTGAGTTGGAAGGGACCCACAAGGATCGTGGAGTCCAACTCCTGGCCCTGCACAGACACCCCACTCTGTGCCTGAGAGCATTATCCAAACACTCCTGGAGCTCTGGCAGCCTCTGGGCCATGCCCATTCCCTGGGGAGCCTGGGCAGTGCCCAGCACCCTCTGGGGGAAGAGCCTTTTCCCAATATTCAACCTAAACTTCTCCTGACACAACTTCAGGCCATTCCCTTGGGTCCTGTCACTGGTCACCAAAATATCCAGTGGTTTAGGAGTGTGCCAGTGAGGCTTGCATGGTGTGGCAGAACATGTGCTGCAGCTGCTTGTGAGCATGGCTGGGATAGGCTGGAACACAAAGGAGCAGCTGTGCCATCCTCTTGTTTGGGATGGATGCTTCATGGAGCAACCAGCTGGTGAGAAAACACCCGCTGCTGCCTGGCTTGTATTTGAACCGGGCGACTTCAGCGTGGTTGATGCAGTGGCTCTGCAGGGGAAGCCGTGGAGGATTTTATTGGAATTTCTATTTATTGCATCATTAGCAGCAGTGGAAGGCTTTGCTCTGTACCAGCAGGCTCCTTTGGTTTATGAAGGGTGTGTAAATCCACTGCCGAGCTCCTGCAGTGCAGCAGAGCCTTGTGCGGGACCCCAGCAAATAAAACCCCAGGAGTGCTGTTTGGATTCATTACCTTGCCACGGGAGTGTGTGGACCTTTGTGTCAGAGTCCATGAATTAGAAGATATAAGATATTTAGCATAGATGCTACTGTGTCCGTGTCTGCACAACCAAGTTAACTGACAGCCAGGGAGTGTCCAGAGTTGGTGGCCAAGAGGCTGAGGATGTCTGCATGAACGTGTTCTTGTAGCAGGTGCCTGACTTCTGCCTCCTCTTCTGCTGGATGAACAAACACTTTTCTCCCCTTTCAGGCTCTGAATTCAAAGCTGTTCTGCACCTCCACACGTTGCTGGCTGTGCTTCAGCCCTGGCTTTGCTTCTGCTGATGCAGGAAGGACGTGGGAGCAGGACCCTTTTCCCTGCTAGGCTGAATTAAACTCCTGCAAACTTATTCTTCTTGGGAAATTGAGCACCAAGGTCAAGCAGAAACAGCAGGAGCTCTTAACAGGCAGGGAGGGAGCTGTATTTCTTAATAAAACTGTGTACAGCAGTTCCATGGAGACTTGGATATTGGTATTTTTCAGAATAATGGCTTCACTCGGGTGCTTGCAGCTCCGCTGTCCTGTGTGTTTTCCTGCAGGAGGGTTGGGAGTTCGTTCTGCTTCTGAACTTTCCTCTTACTCAGGGAGCATGTGGGACGGAAAAGCTGCTCTGTTCCTTGGTACCAGGAGCATTGTCAAGGGCAGGAGTGGCAGTAACAGAGAGCAGACATGGAAGGAGGCTGCTCAACTCTTCCCCCTCTCCATCCCTTAAATTAATCAGACACATCCTTTTTCCTTAGCATTACTGATTCCTTTTCTTTAGGTTTCCTTCCTGTCATTCCTTCACTGCACAGAATTTCAAAACGCGGATCTCTTCAGAGCCTGCAGGAAAATATTTTCATTCATGGGGCTGAAGTTCAGGTGCAGCCATCTCTACACAACCTTTTTTTAATCGCTCATTAAAGCGGAACAAGTGGCTGGTGATGGGAATGAATTTTTCCCACTTGCAGGCAGCAGTGGCTTGCCAAGGTCAATGAAATCTCCAAAGCCTCTCTCCAACATCAGGTCTGCTGGAATTGCACTGCTACTGACAGATGGATGTTTTTAACCTGGCTGCTACATATTCACTTAAGGGGGGGAAAGTGTGAACAGGGAAAGCATTTGGAAGATTGGATTTTTCTTGTGTGAAAATAGCTCCCATTTCTTTCATTTCTTTATTATTTTTTAAGATAAAGAGAAGCGGTGGTCCAGGCTGGGTTTGGCATTTCCTCCTTCCCATTCTCATTCCTCCTGCTGTTGGCAGCTCTGATCATCTCTAGAGCTGTGTCTTTGAGTGGGTTTTACCAAATAATGCAGTAATTACACCCGGGGGCTCTTTGTAGGTTGTGTCCAGAGCAGGCTGAGCTTCATCGTGCAAAACCCAGTGCTTTAGATCCATGTCCACAGAAGAAGCTTTTCAGCATAAATATCCCCCCCAAAACATTAGTATTTTAAGTCTTCAGTCTTCCCAAATGAAAAGCCTGTAGAAACTTTTGCCTTTCATTTTTTTTTGGCAGTAATTTGGTGCCTGTGTAAACACTTCAGCTCACTCACAAATACATTAAATTTTTTTTGGACGGACGAGGTTGCTGGGATTTAGGGAAATATACAGTGTTTTCCCCTTTCTTTTTCTTCCTGTCATAGTTGTATATGCAACTTGAGGAGAGATCCTGGCAGCCTCCTTCTCCAGAACAGTAAACAGAGCCAGTGCTGCAGTAGTTTGCAGATAAATAATGTATTACAGCCTGTCAAATAAAGCTCTGAGCAAATACCACTTTAAAGGGTCATATATCGTGAATCTGAATATTACCCTACAAATCATTATTTCCCAGACCCTTTTGATTCCTTATTATGCACAGAGCAGCTCTGGGAACAGGTCACCTTTTTCAGCTACCCCTAAACCTGACAGAATTAGTATTAGCAATGTTTCTCCTACGGATGTTTTTTTTAACCATCAGAAAGAAGCTCAGAAATCATCCCTCAACACTTCTTTCTCCATCCAAAGGTCCTTGAAGATGTATTTCTCTTTGCTATCTCAATTAGGAATGTGGCACACATACATTTATTTATTTAAGATCCTTGCTTTGAGATTGTAGGGAATACATCAACTGTTTGATTGGTTTTTAGGGGAAACCTTCCTAGAAATTTAAGAGCCTGCTAAAATACAGCTGGATATTTAGCTAATATGAGTGTTTGAAGAGGATAGGAAGTATATCCTTTTGGCATTGCTTTAGGAAAAGTCTGAGCTGTGTTTTCCTCGTGCTGGGTCGTGTTACAACTGGGTGTTTCTCTCTTGCACCTGTGGGATTTGGTGGATCCTAAATGCCGTTTGTGGGCTGTTTGGGCCTATGCCAAGTGGAAGGGCCTGCAGGTTATTTTAGCCATCTTCTTCTCCAGCAAACAAAGCAAGAGACACAAGCCACCAGTGCGTGTCCGGCCCAAAAATGTCAGGTTGGGAAGGAGGGGCATAATCTCCAGGCATAATTTATCCCGCTTTTCCATGGGAGGGTTTTCCATCCACTTGTGGTTGTCTGGTGATGCTGAGCCCTCTCTGAGGGCTCTGGTGTCCCCTCCCCAGCTGCAGAGCAGGGGCTGCTCTCTTTGGCCCAGTTTGGTCTGGTGGCAGCAATCACAAAACAATGCTCCCCCTTTTTTGAGCAGTTTTTTAAACTCCCGTCCTCTGCTTAGAGAGGATTTTAGCACTGGAGTTTTAGGTAGAATCTTCCCCTGGTAATACTATTGTTTATGACAAATCTATTGAGGAGGAAGGAGAGTCAGCTGGGAAGAGAAACCTTCCCCTGAGAAGTGTGTGGTACCCAAACTTGGCCTTTTTCTGAGGCTGTCAGAACTGCTTCATTTCCCACTGGTGAGCCTTGCTGGCAGAAGGAGAGATGAGAGGAAACCAGTGTCTGCATTTAGGAAATTCCAGCAGGTTTTTTTTTTCCACCAGGATGTTTGTCATGGTGGTGTCTCTGAATTGGTTTGGGCGGGATGCTCCTCAGAGCCTGGGATTTGATTTCCTGCAGGGGAAGTGGGATTGAGTTAGTGGAGGAAAAAAACAGTGAAGCAATGAGAAAAAGATATTATGGGTCTGTTGTTTTATGGTGGATCCTTGTATTGCCTTTCCATAAAGTTGTGCAATTAAGGAGATGTGGAAGCAGGGAAATTGCTTATTTGTCCTCTGCTCTCCTCGTGTGAGGAAGCTTTTCTCTCAGAAGGAAGGAGAGTGGGGTTATTTGAACAAAACTGGGCGCGTCATCTTATAGAGGAGCAGGAATATGCTCATCCTGTCAGGTTTGAGGGGAGTTTAGGACTATTTAACACGTGTTTAAGGTTGTGGGTAATCTTTTAAATAGCAAAAAATCAGGGAGTACCCTGCTGTGTATCTGGACTGGCTACTGGGACTGGGCCAGCAAGTGAAGTGAAGGGCAGCACCCCATTTCTCCTGCCTTCTTCCCCTCCTGTAGGATTCCAGAATGGCCTGGATTGGAAGGGATCTTAAAGCTCATCTCATTCCACCCCTGCCCTGGGCAGGGACACCTTCCACTGTCCCAGGCTGCTCCAAGCCCCAGTGTCCAGCCTGGCCTTGGGCACTGCCAGGGATCCAGGGGCAGCCACAGCTGCTCTGGGCACCCTGTGCCACGGCCTGCCCACCCTCCCAGGGAACAATTCTTTCCCAGTATCCCATCCAAACCTCTCTTCTTTCAGTTTGAAGCCATTCCCCCTGTCCTGTCACTACAGTTCCTGGTGAACTGTTCCATAAACGCCTTGGATTTCCGTTTGTGTCACGTTGGCCTTTTATATTTCAAGCTAATTTCTTCAGCACCTCGGGTGTCCTGGCCTGCAGGAAGAGCACTGGCCAGCATTACATCCCATTCTCCTTGCCTTGTGCAGATGCAGAATCCACTGCTGGCACCAAGTGGCTGCGAGTGGAAGCTGCTCCGGAGGTGTTGGCCTCGCTGTCCGTTTGCGGGTGTAGATTTTGGGGCCGCAGTTTGGGACAGGGCAGCGCCTCCCGTCCTCTCTGTTTGCCCTGGTGGGATGTTGGGAGCAGGAGCTGCTCCGTCCCCCTCTGGGTGGTCCCAGCGATGCTGGGTCAGTGACTGCTTTGGCCCTGCTTTTCCTTCTCTAAGATCCATGGAAGGGAAAAAGGCTGTCAGAGGACTTGTTTGTCTCTAAGGAGTCCCAGTGTGTTGTGCCCTGCATCCCCTCCTTGTAGGGTTTGGGGTTGTTTTCCCCCCCGAATGACCAGAAATATAACCTGTACGGTGTCATCCTGTGCATGGAGGCAAATAATTGTGATTGCCTGGGAATGGGCACTGTTTTCCCTGCTTTTTCAAATACCCGGAGGATTTTAATACTTAACACTGTTTGTAGGCTGTGTATTGAGTGCTGAAAGAAAAATTCCTGTGGGCTTTGCACCCTCCTTCATTTCCAAGTGATGAGTTGTGTTTGGCTAGAAGACATTCCAGAGGGTAGAGGAGCATGGACGTACCTCTGCTCCCAAGCACAGAGGTGGGAAAGGGGGTGCCAGGGGTAGCTGGGGGTTTTCTTTCATCAGAAATCAATGGGTTTCCACTCACAAATCCTTTGAAGCCCAGTTTCTTTATGGATAAGCACAATCTCTGACATACCAGAAAAAAATAAGCAGAATTCCCTCCCTGAAATTTGTGTACATCATCTTTAAATGACATGTCCTGCTTATCCCTTCTGTAATTCATTTAAATGCATCTGACAGTAGCTTGGAGGCAAGATTTGAACTTTCTTTATCCCTCACTGTGATGTTGTTGCTTTTTCTCAGTTCAGTGGTGCTTATATTGGAATTTGGGAACTGGATGTGGACCAGCTCTCACTTCCCAGCCCCTGTCTGGGCTGACCTTTGCAATGAGCACGTGGCAGTGGGCATCTGAGTGTTCTGGTTTAATGTTAGAGATGTTCATTTTAAAGTGAGATAAATAATAAGCAACGTAAATTCCGTAGTTTCCAGGCTTTCTTTTTTTGTTTCTTTAGAATAGTTGTGTGGTGTATCAGTAGAAAAATGAAGATGAAAAGCATTTTAATTTTTCCTTTCTGGTCGTTTTTGCAATTGGTGTTGCAAAACTGACCACAATCTGAAGGTTTAGTTCCAAAAAAACTGCAAGGAGCTGGTTCTTTATTTCCCCATCTGCAGGGAGCTGTGCTTGCTTGTGTTACCCCATGGAGCTGCCCAATGCCTGATCCTTAATGCAGGGAGAGGGAGTTGATGGGCTTTTAGACACCAACTTGAGATTTTCTAAGCACAGTCACCACTTAGGAGATTGATTTGAGATATTTGGACCCGTTTCCTAGCCTTTAATTAAAGATGCTACCTAAAGCTCTGATAAAACTCGGGGTATTTTAAGGCTGTTGGTAGGAAAATGCTGGTTTGTGTCTTTGGGGATGAAATTAAAAATATTACAGCAGAAGAAAGCATCAGTTCTGCTTTTGAAGCAGCTCTGATAGCAAATTTTTGTGTCCCGGGGGCATTGTAAAACTTCTTTGCATTCTTCAGGCGTGGCAGAAACTACTACTTTTGGTTTTTAATGGAGAACATTTCCTCCAAATGAGTTTTCCCTCTTCTTTCCCCAGCACAGGAGAATGGGAGAGGCCCATGTTTTGCATCACGAGTGATCCCCAAAGCCTGTATGAGATGACAGTAAAAACCACCCTTTTTTCCCCAAAACTGTGTGGGCCACTCAAGTGAAAGCACAAGGGGGCTGAGGAGCAGAATTTCTCCATTTGGGATCTGTCCTGCCAGAGTCGCCCATACAAATCCCTCCAGCTTTGGTGCTTCACTTATCAGGAATTCCTTGGTGTCCCACTGGGAGAAGCAGCCAAAATGTGGTTGATATGCTTATAATTAAAAATTCATTAGCACTGAAGAGCAGCTGAGGCAGGAATGGTGAAGTCAGCAGGCAGCATAATGTCAATCACCGGTACCAAGTTGTTGCCCATGAGTATAAAAACTAATTTTGTTGTTAAATGTCATCATCTGGCTTGTGATCAGCTGGAGTGTTGGTCTTGTGTTTCCTGGTAAACATGAAGGGATATAATCTATCCCAAATCAGGGATCCCGAGTGCTGAGATCTGTGAGACTGGGTGAAGTCTAATGTTGGTGTTTGTAGATTCACAGAGGCTGGGGGAAAGGAAAGCATGAAATCCCCATTTTTCAGTGGGCAGGGACCTGGTGCTCCAACCCAGCACCTTCCCAAGCTGGGGAATGGCTCTTCCCTCCTTCCCTGCAGTGAAAGTCAGGAGGTAAACTGCTGCAGGAGAGATGGATTAGTGGAGAAAACCTTTCTCTGCCAAAGGGCTTTTTGGAAGCTCTGCAGGGGCCTCACAGCAGCTTTTGTAAGAGTCAGGGACTGGAAGGGTCTGAGGATGAGGAGAACTTGGGGAAGGTGAAGTCTGGAGACACCCATGAACCTTCCCTTGCTCGGATACTGGTACAGGTCTTGGAGCAGAAAAGAGTAAAATTAGAAGACTTTTGCAAGACTTCTCATTGCTTTATTAACCACTGTCCCTGTTTAGAGCAACCATGGAACCACTCATTAGTTCAGTCCTGTGGGATAAAACTGGGAGGGCGAGATACAAAGGCTTCTCCAAAAGCTGTCCAAGGAATTGCACATAGTGAGAATGTTGAGAGACAGTCCTGGGGAAAGCAGATATTGGAGCACATCAGGATTTCTCCTTCACCAATGTTTCCTGCAATGTTAATTTTTTATGGTGCCTTTTTTATGCTTCATACCTTGGCTGGAGCTTTCTGCTGCTCCTTGTTTTCATCTCCCTGTTTTCCTTTTGGTCCCAGTTCGAGCGGCACGACCCGGTGGATGGGCGGATCACGGAGCGGCAGTTCGGGAGCATGCTGCTGGCATACAGCGGGGTGCAGTCCAAGAAGCTCACTGTCATGCTCAAACAGCTCAAGAAGCACTTCCAGGATGGAGAGGTCAGTGGCGTTCATGGAAAATTTGGGAAAATTTCTCAGCCCCAGGCCGGGCTGAGAAATGAGTTAAGCAATCCCTGTCTTCTTTGGAAAAGCATCCGCTCCGTGTTAAGCCCTGGTGGAGAGAGGGAAGAGCTGGGAGTGCAGTGGTCAGCGTCCAGTGCAGGCTGTAGGTTCGTTTCTTATGAAAACAGATGCTGTAATTTTAAAAATTCAATTTGCTGAATGGCACCCTGGGTCTGGAGCCAGAACAAACGCTGAAGCCGTGCTCCCAGTTCCTGCCTCGACCTTGGATTCATTAGCTGCTGTGACCAGGCAGTTTATTATTTAGTTATTAACTTCTGAGAAAAATTACTCACAATTTAGAGAGGAGTAAGTTTGCAGACCCTACACTCATTAATTCAGTGAGAGATCTTGGAATAGGATATCCATACCACAAGATGTGCTTTATCAGGTAAGGCAAGTGTGGGCTGAGACATTACTGAGCATTATAATTTTACATCTGCTCCTATAATGGATGTTCTTTTATTAAGCTGGAATGTGCTTTTATTAACTAGGATATAAACAAGCAATTCATCAAAGTGAGAATGGATGGGAAGTCTTTGGCTGGCTGTTTTAGAGCTGCTTTCTTCTGACATGAGAACCGGAGTTTATTTCTTAACTGGTTTAGATGCCAAGTGTGTTATAAAACAAAAGTTTGGACCAGGGTCTGCTCCTTTTTTTGTTCCTTAATGGGATTCCTACATTAACAGGAATCATTTGATTTCTCCAGGAAGAAGTGCTTAAATGCAATGTGTGTCTAGTAGAAAATACCACCTCTGTTGTTAAAGTTTGCAAATTGTTGATTTGTTTGCTGTGATTTTGGGGGTTTATTTATATATATATATGTATGTATATGTGTATAGATATTACTGAACAGTAGCTGGATGTATGAGAAAAGAGGCAGAGGGATTTATTTTGGAAGGTTTCTTACAGCAGATGTTTTCTTCCTTTCATGTGTAAGCCAAGACCCTGACATCTGTGCCAGAGGAAGAACTTCTTGTTCTTACCTTATTCCTCATCCCCAAATCAGCCAGATTGTCTTTCTATTTACAGCCAGCCAGATTCAGAGCAAGTCTTTATCTTCCTTTATTCCAAGGCCTTTCAAGGAGAGAAAATGGGCAGTAGGACAAAACAAATTATATTTGCGAGGAACAGAATTGGTGGAAAATTCTTGATTCCTTACACTGGTGAGGATGAAATGCCCAGAAACTGTCTCAAACTCACCCAGCAAGGCTTTCCCTTGGAAGTGCGGTTCCCTTGTGAGAGCTTTCTTAGGGAATCTGCCAAACCTTGTCTTCCTTGTCTGATGCAATTACCTTGGCTGCACAAGGCAACCCTGGCAGCCTCCAAAACGATAAAACTCTGGGTTTAATCTAATCTGTAGCTGTTTTCCAGTGCTGTTATTCTGCATTCCTGCTTTTGGGAGTGGTAAGTTTTCTTGTATTAACTGCTAATCTGCTTTCATTATTTTTATTTTTCTTGAGGAAAAATCCCACCTTACCCTGGGTAGGTGAGCTTTGCCTATTCAGCAGAGCTGCCACACTCTGTTTTGTTTCACGTTGCTTATGATTGTCCTCCTCGAGTTGTACTTACACAGCTGCTTTTCTCCTAGTAAAAAGGACCTGAGTCATCAGTAATATTCACAAGCAAGGTATCGTTTGGTTTATGCCCCCTAACTGCTAGAAAACCAAGCTGTCTCTTCAGAAACTTGTGATTCATGTCATCTTCTACATGTCTTTGGGGGCTGGCTGGGATATTTTTCTGTGGAGATGGCAGGGGGTGGCAGTGAGGTGAAAGTCGTGGCTGAACCTGGGTTCCCAGGTGAAAAGCCCTAATTTTTGCAGGAGGTGTTTGAGCTGTTGTGTTACAAGCAGGTAAGTGCTTCTGGAGTCTCCCTGCTTTACGTTTTGTGAGGATTACTTGGGTGATGAAGGGATTCAGGCTTATGAATCAACAGCTGGAGCTACAAATGCCTTGAAAGAGGTGATCGTTCATCTGTTGACTTGTCTGAGGCTGTCCCAGTCTCTGATTTTTATTTTATTTTGGTAGCTGGGACAGAGTTAATGCTGATACCAGCCTCACCTATAGGATTCCTCAAAAAAATATAAAATTTCGTAGCACTGATGGTATTCTTGCTACAGACACTCAGTGGTTTTGTCCACATGAAAGCCAGGATTTGTAGGATACACGTGTGTCACTGGTTTTGCTTTTCCAGCTGGTGAAAGGTCCACAGAGGCCAGGTTGGATGGGGCTTGGAGCACCCTGGGATAGTGGAAGGTGTCTCTGCCCGTGGCAGGGGGTGAAATGAGGTGGGCTTTGAGGTCCCTTCCCACCCAAAGCATTCCAGGATTCCAAGCAAGGGTCCGTTTTGCACAGACAGCAGTGCCACTTGCCTTGGCATCTGCCATTTTGTGAATTCCAGGAAAATAACGAGGTTTATGGCTCTTTGTTTAGAACACCACAAACCCCAGATGTCCCAAACAGAGCAGGCAGATCACAGCAATGTCTTCTGCTGGCCTGGAAGTGGCCACACACCTCGTGGTTCCTCCAGGCTTTCCATACTTTCAGTGCCCTGCTCCCAGGCAGGGAGGCATCGTGATAATTGCAAACATACTTTCTCTTGTAGAACCATTGTACAAAACAGAGGGATCTTTGTAGTGCTTCCTGCAGAAGTACCTGATTTATTGGATTATTTTTTTCCTAGGACAGTATTTAATTGTCCTGTACATCCTAGCATTCCTCTCGGGAAGAGGAGCAGGCAAACATTCAAGGAAAGCTCCCTGCAGAGTCACCAGGGATTTCTCTCTTCAGTCAGCTCTGTTGTCCACATTTGCTCTCCCATTTTGCTATCTCATCCTTTTTGGCCCAGATCCATGAATCCAGGGCTGGCAAAGCTGCTGTTGCATGTGTCGCTGCACACTTAGATCATCAGTGCAGTGCCACATACTCACAGCAAAGATAGGAACAAGCTGCAAATGTCTGTATGGAAAGAGCTTAAAAAAGTTCTTTTTCTTTCAAAAGATTGGTGGCTTCTTCCCCGAGTAGAAGCTGTTCAAGCAGAGTTACAGCAGATTGTGTAAATTTATATTTGACGGTACCTGCTGAACACATCCAGATCATGGAACGGTGCTGTGTTCTGCAGTTAGGGTTTTTAATATCTTGCTCTATCAATCTGTCGTGCCAGGCAGGATAGGAGGAGCCTGAACCTGAGCTGCTCTTGACAAGCTGATTTATCTCTCCCAGAGAGGGAGTCTGAGTGGTTATTACTGTGGTGATGATTCACCTCCTCCCTTGGCTCCATGCCGTGGCTGTGCCGGAGGGGTTGGAGGCTCCACTCTTGTCCCAGCACTGCTGTGGTTGTGCTGGAGCTGAACAGGGTGATAAGATCAGGTGTAGTGTAACCAGGTGGGGTTCCCAGAGCTGTGCTCATCAGTAGTTCCTCTCCTGGGGATCTCAGGATGTTTTTCCATGACTATCCCAGATCGTGGCTGTCGGCACTCACCAAGCACACGCTCACCTGGCCCAGGTAAGTAGACTCAGGAGTCCTCGGAGCAGACAAGGATCCTGCCTCCAGCAGCAAAGCAAACTGGGACACTTCTGTGCTTTGCAGTGTCACCTTCTGTCACACTGGGTAAGACATGGATGCCCCCAGGGATGCCTGAGTCTCTTGGGGGAGATCTTACAGTGCACGGACTGTTTCGTATTGTCATTGCAAGTGTGCAGGCTTCAAAAAAAATTGTAAATTCACCTGTTTGCAGTGGTCTCCTGCATCCCAACTACAGGCTGGTGGTGTGTCCACTCACCTGGGAAATGGTTTTCAGTCCCTTCCTGTTACAGGACTGGTGGGGACCAGGAGGGAAGCAGGAGGGGAACAGAAATACAGGTCACAACCCACGTCCTCAAGTGCCAAGGTTGAGTTTCTGGAGTGTACAGATGAATCCCCTTCTGGCTACAACTTTGGGCCAGTGAGTCACTCTGTCATTTCCAGGCAGTGTCCGTGATCTCCTTTTCCCATCACCCCATGAGTGTCTTTTCTCTGTCCCAGGGGCTGACATTTGAGGAGGTGGAGAACTTCTTCACTTTTCTGAAGAACATAAATGACGTGGACACAGCTTTGAGCTTCTACCACATGGCTGGAGCTTCTCTTGATAAAGGTATTAAAACCTGTGGGATGTTCAGGTGCTGAAAGCCTGAGGGAGCACAACTCATGCCATGTCTTTGGAGTTGGGAAGATGTCAAACAAGCCCAGGCTGACAGGTTAAAAGTGTACCCAAACTGCAATTCCTCCCTGTAATGAGGTGCTTAGCTCGCTATATCCACCCGTAAAGAGGGATTTCAGGTTTTATACTTCCACAGTTTTAGATCCAGGGAGAAAAAAGGCTGACATATGTTGCCTGAATGGATGAGGAAGCAGTGATTTCATGGTGGTACCTTCAGCAGGCCCATTCTGCTGTGTGCAGAGGCAGGGTGACCTGATGAGTGTGCCACAGGCTCTGGCTCCAGATCCCGGGGACACCAGCGTTTCTTCTTCATCCCCATCTTCTGAAGTGACCTTCTTTTCTCCTTGTACAGAGGACTTAAAAAATGAGCATAAAAAAATTCTTGCAGGTTTACCTTCTGCAAAGGTCTCTGATCCACATGGCAGAGGCACACCAGCAGTGGGGCTGGTGGGAGGAACTGCTCAACCCTTGTTTTGTTTCAGCTTTGCTCAAAAATCAGAGACTTTGCCTAGAAATAAGGGCAAAGGATTTCCTTTTCTGATTGGAAATCCAAGCAGTGGCAAACACCTTTGGAGCTCCCGGGAGTGCTGGAGGGAAAGAGGGGGGGAGCACTGGAATGCCATTGAGGTCCCAGACTGAGCATTAAAGTCTGTGCAGAGACTCTATTTCAGATAACCCACAATCCAGAGGAGTGGGCTGAACAAACCACAGAGCTGGTGATTCCTGGGGACCTTGGTAATAATGTGGTTTATTGATCAGACCAATCCATATCCTCCTCCTCCTCATGGTGTTTCCTTCTCTGAGCTGGTCTGTCTCAGGTATGTTCTTAGATCTGACACACAGCTGTAAAAAAAAAAAAGGGCAAAAAACCCCCAAAACATATTTCAAACCAAAGTCCCACTCTGCTGCCGGGATCTGTCACAAGTGCGTGCTTTGCTCTTCTAGATTTTTTTAAGCGGGTTTTTTGGTTTTTTAAACAGACTGAGAATATAAAAAAAAGATGGCAAACTCATTAAAAGATTTTTAGGCTAAGTGGAAACTCTTGTCTGCTACAAAGTTAAAGCTGATTTATTTAGGCAGCTGCAGAATTAAACATTTTGGAAGTCAGCTATTCCAACTGATGCTGTTGTGGAATATTAAGGCATTAATAGGTTTTGGGGCAGTGGAGTTACAGAGGGAAACAAACGTGTCACATCTCTTCTTGTGTGTGTCAGCAGTCCTCATCTTAAATTTTTTGGGGGGGAAAATCATCTGTACTCTTTGGTTTAGATCATCATTACCTTAAGACTTAAAAGAACCCGATAGGGTTTTCTTTCATTTAGAAGTAAAATACCAAGTCTGGCTGTGCTGCTGCTGCTCTGAGCCCTTTCTGCAGCATCCCAGAGGAGGTAATAGCCCAGCAAATCTAATCTGCTCAGTGCCTACAGGAAGTTAGCATTTGTCCTGTCTTGGAATATGCATTTTTGCAGAATTTAGGTTTGTGTGCAGTTGGTAAATCAGTTTGATTGCTGTTTAATTAAGTGCCATTAATGAGTTTGTGCAGCCACTGAGCTGGGAGTGTTTGGCTGGGGTAAGGGAACCTTCCTTGGGCAGGAATCAGATTTAAATCAAATAAGCCATAAATAGGATGCGCCCTCCCGAAAGTCAAGCTTTCACAAGGTTGCTTGTTACAAACCAACAAATATAAAAATTACTCCTGGGATGGGGACTTAGGAAGAGGTTAGTTTGTGTAATAATTTGCTGCTAACAATGCAGCAAACATTATTATGATTTTAGAAGGGCTGTTTAAAATTTCAGAGGGGAAAAAATGGCTGGTACCAAACAGCCAGAGCTTGACAGCCTGTTTTCCGTGCTGAATTAAAGTCGCTTCTTCTTCTAAAAAAGGATCATAAACCTGTATTTTAATGACCCATTTAAAAACACCCAGATTATTTGTTAGCCCATCTTTCATTTTCCCAGCAACATAATAGCTGTCATTCTCCTAAATCACAAGCACGCCTTAGAAGACTTCCCCAGCCTGGGCTCACAGCTGGAAGCAGGACAGGAACTGAATTCGGTGCTTACTCCCCTTTCAGGAGGATGTGAATTGCGCTTTTCCTGGCACTGTGTGCAGCCAGGCTTTCCAAGCAGCCCTTCTGCCGGCCGAGAGCCACGGGATCACTCCTCTGGGGTTCAGGGCAAGGCATGGGTGGGCCAAAGCACGGGGACACAGCTGAGCCCGCTGCTGATCTGTGGCTTGGAGCAGGGCTGGAGCCCCAGGGAGGTTCATGGAAAATAATTTCATTTGAATTATGCTGCTGCAAACGGCTGCAGAGTTGACAGGGAACTGGGAAGGAGGCAGAGGTGAGCTTGGAATGCAGTCGGGGAGTTGCTGCTCGCTTTGCTCTGCCTTGGAGATGGATGGAAGAAGTCAGTCCCCCTGGAAGCACAGCTGGGATTGCTCCTCTGGAATAATGGCAGTGCTGGTGGTTGGGAGGGGAAGACTTGTGAGGGGTCTCTGGAGACCCTCATATCCAACAGGATCCCCTACAGCCACTCGCCCTGGGCCACCTGCAGTCAGGTTTGGGATATCTCCAAGGAATCTCCTTCCTTTACATATTTATGGCTGCGGATATTGCACAAACAGGGGGTTGGCTCTGCCTTTGGTCTGGGGGCTCTGCTTTTTTCTCCCTGATCTCCGTGACTTTCTGTCATGCTCCCTTTGATGTCAAAACAGCTTCTGCTCAGCTGCAGGGCTGCAGCGTCACAGTTTGAGGAGACAAAGGAAAATGTGCTGTGCCCACAGGATTGCATAAGGCTTATCCATCTCTTCCCTGGATGGGTGTTCCGGCACGCACTCATGCAAATGATTTGTAAAACATTAAACAGATTTTGGTAGCTCTACTGTCAGTGATAGCATCCAGCATTTCCAACTGGGAGCCTTGAAATGAAACGTGTGCATCAACGTGAGGCTGATTTCTGGGAGCCCGAGACACATGTGTCCTGCCTTTCCATCCTGGAATGGCCCAGGGCAGGGAGCTCTGCTCCCATCACCCTGAGTGCCATTTGGAAAACAAAGGCAGCAGCCCAGCTGTCCATTCTTTTGGCCAAATGTGTGATTAATCTCAAGTTGGGGGGGAAAAGTGAAGTTTGCCATCTGGCGAGGCTCTCGCCTGGAGCGAGGCCCCGTTTGCAGGCACTCAGTGAGGCATTGCTCACGGTGCAGTTCTGGGAACCAGAGTGGAAAAAAAGGATAACTGTGTCAGACACTAAACTTGCATAAAATAACTCAGATGGCTCATTAAAGGAACCAGTGGGAGATAGCAATGCATGAAATTTTAGAAGCTTTTTAAGATAGAAATATGGAACTCATTTTTGATGGTATGAAATCCAGGAGAATTTCTGTCCCAGAACCTCAAACCTGGACAGGCTTTAAGATATGTTCCCCAGAAAGCACCTATTTCATTTTGTGAAATGGTAAAGAAATTACTCCAGCAGGCTTACTTCAATTTTATTTGCCTCCCTGAGCTACCTTGTAGTCTGGAGTGTGTGCGTGGAAGTGGAAAGCGGAGACACTTTCCCTGTTCCCCGTGATTCCTTAAAAACCAGCACAGCCCTAACTGACCACAGCACAGTCATGCAGCGCCTGTGAAGTCATTCTGGCATCGAGCAAGAACAATGGGATGGAGCTGACACTTGTTGGATTAATAAGAGAGGAAGCAGGAACTGGTGGCCATGAGTACAAGTTCCAGCTGGGAAAACTGTGGCCGTGAAAAATAAATAGGAGGGGAGGGATCAGGAGAATCCCTGCAGAGATGGAAGGAGGGGATGTAATCTCAGCAGAAAACCATGACATACAATTAAAGGAATTAGGACAAGGGGCAATGGTTTTAAACTGAAAGGGGAGATTTAGATTTGGTGTTAGGGAGAAATTGTTCCCTGGGAGGGTGGGCAGGCCCTGGCACAGGGTGCCCAGAGCAGCTGTGGCTGCCCCTGGATCCCTGGCAGTGCCCAAGGCCAGGCTGGACATTGGGGCTTGGAGCAGCCTGGGACAGTGGAAGGTGTCCCTGCCCATGACAGGGGTGGGGCTGGATGGGCTTTAAGGCCCCTTCCAACCCAAACCCTTCTGGAAGTCTGTGATCTAGGAAATCATTCTAACTTTTTTTCTTTATATGTAAGGCTACAGCAATAAGGTACCTAGGGCACAGGAGGGGAGGATGGCATCAAGGTGAAGCACCTTGAGGGAAGTTTTACATTTACAACAAATTAAATGAAATTTGGTGTTGCTGTCTGAGGAAATACAGAGTAATGACTGCTGACTGGAGCTACATCACTCATGGAGGAAAGGAATTTCACTCAAGAAGAGTAATTATGTAGGAAAAGCAGGGTCCTACTTGAGATTATATATGTTTCACATATATATAATGTGTAATTTCAATTTTCTCCTGCATTATTTAGTAAAAGGAGAGGTTTTGTGGGGAAAAGGACCTGATGGTGGCTGTGAATTCCTCTCAGAAACCCCCAAATTTCACTCAGGGGAGCAGAAATGGGGTGGAAGGTACCAATAATGTAAACACTCATGAAAAAAAAATCCTGTTAGAAATATTTTATGCGGTTTGTAATTAATCCAGTTACAGTGTATATTGGATGATTATTTTTTCCTTTCTGACACACTTAACTCTCCAAAATTCCTGAAGGACCCGGGGTACAGAAACCCATAAGGATGCTATGGAGGAAAGCAGAGGCTGATTTTGGTTTCAGTCTGGTTTTGTGGTGCACCACCTCTCTCTTTTCCCTTGCTTCACAGCTAAGCATTGATCCCAGTTGCTGTGGATGGCGTTTCCTTGGGTCAGGCTTTGTAGGGAAGCAATTTAACTTTAAATACACTCACACCAGCCTAGCGAGGGCTTTTGTTTTCCCATTTGTGCAGCAAAATCAACTGCCTAATCCTGCCAGATTGATAGCTCCATGGATTGCCCTTTTCTGAAGGTGGGAATAAAACTCCTGCTCGCTTCTCTGCTGCCGGTCTGGGGAGAAAAGGGAAATAATTCCTTACAACTCCTATTTTTATAATTAACCTGGTCTGCTCCCCGCGGGAGGATGGGTGGGTTCGTTCAGCAGTTATTGGGTTGCATCAGGAAAAGCAGTTTTTGTAATTCCCAGCCTGCTGGGATAGTTGCTTGATAGACTATCATCTTTGGAACGCTGTCAGAAGGAGCTGTCTCGTTGATCAAGCTTATTCCAGGCCTCTCTGAGGACACAAAGGCCATTTTCCACGGAGGAACAGGAGTCTCCCGCTGAGGTCGGCACATCCTGACCCGTCTGTGACCCTGTGCCCCCCCTCTGTTGCAGTGACCATGCAGCAAGTGGCCAGGACAGTGGCCAAGGTGGAGCTCTCGGACCACGTGTGCGACGTGGTGTTCGCGCTCTTCGACTGCGACGGTGAGTGACCACCCCAACCTCAGCCAGGCCGGGAGAGAGTCAGTCCAGGGGAAGAAATCCAGGGAAAAAGGGCTCTTCTTGCCATGCTCTTTGTCCATGGATCTGTGGTGATCCCCCCGCCCTTTTGGGAAGGGTATCCAATGGTACCCACCTTGTGAGATGGGGATCTTGGAGCACGGATGGGAGGGTTTGGTGTGCACACTTTGCTCCTTTGTTCCCCCCACAAAACTCCAGTTTGTTTAACAAAATGAGCTATTGTGCTCCAGTGTTGGAAATGAGCCGGTCTGGGGCTTTATCTCCAAAGTCCTAGACAAATGTCAGCTTAATTTTTAATTAATTAATGGCAGCTCTGTGCCCTGCTGGGGAGCTCGTGGCTTTGCAGAGGATGCGAGCGCTCCGGGGTAGTTGCTGCCACACTGAAGCACTCCCGGCTTGATTGGATGGGAGTTACTGGAGTCTCTGCCAGATGGCAGCGATTCTGACTTGGAAATTCTGCATTTGCCCAAAACTGCCAAGCCAAAATCAGAGTCCTGGCCGGCACCCTGCTTCTCCAGCAGAGTCACCAGCATCTGGCAGCACTGGCGCATAAGTATGAACATGAAAAAATGTATTTAATTATGTTATTCCTTGTTGTCCCTCTCGGTTTCAGCCCCACCTGCTCCTTTGCACCTTTCTAAGGTCACATCTCCTGTTTTATTTTCCTGTGTGCTTCACTACCACTGTTCTGATACAATCTTCAAGCCAGATGATCAGGCTGGAGATTAGAGTGAGCTGAAGTGTATCCAAATATTCCGTTTGCCTTCTCTCAGAGGAGAATCTCCTAAATATTTTGACAGCAAATCTTTGGGGTGAAAGACTGTGGTTGCCAGAGGAGTCCCCCAAGGAAGAAATCAAGTAGAAAAGCAGGCACAGACCTCTTTTTTTTATTATTATTTTGTTGTTTTCACTCCATCAGTGTTTACAGACATTAAAAACCTGCAGCACTGGAGGGAATTTTGCTCACCCCTTGATAGTTTGCTGGAATTTTGCTGCCCAGTGGCAGCGTTCTCCATAACCTCATCCATCAGATCAACAAATCTTTCCTTCTACTCCATTAAGAAAAATCTGTGCACCCATAATTTCCTAAATCACTTAAAGCAGTGTTTCCTGTGAGGAAACAGACATTTGATTTGCATTTGCTTTTCTGCCTCCTGCAAGCATCCGTAGGGTTGGGATTTAAACTCTGTGGCTTGAGAACCCTTGCTCAGCAGGATATTTTGGGAGGTGGGAGCCAAATGTGGTCTCAGTCTCTGCAGGGAAGGACACTAGTGGCTGCTGCCCTTTAAAGTTATAATTTCAAGGAGGTTGGTGGTGGGTCTCTGATTATTTTTCCTCCTTTTCGCAGGGAACGGGGAGCTGAGCAACAAGGAGTTTGTTGCCATCATGAAGCAGCGGCTGATGAGAGGCTTGGAGAAGCCCAAGGACATGGGCTTCACACGGCTCATGAGGGCCATGTGGAAATGTGCCCAGGAGACAGCGTGGGACTTCACGGCTCCCAAGCAGCAGTAGGGGGCTCAGGAAGGAGCACCCCCATTCCCTGGATCAGCGCTGGCACAGCCCCTGGGCACCAGCGGAGTGGCACCAGGCTCTGGAGAGCCCAGGCTGTCTGTAACAGGAGGGTTCTGTAAATCCGAGTTAGAAATCCGCGCCTGTTCTGTTTGCTTGCTGCTGGCTCCTTAATATTCCTCTCCCTCAGGAACAAGGAAAGGACTTTTACTGCCCCCACCTCCACAGCGTGATGTGCCCTGCCCAAGAGCTGGACCCAAAATCCCATTTAATGCTATGAAAAAATGGCATGGGGTTATTTCGATTCTCAGACTGCTCCTCAGAAAAGCTGTGCGATTCCTGCATTTCCTGGATCCCAAACCAGGATTTCAGCCAGCCAAAAGCTCAGAAGGGCAGAGGTGCTGCCTCTGGGGAAGAGCAGCTAAAAGTAGTGGAGCAACTGGCTCTCCTGCCCTTGGTGCTGTGCACAAGCATCCTGCTGCAGGAGCTCCCTAATTAATTTCCTAAATGGAGAGCCCTCTCTGTGGGGACTTGTCCTGGGAAGGGGCTGACAGGCGTTGGTTGCCGGGTGCTGTCCTCTGTAAAATATCATGTAAAGATGTTGCTCACAACAACCTGGTTCCGTCTCTCCATTGCTCCGGGTCTTCACCCAAGGCTGGGGCTGGGCCACTGAAGATGGGGTGTTTTGGAAGGCAGGGGAAAAAAAACCATGACTTTCCAGAGCTGGAAAGACAAAGGGGATAAATCACTCCTAGAATACTTTCCTTCCCCAGCACAGGAAGGACATGGAGCTGCTGGAGCCAGTCCAGAGGAGACCACCAAGATGATCAGAGGGATGGAGCAGCTCTGCTATGACGAAAGGCTGGGAGAGCTGGGATTGTTCAGCCTCGAGAGAAACTTCAGAGTGACCTAAATGTGGCTTTCCAGTGCCTGAAGGAGGTGACAAGAAACATGGAGAGGGAATATTTACAAGGTCCTTGAGTGCCAGGACAAGGGGAAATGGCTTCACACTGCCAGAGGGCAGGGTTAGAGGGGATATTGGCGAGGAATTCCTCCCTGTGAAGGTGGGGAGGCCCTGGCACAGGGTGCCCAGGGAAGCTGTGGCTGCCCCATCCCTATAAATGCCCAAGGCCAGGTTGGACGACGCTTGGAGCAACCTGGGATCGTAGAAGGTGTCCTCCCCTGGCAAGAGGTGGGACTGGATGGGCTTTAAGGTCCTCTCCCACCCAAACCAATGTAGGATTCCATGGTTCATACAGGGATATTGATCCTGATCATTCCAACTAGAGTTACCTTCCTCCCCTCCCTGGTTTCCCAGCCAGAGCCTACTCCTCTGGGGTGATTTGGGTCCCTGTGCCGTCACAGCCCACAGACCAATGTGGGAGTGCAGGTTTGGCCCTTCCTGGCTGCAGCTGTTCTTCCCTGTCTCCTGCCTGCTCCCCATGGCAGGCTCCAGGGATATGTCACCTGTCTCTGAATTCGCTCGTTTGGAACGAAGGCTGTTCCCGCCATCCCTCGTGCGACTGAACGTGAAACAGCCCCGAGCAGCCTCAGCCCTCCGTAGCGCGTCCTTCCTTCAGTCCCTCCCGGGCACAGTCCCTGCGGCCAGGACCTGTTTCGAAGGCAGGAAGCTCGATAAGGAGGAGGACCCTAATCTGAGGGAATTCTTGAAGGGGTTAATCCTTCCCTTCTGAACCCCCTCCGACAGCAGGATCCGGGGGTGCCCTTTGGCGTCCCCTCCACGGGACGCTCCCCTCTGGCTGCCCCGTCTGTCCCCACAAAACCCGGCTCCCTCCCGGCGCTGTCCTGGCTCCTCAAGGAACGCCACGGCCCCGCCCCGCTGAGGGCCGCACTCTGTGACGTCATCAATTCGCGCCCGGCTCCGCCCCTCCGCCCCCCCGCCCGGCCGCCGCCGCCATGGAGTCGAACCGGGACGAGGCGGAGCGGTGCATCGGTATTGCGCTGGCCGCCGCCAAGGCCAACCAGCCCGACAAGGCCCGCCGCTTCCTGGAGAAGGCGCAGCGCTTGTACCCCTCGCAGCGGGTCCGCGGTGAGCGCCGGGCCGGGGGCGCGGCGGGGGGCCCGGGGGAGCACGGCCTGAGCGGCCGCCGCCAGGCCTGACCTCTCACCCTCACCGCGCCTGCGCAATGCGCGCGGGGCACGCCGGGAAAGCGAGTTCCTCAGGGGTCCCGGGAGGTGTCCTGGGGTCTCGGGCTGCGGTACCGCCTGGGACCGGCTATCCCCTGAGCCCGGGTACCGCCTGGAACCGGGTACCGTCGGCCCGCGACCTCTGTCTTTAGCCGGGGCTCCCAGTGAGGGGGGGCCGGGAAGGGAAGAGGGACCGGCTCCCCGGCTCCGCGCTCTTGTGGGACCCTTGAGCCCCTATTACAACACCCGCTGCTGGTGGAGCAGCGCTGAGGGGAGGGACGGAGCTTGGCAAGGCGAGTGAGAAGTTCTCGGGGGGCTGCGAAAAGCCCTTCTCCTCCTCGTATTCCTCGTATTCCTCTTCTCCTATTCCTATTACACTCCTCCTATTCCTCCTCTTCTCCTCCTCCTGTTCGTCTCCTCCTTATATTTCTCATTTCCCTCTCCTATTCCTCCTTTCCTATTCCTCCTCTTCCTATTCCCTTCTCTCCTCCTCTCCTATTCCTATTCCTTTCCTTCTGTTTCTGTCCCTCTCCTCCTTCTGTTCCTTTCCTCCTCCTCCTATTTTTCTCCTCCTCTTATTCCTGTTCCTCTCCTCCTCCCATTCCTCCCCTCCCTCTCCTATTCCTCTCCTTCCTGTTTCCTGCATTCTCCCTCATATTCCTTCTCTCCTCCTCTTCCTCTATTCCTCCTGTTCCTCCTCATCTCTTTCTCTTATTCGTCCTCTCGTTCTCATCGTTCCTCCTCTCCTTCTCTTGTTCCTTTCCTCCTCCCATTCCTCCTCCTCCTCTCCTTCTCCTCTTCCTATTCCTCTTGTTTTCATCATATTCCTCCTCTCCCTCTTCTATTCCTCCTCCAGCAGTTTCCCACTGTCTGCAGACAGACAGGCCATGGCTGAGCTCTCACTCTCACATGTAACAGAATAATCCTCCTTGAAGCCTTTCTGCCAGACGTATGAATTTTTTTCTAATTTCCTGGAAGCTTTAGTTAATATGGGATGTGGCTTGTGAAAGCAGCCAAGCACAATTCTTTCCCTGCGTGTTCTTACATTGCAGAATTTTATGCAAAGGGCTGTAGATTTAATTTTTTTTTTGCTTTGACCTCATCTGAGTTTGGATTCTTTGGCTGAGCTTCGCTGCTTGTTTGTCCCAAGGCTTCCTGTAATCCTCTTTTTGGTTGCACCAGGCCTCTTCCCACTTCCTCAAACACAGCGTGTTGTGCGTGTGGTGTGGTTTTCCTTCCCTCCCTTTCCTTCAGAATTTATACTTTGGTGGAATTACTGGGTAGGAAAAGTGACTTTCAGGGGAAGGCAGAGGCCGGGGGGGCAGCAGGGCGGGTTAATGTGAAACACAGCGTGCTAATTTGTGGCCAGACCCAACCAAGTTTCTCATCCAAGGACCCTTTGCTTGGTGTCCTGCTGGGTCTGGAGTTGGGAAGTGCTGCCAGAGATCCCAGGGTGGTCACTGAGTCCCTGTGGAGCTCCTGGGAGATCCCTTTCCCGGGAGTTACACGGGGTTTGGCAACGCTCAGCGACACGGCCCTTGCGCAGCCAGTGCCGCAATCGCTGACCCTGGCTGGGATTTTCGAGATCAGGGAAGGGTTTTGCAATGAGATTGCAGCAAAAATCTGTGTCGGGGCACTTTGGCGGAGGCACAGTCACACGCTGGCCACCTTTAAGTGGGAGTTGGGGGAAAATTCATTGGAAGTTGGGCAAATGTTGGCTAATAAGGGAGGAAGAGTGCTCCATGGCACGTGCTGGGGAGGAACTGAGTTGGCAGAACTGAAACCTAATTCTGCACGCTCTGCTTCAGCAATCCCTGAATTTGTGCTGTGCTGGGGCTGCACACAGGATGCTAAAAGCAACAGGATTGGGGCTGTAGGGCAAGATGGGACTGACACATGGCCATCTGGATTTCTGTGGCTGGCTTTGGGAAGTGCACCTTGGGCAGCAGGGGAGAGGGGAATTCTGCCTTTCTGCCCCACTCAGGTGAGACTCACCTGCAGAGCTGCCTCCAGCCCTGGGGCCCAGCACAGGAAGGACATGGAGCTGCTGGAGAGAGGCCAGAGGAGGCTACAAAGTTGCTGAGGGCACTGGAGCCCTTTCCCCATGGAGCCAGGCTGGGAGAGCTGGGGCTGCTCAGCCTGGAGGAGGAGCAGGTTGTGTGGAGACCTCACAGCTCCTTCCAGGGTCTGAAGGGGCTACAAGAAAATTCAAGAGGGATTTCATCAGGAACTAGAGTGGCAGGACAAGGAGCAATGGCTTCCCACTGCCAGAGGGCAGGGATAGATGGGATATTGGAATATTGATGGGATATTGAGGAATTCCTCCCTGTGAGGGTGGCGCAGGCCCTGGCACAGGCCCAGAGAAGCTGTTGCTGCCCCTGGATCCCTGCCAGTGTCCAAGGCCGGGGTGGACACTGGGGCTTGGAGCAGCCTGGGACAGTGGAAGGTGTCCCTGCCATGGCAGGGGGTGAAGCTGGATGGGCTTTGAGATCTCCTCCAACCCAAACTGTTCTGGGATCAGAATCTCCTGGTAAGCTGTAGGGAACTGAGCCCAAAGCAGCAGGAAGTGGGGTACGTGGGGGAACAGCCTCGTGAGGTGAAATTTAAAATCACCTGACAGATTGCTCCAGGTTTGGAAGGAGCAAAACCCAAGACTATAACTCAGTGAACACTGGAGAGTTGTGAATATGAGGGAGGGAAGGTTTTATTTTTCTAAAATAAATTATTTTTAAATTTGTGAAGCCCCCAAGCCCAAAAGCGCATTCAGTGAGTTACTGCTCCTTAGCCCACTGTCCTTTTTATCCCTCATCCTGTATTGGCTTTTGGATTACCGAGTGGATTTTTCTTGCCCCTCCAAGCTCTGGGGCCAGATAGGATATCTTGGCTCATCTCTTGGCCTGCAAGTGTTGTTTGCGCTTGCCTAAGGAAGGTGATGCCCCCATAGTGCAAGGTCTGTAATGTGCAATCCATGGGAGGAGGTGGAAAGTCGTTCCCAGTTCTAGGGTCTGGATAAAGGACTGCAAGCTCAGGGTACTGGGCCTGTGTAAATATCCTTGGCTGGGTTTCACTGTAGCATGTGTGCCTGTTCTTTTTAACGGGGGTGAAGAAATCAGTCCAATGCTTGGTTTAAAAAGCAGTTTTAAAAGATGGTGCTACCCAGCTGCCAGGGAAATGCACGATGGAAAGATGCTTGGAGCCTCCCTCCATTGTGTCACCTGTGTGGTTAGGCCAGGCCTGCATGCTTTTCCCCTCTTGGCTGGAGAGGATGGAAGACAGTGCCTGAGCCTTGCAAGGAGGAAGAGAAAAGGGAAAATGAATTTATGCACATCCATAACTGAGAGGGAAGATGGTTCTCGCTCACAGCTGCTCTGAATCCGTAGGTAGAGACAGGAGAACAAAGCGCCCGTGTGACTCGTGTGAGGAGCTGGCAGCCATCAGTGCTGCAGTCCTGTCCCCAAAAGGGGAGTGTCCCCGTGGGATTGGCAGCCCACGGAATTATTTTCTAAGCTCTCTAAAGATGTAGCATCGTCACATCACTTCCCCAGCACTGTAGGCTCTCAAAGGCAGGAGATAAAGAAGAATAATACACTTTATGATGTGCTAGAGGACAAATTTGGACATGCTTTGCTGCCAAGGAGAGATGGAAGGGAAAAAAGGACAGGGACGCGCTGCTTTGCTGATCTGCTGTGGCTCCTGGACTGTCTGTCTGGGTGCTCCTGGGGTTCTCATGGAGGTTGTGTGTGTTGGGAGAAGCAGAATATCTTCAGGAGTAGCCCTCACACCTGGGTGAGAAGCAGCAGGAAAGGTGAGGGTCTTCCTGAGGAAGGATGGGGGGGTCTTGGAACGGTGGCAGAGGTGAAGAGGGGTCTCTTCATGGGAGAGCCGGAAGGGCAGGTTGAGCTTGGTGCTTTCTTCTCTATGTTTTTCTTTCTCTCATTTCAGTTCTGCTCGAGTCACTCAACAAGAACGAGCAGCCGGCCAATGGCCAGTCCCAGTCCAGGGAGTCCACAAACCCTCAGTTCAGGAAAATGAGCGGAGATTTCCCATCGGCCAACGGAGAGGCTGGAGGGGAGGCCCCCAAGGGCTACACCCAGGAGCAGCTGGATGCAGTGAAGAGGTTTGTGCACAGCTCTCCGGGGCATTTGTTTGGCTTTATCACATGGTACCCGTCTGCTTTTCACAGTATTTTAAAAGATTTCAGCTTTGAACCGTATGGAATAGTGTTAAAAATGTGCCCAGGAGGTTTTATAGCTCCAGCAGCCCTGGTACGCAGCTGGGTTGGGTCTGCTCATTTTCCAAACCCTGTTTCAAGCTTCCCTTTACTCCTTTCTCCCATTTGCCCATCCTGGAAGCTGAAGGACTGAACTGCAGGTGCAGTCACTTGGTACACTTTGTTTAAGGTTATGGGCACGGCCTGAATTGCGCAAGAACCGCTCCAAGGGACTTGCAGGAATGTTCGTTACGTCATCCACTTCTCCAAAATCCCAGCCTGCTGGATTCTGTCTCATCACGTGAGAAGCAGAAGCCTTGTCTGGGCTGTGAGTGTGCCCAGGAAGAACTGGGCTGCACACTCTGGGCAGCTCCCTCCTTCCTCCTCTGGAATTCAGCTGATGCAAGTTTTAGATCTGGGAATTAGCTGAGGAGAAAGTGGTGGGGGGGGAAGGCCAATATCCTTCAGTCCTGTCATCCTTCCCAAACAGCCTCCAAAACACGAGCACAGTGAATGTGAAGTTTATTTGCCAGTCCCATTCCTGTGCGGGTCTGAGGAGAGGCCGCTCCACCCCCACTGGCCCGACCCGTTCCGTGCCGGTCGTGCCGGCACAGCCGGAGTGAGTCGGTGAAAACAACTGGGTCACCCTCTGGGGAGCGAGGGCTGAGTAATCCAGAGATCCCTGAGCAACAGGCATCGAAACCGTGCTGCACGAGGAGTCTCAGGGCTGATGAGCATTCAAGACAAAGACATTTTCACTCCTGGAACTCCGTGTCCCTGTTTTCTCTCCTCTCCCTTGGCAGGGTAAAGCAGTGCAAAGATTACTATGAAATTCTGGGCGTGAACAGAGAAGCTTCTGATGAGGATCTGAAGAAGGCCTACAGGAAACTGGCGCTGAAGTTCCACCCGGACAAGAACCATGCGCTGGGGGCCACAGAGGCGTTCAAAGGTAAAGCCAGCTCCAGATTTGTGGTTTGTCCCCAACTCTCACTGAGCTGGGCTAGTGAGAAGCCTTGAAAACAACCCCACAAGTCAGGCAGAGTGAAATAAAGCTGCTCTTTGTGAAGTTGTCTCCCTTCAGAGCTGGTCGTGTCATGAACAAAGTATGAGCTTAAAATAATAAACACAGGTTGGCACGGGTAGGATTCACCTCTGTTGGTTGGATAAGGAGAAGCCTTCCTTCTCCTTCTCCCAGCAGCCCTTCCTGTGTGTTCCTCCAGCCTCCTGCCATGCTGCTCAGGAGGGAATTCTGTCAGGATTAACCCAGTTAAGTTGTGCAGCACCAGAGGCAGCTGTTGGGTTCACAAACCGCTCAGGAGAAACATGCCAGTAAACACCCAACCATTCGTGGATGGAATTGGTGGATAGAAATCCCAGGTGGAAGTTTCTAGGGTGAAACTGCAGCAGCCGTACAAGTGAGCCCCCAGAACCCAGGAAAGGAGCTCTAGTTCTGCTGCAAAGAGCCCAGTTCTCAGAGCCTCTCTACAAATGCAGCAGGGATGTTTCCTGGGTAATAAGATACCTTAAAACTGGAGTAATTTTCCAAGAGAAATGCTATTGCTTGGAACATATAACCCCATTTTCCCCTGCAAGCTGTGGAGGTTTGATTATTATCACTGAGCTAAACACAGAACTCCTTGGTGCCTAGTCATACAGCACTGGTTTGGAAGCCATTTAAATAGTCTGATTCTGGCTGCTTTTTAGGAAGAAATTCTTTACTCGAGACAGTGCTGAGGCTCTGGGACAGGCTGCCCAGAGAAGCTATGGCTGCCCCATCCCTGGAAGTTTTCTAGGACAGGTTGGATGGGGCTGGGATATTGGAAGGTCCCTGTCCATGGCAGGGGGTGGAACGAGAGGGTCTTTAAGGCACCTTCCACCCCAAAGCAGTCTGATTTTGGGAGTGAAATGCATGAGACCTGGGCTGGAGCAGGGAGCAGGGCTGGCCTGGTGTGAGTGTACTGACACAGTATTCCGGGGAGTTCCTCACAGACATGAATTCAGCAGTAAAAGTCTTATGTAAGGTCTGTTCAAGCCTTTTAAGACTTAAATCCTTCCCTGATAAGTGTTAGCAAATAGTGGCTGACCCCCAGCTGCTTGGGAGAGCCTGTGTTGGTGTGGGGGCAGATGAAAGAGCATCTGCACACAGGTATTGGCTCTGCCTGTGCAGAGCTGCTGCTCCATGGCTCATCCTTGGATCCCTCAGTGGCCAAAGGCAGGTTTCCTCACCTGTAATCTTGAATAATGATGTTTGCCCAAGGCTTTGGCAGGAGTTACGTGCCAGAAGTGGAGCGTTAAGCAAGGTGCCCTTTATCCCCCACTGCAGGGTTATCTTCTCCAGGCCTTGCCTCCATGGCTTCCTGTCCTTCAGCCCCTGAGCTGAGCTGAGCTGAAGTCCAGCTGTTTGGTTCCAGAGGGTGAAGGGGAAAACGTGCCCTGCTGTGAGGATATGAGTTAATTTTTCCTTACGTTGATGTATTAGCTGAAGTCTTGGCATTCGCCGTCCCAGTGACCGCTGATAAGGTGCTGCGTCTTGTGCTGAGCCCGTGTCTCAGCGAACAGTTCCAGCTGGCTGCAGGCTGTCTCGTGGCAGGTCTGCATCACTACCTGTCTGCTCTTGGGAAAAGTGTTGAGCCTGGCTACTTGGAGCTAAAATCCTGCTTTGGAATGAAGTGTTTCTTGGGTTTTGTCAGCACAAAGTCAGACAGTGAACAAACCCCAAACCGCTCCGTTGTCATTGCTTCCCTTGTTCTTTCCAGCTGTGTGGTTGATACAGTCTGAGTCAGTCCTTGTCCACCAGCTTCCCTGCCTGGCTCTAGAAACGTTTGCTCTGGGTGCGCTAATTATAACCAAGAAGGAGAAGGAGTGTATTGACCTTACATTCTCTACCCTCCAAATCTCCACTCCAAGAGCAAACTGTACACCCCCATCTGACCATGGGGAAAATGTTGAATCTTGGAGCTGATCTCCTCCAAAAGGGCAGGTTATCCCCCTTTTCCATCCCTTCTGCCCACCAGGCAGCCGCTGCCATGGGCGTTTTTGCTCCTTGCAACACGGGGAGGCCTGGGGTGGGTTGGTACAGAGAGAGGTGGGAAGCTGGAATGTGTCAAGAGGTGGGTACAGAAATAGGAGGGTGGCAGGCAGACGTTCTGGGAGAAGGGCTCGAGCTCCTGAGGCTAGAAGGAGAGCGACCTGGGGACCTGGCAGGGGTTTAGCTCCAGTACATTTCCACCCTCACAGGCACTGGTTAACAGTTCTTGTAATTATGCACCTTGCATGTGGCATCTGGAAATACTGAAACTCATAGCTGGCAGATGCAGCTTCCGGCTAATGTTTCCTTAGCAGCTTTTATGGAAAGTTTTAAAATCTCTTTCAGGGATTTGGCCCATATTTAAATTCTTTGCAGTTCTAGTTTCAGGCTCTAACACTGAGTTCCCTTAATGCCACTTTTGAATAAAATTTGTCAACTAAAATTTTATTTCCCTACACAGCTGCCTGCAGCTGAAGGGTTTCTCTGAGGACATGCACCAAATCCTTATCAGTCATATCAGAACTTCTTCATTTGAATTAATTAAGGAATTTTTCACTGAGTGTGGTTTCCTCCTGTCTGGATTTGCCAGAGATGTGTGCCAGGTACCTGTTGCAGAGACGTGAGTAGCTGAGACTCCTGGTTTGTGTGGTGAGAAAGGCAAATCCTGGCAGTTTGCAGGGCTGTGTGTGGGAGAAAGGAGCTAATTGCTCCCTCGTTGTCCATGTTGCAGCCATCGGGAACGCTTACGCAGTGCTGAGCAACCCGGAGAAGAGGAAGCAGTACGACCAGTTTGGAGACGAGAAACTGAACCCCGCCCGGCACGGACACAGCCACTCGGACTTCCACCGCGGCTTCGAGGCTGACATCTCCCCCGAGGACCTCTTCAACATGTTCTTTGGGGGTGGTTTTCCTTCTAGTAAGCACCTTAAACCTTAATTCCTTGAGTGGAGCCTGATCCTTTTGGCATTGGAACAGTGCAGTTTGGATTTATTGGGCCATGCAAGTGTTGGTGGGCTTGGTGAGGGGGAGTTCTCCTTCACGTGTGGCTTAAACACCTCGAGTTTCGTAAATTGTTCATCTTGGAGAGCTCAGCGACCATCAGAGCTGGACTTCTTCCCAGCCTCAGGTGTTCGTTTGCGTGCTGGCAACATCAGCTGTTGTTAGGTTGGGTTGAATGCTAGAACAAAAAGTGACTTGTTTCAAGGGTCGTTGTGAAAATAACCCTGTTTTGAGGAAGGCTTTTCTGCCTGGTGGTTTTGGAATTTAAATCTTCTTATCAGAGCAAACTGTGGTAACACCTGGGCCTCGTTCTTGATCTCTGTCCGCTCCGCCACGCAGCTGGAGCAGGTTCTCCAAGATCAGTAGCCACTTCCTTCTCTCCCCTGTGTCCCATTAAAAAAAAGGAAAATAGTATTTCTGCAGCGTAATTTAGACTTTGCAAATTGAAAGATAAATCTGCATCCTGTCTGTCCACAGTGCTGATCATGGCTTGGGGAGCAATAAGGAATCGGGCACCTGTTCCTTTACTTTCTCCAAAGACACAGATTCCATGTCAGGATAAGAGTATTTGGGAAGACTCCTTTCTGCTTGCTCCAGTCACATCTGACTGGAAGTGGACACAGGGCTTTTTGACCTCTGTGGACCAACTTGAAAAAAATAATTTGGTTTCAGTTAAGAAAATTTACTCTGGTAGCTCTTTCCTGTCTGGAATCTACGAATCAACACCCCAACACCAATGCCTCTCAAAGGCATCTGGAAGCCTTTTGCAGCATTTGTGCTCTGCCTGGCAGAGAGGCCAAGCTACTCCTGCAAAAACAGCACGTTGCTATTTTAGCTCAGTCTTTTTTTCCCTTTCCTCACTGTCCCGAGAGAATTGAGGGCTGCTCTCTCAGCCTGGCTCCCTTTGCAGCCGTAGCTTTGACATTCAAAACAAGATGTGGAAGAGCTTTGTGTGCAGGGTGGGAGAAACACCAGAATTATTTCTGTTTGTAGCTGGTTTTAATCTATTCAATCAGAAAGGAGAAGGCCTGTGCAAGGTGTTCTCTCTCTGTAGCTGACCCTGCTTTGGGCAGGAGGTTGAACCTTCTGAGGTTGCTTCCAAGCTGAGTTTTCATATGATCCTGCAAAATCTTACAGAAGGATCTCTGTGCCCACTCTGCACTCAAGCCACCTTAGGAATACTGCTTCAGCCTGGAAGCAGGTGACATGGATCATGGCCACCTTTTGTGGTCCCTCCCTGGCCAGCCAGCAGCACCTTCCACACCGTGACTTTGGAGTAAGAGTTTTGTTCTTCCTGCAGGTAATGTTCACGTGTACAGCAATGGCAGGATGAGATACACCTACCACCAGAGGCAGGACAGGCGCGAGCACCAGGGCGACGTAAGTGGAAAACACGCCGGGATCCGGGAGGCTGGAGGCTTTCCCAACACATGGATTGGGAGCTGGAGTCCGGGCTATGGCTGTTGTCTGGGCATAGCCAATTTTATTGTAAAAAACAAACAAACAAGAGCATCCTGAATATTTTTTTCTCAAGCTTAAAGGTGGAACTGGAGGGAGCTCAGGAGGTGAGGGAGAGGGGGAATTACCTTCATCCATCCAGCACTGAAAAGGGGAGAAGGCCATCCATAAAACCAGTCCTGCTCACTAGTTTGCTCTAGAAAAACTAGCTGTGGGCATGAGGCCTTTGGGATTCCCTCCCAAGGCTCCCCCTGGCAGTGCCCTCTGCCCACTGTCACATCCAGAGAAGGGCCAGGGGGTTTGGACATTCAGAGTCACACTGTCCTGTGGGCTGCTGGGTGCCCCCCAGCTATTTTGGGTTACTCCCTGTGAAAAGCAGGAGAGAGGAGGTTGTGTTGGAGCACTGAGAGGGAGGAAGGGAGGGAGGGAGAGCGGTGTGTCGGGGTCCTTGTCCGGGTGTATGGGTGGCACTCCACTGTGTGTTTCTGTTCCCTCAGGGTGGCCTGGGGCTGTTCGTCCAGCTGATGCCCATCCTCATCCTGATCATTGTGTCTGCTCTCAGCCAGATGATGGTGTCCAGCCCACCCTACAGTTTGAGCCACAGGCTGTTAGTACCCATTCCTCTAAAACTTACCCACATGGGGAGGAGGTGGGCTGTGGAGGGGCGTGGTGGGGCAGGGATCTTGCCTCTGTTTTTCCTGGCTTGCTTTGGTTTTTTTGCTTTATCTCCTGACCCCATTGCTCCTGCTGCCAGCGAAGTCCTCCTGGTTCTCAAACAGGCGTGAGATGCAAGGTGCAGGGAAAGTTGAAGGGTGCTCACTTCCCTAATGGAGAGAGTTCTTTGACAGGGACCTTCTGCAGTCCATAGCCACAGCTGTGTCTGTCACGGAAGGGGACAGACAGAATGGTTTTGGGAGGCTGTAGCCCAGCAGTGAGATCCCATATGGAACAAATTGAAGTGTAGAGTTAAATTACAGTGTGGAAAACAAAAGGCATATTCTTCATAAAAGCCTCAGTACAAAGCAGTAGAGGAAAAGGACAATGAATAAAAGACACTCCCAGAGAAATCCCCTGTTTCTGAACTCTCATCTTGCCATGAAATAGCTTTGGCCAGACATTTAGGATGCAAAAGTGAAACTGTTCTGTTCTAGATCCTATGGAAATGCCCCGATCTGCTCCCTCTGGTGACTAATGGAATGTGACCTTATTCTTAGTCACTTTGCCATGCCAGCAAAGAGTGGGAAAACAGGCTTGATTTCTGTCTGCTTGCATCATTCTTGACAAAAGCTTAATACATGTTCAGCGCAAGTTCCTTATGTGCATGTAGAGAGGGCAGACCTGGTTGCAGCCCAGGGTTCCTGCTTATTTTCATAGGTAGCAACGTTTGCCATTGATCATAGAATCCCAGAAGGGTTTGGATCGGAAGGGACCTTAAAATTATCTTGTTCCACCCCCCTGCCGTGGCCACGGACCCCTTCCACTAGACCAGGTTGCTCCAAGCCCCGTCTAACCTGGCCTTGAACAATTCCAGGGGTGGGGCATGATGTTAGATGCTATAAAACCCAGCTTAGCTTTCAGATTCAGGGTAAAAACTGTGACATTAGCGCTTGGGACCAAACGATGGAATGGTTTTGGCACAGTTAAGGGTTATTCTGAGAGGCTGAAGGGTGTCGAGCTGTGATTTCCGCAGCTGGTGCTAGCACTGTAGAATTAAGCATTACACACATACACCAGTTTGGTTTATACTGGTGAACAGTTTGTGGGGTGAGAAGACACCGAAGGGAGGGCAGCGTTTAAGTGGGCGGGGATTTGTTTCCAGCCTTGCCAGCTGCCAGAGGAAGCCATCCCTGAGCCCCAGATGTTTCTCTGCTGCCCCATTCCCTGTTCCCTGTGCTGTCCCTGTCTCTGCATGCTCAGGTAGCAGCAAGCAACCCGATTTCCAAGCCTGGATTTGGACAAGGCTGGCAGATGAGCTCATCCAGTCCTCCCACATCCTTCCCGAGCAGCCGGGGTGCTTGAGCTGGAATGAGGTGGTGCGGTGCCGGCAGGAGGAGCTGCTGGATCACTCACTGCCAGCTCCTCTGCCTGGAGTGAAGGGAAAGCTGTGCCTGAGCTCAGCGAGCAGGGGAACAGAAGCTTTGAACCCAGAGATTTAAATGCCACCCCTCCATAGTGAAGCTGTCACTGAGAGGGGCAGAGTCCTAAAGAACCGTTTGTCACTGTTACCTTTGTAAATCTCTTCCAAAAAGGATCTTCCTGCTGGTAGAGCTGCCTGGTTGTGGGCCTGATTGTTACTGTTCAGGAACACCTCATGGAATTGGCCTGACTTAATTGCATGTGTGACTGCAAGGTGACAGGTTTCTTGTGCCCTGGTTTTCATGCTTCACACCCCAGTGTCCTGCTGCAGCCCTGCCACTCCCAGTCCTTCTCCTGTGAGGGCACACTCTGTAGGCCATCTTTGTCCAGGAGAGGATTATGAACTTTGGGAGAGCTCAGGGCTTTGTCTTAACAGGGAAAATAGTGAGCTGGGCTTTTTCCAGGCTGCACCTCTGCCTTGAGAAATCCCAGCAAGGCTTTTTGCTGCTGTTCAGTCCGTCCAGTTACCCACCACTGGGCCTTAGTGGAACGTGCAGGAGCCTTGGGATCCCTCCTGTAAGCCCTGACAACAGACTGAAGGGCAAGCTGAATGAGTTAATGTTTATACCTGGCTTAAGAATCAGGGTGGCTTTTAATACAGCAACAGCTGGTATTTATTATGGGGAACTTGGGGCACAGCTCCAGGTGGAGCCATTCCTGGCAAATCCAGCATTTGGGCCCAGCTCCTGTGGTACAGCTCACACACACGCCCTAGGGAGGATCCCTAGGTTTGCTGGGGTGTCAGGGGAAGCAAGAGCAGGGCTTTGTCTGAAATGCAAATCCACGGGGCCAGGGGAGGAAGAGATTTCCTTCTGGAAAGTGCTTTCTGTGCTGGTTGGTGCAGGCCGGAGCACAGAGCGGGTCTTGTTTTGGGAATGGAGGAAATCACAGATTTAATAATTTAGTGAAAATTCCAGGGAACATTTTATTTTAAGTGGGTTTAGGCCCTGGGCAATGTGCCTTGGAGTTATGTCTGTATTCAGAGCTCTGCCCACCTTGCTGGAGGCCTGGCAGCTTCTCTCTCGCCGTGTTGGTGGTTCATTCCCACCAGAAATGCCGCTCCCTTCCAACCCTCCGAGCCTGTGGCCGGTGAGGAGTGAGGGATGTTTCCAGCCATTTGGAATCACATCACCTGAGCTGGGGGCTTTGCTGTGCCCTTGCAACGTGTCCTACACTGTTGTGCTCTTGTCCCCGCACCAGGTCTGTGGGTCACACGCACAAGAGAGTCACAGAGCACTTGAAAGTCCCCTACTACGTGTCCGAGAACTTCGCCGAGGAATACACGGGCACGAACCTGAAGAACGTTGAGCGGAGCGTGGAGGACGACTACATAGCAAACCTTCGGAATAACTGCTGGAAAGAGAAGCAGCAGAGTGAGTCGTGAGGGGTCAGGAGCTGCTCCGTAGGGTGGCTTTGGAAAGGTCTTTGACTGAGGACTAAGTCGTGCTAAAGTTATACTTTAACACGGTGCCAGCACATTTCCTGTGTTGTCGGCTTTGTTTTTTTCAGTCTGTGACTTCATGACAGGCCCGGCATGTGGGGGTTTTTTGTTTTGTTTTGCTTTTTAATGCTGCTGCAGAACTGGTCAGACAAGAGCTGTGCCCCAGAGGTTCCCCTGCTGTGTCAGCAGGATGTCTCTGATTTCCAGCGGAGGGGGAAGGTAGAACCGCTGGGATCACTGGTAGCCCTGTGTAATATTTTAGTTGGTCAAGGACGGTGTTGGAAAGTCTGCTGCCCATGGTGTCATGCATCCCACATCCCACCCTTGCTCCGAGGGCTCTGGGGGCTGCCCAGGCAGACGATCCAGCCAAATATCCTGGCAGCAGAGGGTGGTGAGGGCAGCGAGTCCAGGGGCAACCTGTGTGCTCTGGCTGCGTGTGATGGTCACGGCTCTGGGAGCAGTCGTCAGCGTAGGATTTCAGCACTGCCAGAGGGGCTGTGATCCCTGGGTGGTGCCAAGTGAGGCCGGTGCACAGAGGGAGCCCTGCTGGGGTAGCCTTTGTCGTGCTGCCCGTGCTCCTCTTGGGACCGGAGATGGGTTCCCTTGCCTCTTCCCGGGATGGATGAGCTGTCAGCAGCTCTGACGCCCATCCTGTCTTGAAGGGCGCGGGGCATTTCCTCATCCTGTGCTTCACCTTGGACAACTGAGGTGCCTCCTGTTCCCAGCAAGGCCTGGCGGGGGGGTCTCTTCCATGGGCATTCCTAATGCTGGGCTTTTCCCTTTGCAGAGGAAGGCTTGTTGTACCGGGCACGCTACTTCGGGGACTCGGATCTGTACCAGCGGGCGCAGAAGATGGGCACCCCCAGCTGTAGCAGACTGTCAGACGTCCAGGCCTCCCTGCACGGATAGTCCCCGCCCAAGTACGAGCCGGGAGCAGGGAACCGTAGTGCTTTTATCACTGGCATCCCTGACTGAGACACAGACCTCCGGGAGTCTCCTCGGGGTGCACACGCAGGCCTCCCCTCCGACGAGCGCTCCCTCATTAATCAGGAATTGATTGGGTTTAGTTGGCATGTCGGCACCCTTGGCTCTCTCCAGGCTCCCTGTTTTCTCTGGCCTCTAGGAACAGGGCAGAATCCCTTGGTGAGGTTGGAAGTTTCTTACTGGCCGTGGCATCCAGCCACCACATTTTAATGAACCCTTTTTTTTTGGTTGCTTTGTTGCCTGTTTTACTGGGAAAGCCGTTATCCCTGGCATGTGAAGCCAGGGAATGATGACAGGGAATGGAGTCCCACCCAACAGATGTTCCTTGTGCCCCCTCCCGTTGCCTTCGCATTCAAGCAGAACAAAGCAAATGTTCCCAGCAGGTTGTAGAAGTAACTTACTGGGTTAAACTGGGAATCAAAGTAAAAGCAGCTGAGGGGGGGGTCTGGAAAATCTGGGGGTTGGAGAGCTTGGATTAAGGAGAGCCCAGATAACACGTGAGGCCGGATGTGCTGGGAGAACTGCACCAAAATAATGAAAAATATTGCCACAGGGTTTGGAGTCCTTTTCCTGCATGAATTTTTGGGCTAATTTTGCCTACCAGGTACTGCTGGGCTGGCTTTGAAATGTGCAGGTCCCACTACCCCAGAATTATCTGAACACGGGATTTCTGTAGAAAAACTCCTGGGTGAAGCTTGTGCCAGGTGTTGTACGGACACCATTCCGGCTCACAGGGACTCCTTGGGGATGTTGTCCACTGAGCTGCTTGATTTGCACTTTTGGGGGTTATTTTCCTTGGCGTCTCAAAGTTTGGCCTTTAAAGCAAATCCTCTGGGCCGCATTGGGCTTTTTTTGGGTGTATCCTGGTTTTGGATCCATTCTTACCTTGATCCGCCCGCTCTTTCGTTTGGATGACTGTGCCTCTTCTGGTGTTAATTACCTGCTTTCCTTTAATTCCCTCCCTGCACCCGTGGTCTGGAAAGAGCCTGGAAAAGCTGCTGCCTGTGCTGTGGGGTGGGGAAGGAAGGGGGAGTCACAGATTGTCCGGAGACTGACACCGCTGCCGCTTTTGTTCCCAGAGCGTTGCAATGCCTGAAGACTTTTGGGGAAGTGCACTGAGCCGAGGTGACAGACTTTGCTATTTAGAAAGAATCAAACCTTATCTTAAAAATGAAATTGGAGAATTAGCAACGCACAACTGCCCCTCCTTCTTCTTTCTGCCTCTCTCTGACGATCGCAGGCAGCGCTTGGGACAGGAAATCCAGCTCCCTGTCTTCCTCCTCCCCTTCCAGCGCCACTGGCTTGCCCCCGGGGTCCCACAAGGATGCCACAAGCCCTGGAACAGACACAGAGAGTGTAAAGTAACCCAAACTAACTGCAGAAGCCATGAAGCAGAAGGAGACCTTTCGCCGCTGCCAAGGGAGAGAGAAGTGGGGCGATTTATTGATAAAAGAAGACACTACAGAAAAAAGAAGATATAATCTATTTAGCATTAATTTATAGCTGTATATATGTTGCACTTTTAAGCTATGCAGGGGTTGGATGATTAAATTATTTTGGTTTCTGCCCATTTTGGGGAGCAGGAGAGCGGGAAGCCTCTTCCCAGGGTGTCTCTGTCCGCAGCACTTTCCTGCCTGGGAAACAGGAATCGCTTTGCAGTTGCTGTGCTTTGCTCCCGGGAGGATGTTCTGCGGACTGATACGTCCACACACCTGCTCTTGGGGTTTCAGTAGAACCAAATCCCAAACGTGCAGGGGGTCACAGGGAACTGGGGGAGCCCGTCCGGAGCCGTGGCGTGGGTTTGCAGCGTCGGCAGAAGCCGCAGGGTCAGCTGAGCGCCGGCGTCGCGCTCGGGACGGGAAGGATTGTCCTGGATGGATTTTGCTCGTCAGTCTTTGGTTAATTTGTGCACGTAACTCCTTTTTCTGCCGAGTCTGCTCGAATTCTGCCTGGTAATCAGTGCGCTCTGTGCGGAGAGGGCTTTCCATCGGCCTCGCCCTTTGTTGGGGGGTTTTGTGCGTGTCCCACGCCTGGGCTCCTCACCCGCCCGCCGGCGCTCCTGGGTGCAGCCTGGCCCTGGCCTTCACACCCCAGCTCGTGTTTCCCGGAGGACACCTGGAAAGTACCACAAATCCATCAGGAACAAAGCGTTCCATTGCTTCTGTTGAAAGAAGTTCTGCTGGGGGAGATCAGGGGGTGCCTGATCTGCCCTCTGCCCCCCCCACCATGGGCAGGACCAGTGTGAGGCTGCTCCAGGTGAGGATCCATCTCTTGGAAGCAAAGCCGGCATGAGCAGAGCTGCCTCCCATGGAATAAACTGGATTATTTTAATTTTTTTTTTTTTTGCTGCTCTGCAGCTCATTTTTGTCAAAAGACATTTCCAGTGAAAACCAGCTCCTGGCACGGTCAGGGGAGCGAATCAGGAGCACGGCAGCTCCCGGGTGGGCTGGCAGAGGTGGTTTTATCCCGTTGTCCTTAGGAATCCATGTGCTCTGTCTTTGGCTGCTTATTTATTTTGTGAAATCTCAGCCTCCCGTTGGCTGCAAGCCCTGTTATCCCACAGCCACCACGGCTTGGACCTGATTTTAAGGGGTTTTATTCTTTTTTTTTTTTAAATGATTCCTCCACCTTGAGAAGAAATTGGGTGGAAGTTCAGGATTGGAAATGGCGCTCGATAGAGGCACAGGGATGATGGGGACGGAGTCAAACCAAAATCCTGCTCACAGAAGGAGCTGGATGTGTTGCCCAGTGGCATTCCCTGCCCGGAGCCTGCCCACCAAAACCTTTGGGTTATTTTTGCTGGTAGATAGCCACAGATCATGAGGAGGGAGAAGGCGTCGATCCCAGTGGATGCTCACAGAGGCTTGTATCTCTCGATTTAGAGTTAATTATACAATTGTACATCTATAAATAAATGTTTATAATGTGAAAGGCTCTGGCTGGGTTGGCGTCCCGTGGATCCCTGCTCTAGCCAGCTCTGGTTTTGCAGCTCCTTGGCAGTGGATGGAATTTGGGGGTCTTTGCCATCCCAGTGGCTGAGAGCTCTGGCACTGCAGGGGCTGCCCTGGGGTGGGAGAGGGAAGGAGAGGGACAGGATGGAGAGGAAGTGGTGCCCCTGTGAGTCCTGGCGAACTGACAGCAAACACCCAGCAGGACACCTTTGCTTCAGACCGGTTCCACTGGGATGTTCCCAGAAGGGCCTTCCTCCCCTCCCATTAGCCCCACATCCTCTGGCTGAGCTCTTTTGGGGGATGCCTTACTCTCGTCCTAGGATGCCGCCGGCCTGGCAGCATTGTCCTGGCATTTGAAGGTGCCCTTTGGACACGGTCCCTGTCAGGTGGGCAGGAAGGCTCGGGCTGCCTTTGTCCCGGGCAGAGACGCTGCCCTGGGGGCCCTTCCTGCCGGCTGCTGGCCCCAAAGCCGCGGGGTTGGATTTGGGATGGGTCTCTTTTCCTCACATCCCCCTCCCTGGGGCAGGACGAGGCTGGGGCAGGCTGGACCCCTCTGGCACCTCCCTCTTCCTCCCCAGGCCCATGCACCAAAGCGCTGAAGGCTTTGGGTGGGAATTTCCCGCTTTTCCCTTTTTTTCTCCTTCTCTCAGAGGCCAGGGGTGGGAATTTCCCCCCTTTCCCTTTTTTCCCCTCCTCTCGGAGGCCAAAGGTCACGTCCCTTCCGTTTCCCCTCCGCGGCGGTGAGTCAGCCCTGCCGGCACAGGACACATCCACAGCCCAGGTTTTGGGATGGTTTTGCTACATTTCGGGTCATTCCCAGCCCGGAGCAATGGGAAACAAATTTCAGGGTGTGCCGGTCCCTGCCCACTCTCCAAAGGTGTGGGTGGTTTGAGCTGCCCATTAGCTCGTTAGCCCAAGCTTTTAATTGGAGCGGCTGCCGAAGGCAGGGAGGCATCAAAGGAAGGCAGGTGCTCCAGGAACATCCTCCGTTGGCAGGTAGGGAGCCAAGGGGACCCTTCTTCCCCCCATCCTTGTTTTTGGTAGCAAAACACGAGGGTTTAGCATTATCCTGGGATTTAGATCCTCATTTGCCTCATTGCTGCTGATGCCCCCAAAAATCTGCCTTTCCTCTGCCGGCACCTGGGATCCCTGGGCTGATGCTGGTGCCACAAATAGCCCCATTGATACTTCCCGGGTCCCAAAATATCCCTTTGCCAAACCCCTGGCCTGGGAGACACTTGATCCAGCCTCGCTGGAAGCTTCTGCACCTTTCAGGGAGCCGCCAAACCTCAGGGACCTCGAGACACCCCCAAATTTCTCATGGAAAGGCTGTTTAGCTATAAATAAAAGCAAAGTTTCACCTTCATAGCTGGGGCTGTGACTGGGACGTTCCAGGGGCACGTGGTCCCACGCGGAAGGTTTTGCTGGGCACCCCCAGGACAGAGGCTGTGCCGTCGCTCTGTGTTGGCTTTTGGAAGTTTGGGTGGGGGATTTTTTGTTTTCTTGGCGTGATAATTTAAAAAAAAAATGGGATGCGGAGCCCCTCGCCTTCCCTGGGAGTGGCTGGTGGGGGACGAGCAGGGGTCACGCTGCTGCTGGCAGCACAGGAGCAGGGCCACCCCCTTAGGAGCTCGATATTTAAAAATCCACGTATTTATGGAGCTATAAATACCGCTCCCAGACTGAGGATGCCTCAGCAGGGCTGACAGCACAGCCCCAGCTGAGCCGCCGGCGATGCTGCCGTCAGCGCGCCGTAAATCTCCTGCTGCGCCCTGGGATCAACGTGCTGCTTCCAGCCCGGGCTGGCAGAGCTCCCACCCTGGCCAAGGAACTTGGGGTTTGGAGTTCCCTTTCTGCCCCTCCCAGTGTCTCCGGGGGTGGTTTTGTGCTGGATGACCCCACAGGGGATGCCCCTCACGTGAAGGGGGGATGCTCTGGCACGTGACCCTTTGAGAAATGCTCCAGACCCCAGAATTTTAAGGGAAACCCCCCCTCTTTGCACAATGCGGGTGTGTAAAGGTGCATTTCCCACTGTGCCAGCCTGGCACTGCTTGTTGCCCTGACTGCTCCGAGGTGGTATGTACACCAGTGAGCAATCTCTGCTCCCAGCACTCCTGGTTAGGGGTCATTCGTGTCAAAAGCAAGGTTTTTATGGTGAAAATTCTCATCAAAAAGTCACTGTTTGTCCACAGGGGAATTAAAAAAAAAAAAAGAAATCAAACAACCCAAGGCTGAGCCGGAGCAAACTCGCATGTGAATGGAAATGGTTTTTCAGGCTCGTTTTATCCCCACGCACCTTCCACGGGCTCCTCGTTTGCCAAGCAGCTTAATTATCCTCGAGTGAAAGCCTCTTCCCCGAGGCCTCTAATTGCAGGTTTGGGTAATTGGCCTCAGTGCTGCAGAGTGTGGTTGAGGCTGGGGCGTGCTCCCCCCCGGCACGTGTGACCCTCCTCCTCCTCTCCCTCAGTCCCCGTTTGAGCCCGTTTTCCTGGGTTCCTGCCCAAATTTCCCGCCGTGGCTGCCAGGGGAGGAGCAGCAGCCCCTCGCTGGGGTGTTGGGGTGCTCCTCCCTGGGTACGGGCAGGCTCAGGGGCCTGACTCGGCTCCCCTGAGTCACAGCCCCGTGGCTCCCCTTAGGAGTGGGCGCAGCGGGATTCCCGCCATTCCCAAAACATCCAGCTCCCACCGCAGGGGCTGCCCTGCCAGGGAAAGGCTTCCCGAGGGTGCCAGCAGAGAGTTTCAAACCAGTGGTTGCATCATCCCTCCCCCGAGCAGAAGTGACGACAGGGAGGCGGTGGGTTATCAATCAAGACAAGTTTTATTAGAAAAGTAAAAAACCACCCGACACGATTGCATAGGAATTCTCGCACTTGAACATCAAGTGTATGAGTGTAAACTGTAACCAACGAAGTGCCCCCAGCGCGTCAGGGCCAGGGGTCCTGCCCTCCGGCCCCGCGGCACCTCACGCGCCCCTCTCCCACCGCTCTCGTGATCAAAGACACGATTCCAGACCCCGGGAGCCGGCACTGGGTTCTGCCAGCGCTGGGACTTGCCTTTGATCCAGACCCCTCGGCGGTCACTCACTCCCACACTCCCCCTCCCCCTGAGACCCCATTGATTACAATCCTCGTTACAAAAAACCCCCATGATTGATCAGCCATCAGGAGACCAGCATCCCTCCAGCAGCCCCGCTGCCGCCTCCGGGAGCGCGGTCGCCAGGATCATCCCACGATCATCGACGGCGCGAAGCGACCTCCGCCTGGGTGCCGGCTGCTCCACGCCAGGGATGTCCCGGCACAGGCGGGCCCCCACGGGGACCTCGGCCTGCCCAAACTACTTCCACCTACAGCCCTACTCCAGCCTAACCTAAACTACAGCGGCTGCCCGGAGCCGCCACGCTCTGCCCGGCTCTTCCAAAGCACTTGGGAAGTGGCTCCTCCGGCCCGGCCCATCAGCACTCCTCGATGAGCAGCTGCTCAGAGCTGTACAGCTTCTTCTTGATCACCCTGAAGCCCGTGCTCAGCTTCAGCGGCGCGAAGGCCGGCCCCGAGGCAAAGAGTCCCTGGATCTTGGGCCAGAGGCGGGAGTCCAGCCGGAGCACCAGGGTGAGCTGGAAGGTGGGCACCACGGCGGGGTCCGCGGCGATGTGCCCCACGTCGTGGCAGGCCTTGCCGTGCTCCACGCACAGGTCGAGGAGGGCCCCGCGCAGCCCGCAGGGTTCGCTACACGCCAGGCGCAGCAGCTCCGTCCGCACCTGCGCCTGGAGCTGGGCCGGCATCAGGAGCCGGGAGCAGCGCTTGGCGCCCAGCGGGGCCCGGCCCAGCGTGGCCTGCACCACGTCCATCAGGTTGGCGCACAGCAGCTCGTCCTCGGGGTCGTGCAGCAGCTCCAGGTCCATGTCCGGCAGGGAGACCCCCTCGGCGTACTCGGCATCTGCGGAGGGGACAGAGGCAGGTCAGCACCCGGGCAAGGGCGGGCTGCGGGTCCCGTGGGTGCGGGAGACACCGATCCCAGGGGTTTAGGGATACAGCAGGGGTGTGCTGGGGGGCTCACGGTTCTGGGAGACACCGATCCAGGCTTTTTGGGGGTGTAACAGGGGCTTAGCACAGCACCACCACCCCCTCCGCCCACAGACCCTCATCAATCCTCCAGCCCTTCAGGGACCCGCACTCACCTCCCTCCGAGCCGGAGGCGCTGCCCAGCGACTCGCAGTCGGAGGTCTCCAGGCGGCCCCGCTCGCCGCCGGCCAGCCGCTCCCACAGCCCGGGCATGGGGCTGGATACGACACAACGCCCACGGCCCCGGCTCCGCCGCCGCTCTGCCCGCACCGCCCGCGCCCCGCCCTTATATAGGGACGGCACGGCGGGCCACGCCCCCTCCCCGCGTCCGCCAATGGGAGCGCGGGGCACGTCCGCGGCGTCTCTCCTGCCCGGTGACAGCGGAGAGGCCACGCCCCCTGGCCCCGGCGCTGCCCCGGGCCCTGCAAACGGGACCCGCGGTTGCGTCAGGGCCCGGCCCGGGCTCCCGGGGCTCCCCCCGGCCCCGATCCCCCCGGGCCCGGACAGCACCCCCGGGCACCCCCTCAGCGCCCGGGCTCACCGCCGCACCCCCGGGGCCGGCCCGTCGCTCGGACACACGCATCACGTTCCGGTGCAGAAGGGGACGCCCGCCGTGTCTCCGTGGTCCCCGAGCCCTCCCTGGGCTGGGAAACCAGTGAGGGTTTCCCTCTGGGTTAGGTTTTGATCCGCCTCGTCTTCCAGGGGCTGTTTGCGTGGTGGCACCGGCGCGGCCGAATCCTGCTGCCCTGGCACGGGCTGGGGCTGAGCCCTGCCGCAGGGACAAACCAAAGCGGGAGCCCACGCGTGACCCTGGTGTCCCACTCGGTGGCCTGGTCCTGCTGCCTCGAGGCAGTGAGGGATGCTGGAGTGAGACTTGTTGAAGATCAAGGGGGGCGGTGGCAGGGCACGGCCGGGCTGTGGGCTGAGGGATGGAGTTTTGCCCAGCGCCAGCCTGGGGGTGACCCCCTCTGCCTTCCCTGGTGCCTCCCAAAACCGGGACGCGACAGCCCCGAGCCCTCGGCTCTGGCAGCGTGTCCCCCGCAGCCGCGGGCCCTGCGTGCCGGTCCCCGCGTACGTGACCTTTCCAAAGCCAGACCCCGAGGAGCGCAAGGAGCCGAACTGGAGATAAAGGGCTTTGTTTGTCCTCCTGCTGCGCTGCCTGCGGCTTTATCGGAGGGGCTGAGCACACTCTGAAGTCACCCCCGGACCTGTCTTGGGTCCTGTCCTTCCCGAGCCGACATTGATAAGAGCCCGGCGATAAACACGGTGGAGAGCACACGGCTGCCAGGAGCGAGGGGCGCGGGTCCCCCACCCGCTGCCTGTGACCTCCCACCCAGAGGGTGCAGAGGGCCTGGGCACTCCACCGGCAGCTGTAGCTGCTTTTTAGGGCTCCAAGCTTTAGGGCTCCCCTGGGGGTGTCTTTTGGGCGTGGAAGTCCAGGCTGGGGTAGTGGGTAGCATCCCAGGGAGCAGAGGAGATGTGTGGCGAGTTGGGAACAAGTCCTGGCTTGCGCCTGCAGCTTGCAGAGCTACTCCTCGGCTTTTTGGGACAAAAAATGAACAACCCCCAACCCCAGCTGTTAAAAATACACCCCAATATTTGCGCACTCGTGCTTGGAAACAGCTGGATGGTGCTTGGGATCCTGTTTTTCACAAAACGTACCTCGTGGGTTATTTCTCCCCACAGCCACCAAGTCCTTGGTACGAATGTCGGCTGGGTGAGGCTGAAAATAGATGAGGATCTGTTGGTTTGGGGAGTCAAAACAGGGGGAAAGCAGCAAATAAACAAAAAAAGAGGTAAAGGACCACAGGGAAGGCGCCTTGCTAAAAATAAGCTGGAATTCTGGAGTCAAGCATAAATATTTTTCTTTCTTTGCCATAACATCTCCTGGTAGGGCAGCGGAGCAAGCAGCTCCGGTGTGATGGCAAGTTTTAAAGGGAAATGTAATTTTTGATCCCTGCAATAAAATAATCCAGCTGGGAGGGGAGGGGAGGCAATGTGTGGCTGGCAGCTCCTCCTGCTTCCCAAAAGAAGCTGAGATCCAGGCTGCTCCTCTGCAGCAGGGCCTCTAGGAACGGTTTTGGGCCGGAAAGTAAAGTTTTAGCTACAGTGCTGGTAATCCCTGCACTTCCCCTCCCCTGGTCCTGCTGCTGGCAGTAAACCCAGCGTGGTTTCTGTGGACGAGCAGCCTGTCTTTCCCCCCGACCTGCTGTCCTTTCTGGGAGAGCAGAGAGAGATTGAGGCTTTCTGGACAGTCTGATCCCAGCCAGCTGTGCCTGTCCCCTTCTGTGATGAGATTTACTTGATCGTTCTGATTTCCAGCCTGGCTTTGCAAAGGGTTAAGCAGGAGCCGGGGGGAGCGGCTGGCACTGGGGAGGGTCCTTGGCGGGGCCTCTGCCTGGGATGTGCTGAGCTCAGCGCTTCTGCAGGCTGCAGGGGGAGGGGGCTGGGAAGAAGGAGGAGGAGGAAGGGAGCAGATGTACTGAGGGGCTCAGCGAGTGCCCTGGCTCATGCTGGGTGCAAACTGTGCCCCCTGTATGGTGGGGGGCAAATTCCTATCCCATGGGCTGCTGCTATGGAGGAGTTCCTGGCTTTGTGTTTTTTCCCAGCAGCTCTGTGGCCCAAAAAGTTGCTTTTAGGTAAATTTACACGTTATTTTGGCACACTGAGTTGGCACAGACGCCGGTGGGATCCTCTGTGTCCAAGCAACAGAGGGGCTGAGGCCATGGTTTTTACTGTGCCCCCTAAGTGCCTGCTGGGGTGGGTGTTGTTCACGCTGGGTCCCTGGTTGTGGCAGGGGGTTACGGGCACACGAGGGGTGACCCTGCATCCTCCAAGCCCGTGGCCAGCTCTGACAGGTGAGCTTTGGCTGCGTGGGACGCGGTGGCAGGTCCTGGCGTGCTGCTGGCCGGGCAGGCCTGTGCCACAGCCAAACCTTCCGGGCCCGTCTCTCACCCCTGGGACAAGCAGCTGCAGGAGCCAGGCGGAGGAACAAGGAACGTGACTCCAGGAGGGCGGTGGACAGGTTTTGGCAGCTGAGATGCCGAGTGCCGGGTTGAGTGCTGGGTCGGCACCGTGTCGTTCGCAGGGTGTGGGCTGTGAAACTCATCTCCCCTTGGGGGCTTTTGGGGGAAAAGATGGGAGAGGGTGTTTCTGGGGGTATTGCCCCACACTGCTGCATCCTTGATGTTGGGAGAGGCCCTCCCTGGCAGGCAGCCTGCCCGGGCAGCGAGGCGAGCGCGTGCCTTGGCACCGTGGCCGGCATTGGGGCCGTGGCCAGCGGCGAGAGGAGCTGGGGAGGGGAGGTGTGAGTGGGGCTTGTGCCGGTACATAACGTTCTGCTGTGAGCACCCACAGGAAAACCAACCAGCAGCCCTGAACGAGGCTCTTTGTTCGGCTCTTTTTTTATTTTCCCTCCCCGCATCAACTTTTTCTGGCAGCTGCCGGGCTCCCTCCCCCCTGCGCTCCACGCCCAGCTGCAGCCTCCGAACGGCCCCCGAGCTCCTGAGACCCCCGAGCTGAGGGGGCAGCGGGGCTTCCAAACCCCAAGGAGAAATATCCACTGCTGGCACAGCCCCACTGATCTGCAAAGCAGGAAATAGGTTGGCTTGGGAATTTCCAGCTGCCAGGGGAAACCTGGGTTTGGAGGAGGGGGAGCATGGAGGGCTTTTGCCCATACGGATCCCTCCAGTTCTCCCTGCCTTACATAAAGTGTTTACTGAGAGGGAGGACGGAACGGCCAACAACATGTTTTTGCATTCGTAGTACTGTACAGGGTGAACTTTTCACTTCCTCTCAACGGCTCTCACACATGTGTCTATTTTGGTGCTGGGCACACATACAAACACACCATGTACAGCACGGAGCTGGGGACGTTCCCTGCTCCTGCTCTGTCCCAGCACAAGAAACTGCTGGAAAACAAGGAACGGGAGGAGGGTGAGGGGGATAAATCTCAGCCCCGCCGTGTTTTGGATCTGGACAGGGAAATCTGGGCAATGCTTGGGCATTGCATCCCGTGGGCAGAGCTGCAGGCGCCGAGCCCCTGGCATCCCAGGAGGGCTGGCAGGGTGGAGAAGTTTCCCAAGTTGAGCAGTGAAAAGGAAAAGCTCCTTCTGTGCCTAATTGTGCTGGGTCAGCAAGTAGGGGGGACCGGGTGTGAGTGAGGGGGATTGGGAGATCTGCTGCTCCGTTGCCAAAACCCACAACGATACGGGGTGAGGATTTCTGGCAGGCTTGGCCAAGGTGGATTTAGGTGGCTGGAGTAAGCAAGATTAAAAATAGATGCCACCAAGCAAACAAAAAAGTGGAGGGTTGAAGCGCTCCCTTCTTTCCCAAGCAAGCCCATCTGGGATGGAGTTTGAATCCCGCCTGCCGTCACGTTTAGAGCGCTCCTGGCCGCGGAGCCGCTGACTGTGCAGGAGGCCCCCGCAGAGCAGGGTCTGGCAGCCCTCCAAGGCTGGGGAGGAGGTTTTCCGGGCTGGGGCCGGGGCCGGGGCGGCCAGCGTGGGACACGTCTCAGCTGAGCTGCAGCTCTACGTGAGAACGCCCCTGTGCCGCTCCAGCAGCCGCACGGTGAATTTCCACGGAGCTGGAATTGCGGCTTCACCTGCAGATTGGGCAGTGTGGGGCTCTGGATTACCCAAAGCTGACTCTGGTACTGGAACTAATTTATTAACAGCAACAAACATAGGTGGCTGTACATTTTCCCCTTTAGTTTTAGCTAATTGCTGGTGATCTAAAATGGGAATGGATTCCAGTTAATCTGTTTCAATCCAGACACGGCTGGGCTGAAATAGTGAGTAAAAAATACAATCATCTCGTAAGTAAGAAGTTTAAAATTGAAAAATTAGGCATCTGGAGCAGTAAATCAAATAATTGCTTGCATACGGTGCTGCTCCTACCCCCTGCTGGCCAGCAGAGCCGTGGGGCGAAGGCTCTCATCCATGGAAAATCAACATGTTGAAATGGTTACGCCAGAACATGGAAATCCAGTTCCCTCCAAGAACAGAAGTGAAGTACAACCGAAAAACAAGATGATTAAAATGGGTGGTTTTAAACCAGGGTCTTCTTCTCTGGCCGAGTTAAACCAGGATTAAAATCTGACTTAAATCAAGCCACTTTTGAGCATGGTTTGGTTCCTCTCATATTGAACTTCAGTCTACCATTGTGACAGTCGAGCTGCCTCTGAGCTTCACTAAACCTCCTTAACTCCCAAACAGCTGATTGTTTCCCTCATCAGACCAGATAAAGAGTTTCAAAGACAGAGTTATTTTATTGTCACAGAGAAATCTAATACAGAACAAAGAGGACAAAGTTTCAGGGTATTAAAGATAGAGCAGAGTCCTGCCAGCACTACCAGAGAAACAGCGATGAAGAGGGAACAGCTTGGGCAATGCCTGGAGGAGGTGATACCGCCTGCTGGAGGAGGTGACACCGCCTGGCCCCTCAGCCGACCCCGGGACAGTTCGTGTCCATCTCCCAGAACGACGGCTGGGGCTGAGGAGGGTTTCTGGCATTTGCCTCAGAGGGTTTCCCCACTCACCCAGCGCTCCGGCCGCGCTCCAGCAGGAGCCCAGCCCGAGTTACGGGGTCGCCCTCCCCGCAGCCACACTGTCCGCGTGCCCTCCTCTGTAACAATACGGAGATTCTCCAAGGGCTGTACAGCTGATCCTGCCTTCTAAGTTACAGAAACCAAGCCCTGCCAGCCTGTAAGGACCTACAGAATCCCGTCATTTCCGTTTATTGGCAGCTTTACGGGGGATCCCCACTCTCAAAAAAACCCAAAGCCCCATCCTGCCGATGCAGCTGTCAGCATCTGATAAATGGGGGGTGTTTTGAAGCCAGGCCAGGGAATGTTTTCCTTCTGCTCCCTGACAGCAGCGATCCAGACACGCTCAGCCCGAGGAGGGAGTGAATCCCAGGAGCTGCTCTATTGGCTTGTACCTCCACTCATCTGCCTCCAGCTCTTCCACCAGACCGGCAAGTTTTTCCATCCTTGCGACTTGTTGATCTGCGAGGAGTTCAAAGGTAACTGTGGTTTGCAATGGCAGCGCAATTAAACCTTTCAATTAGATGCAAATTCCCAGCTGTCAGTGGGGAGCAGGGCAGAATAAAACCCACGGAGCCCATTTGAATCCAAACCCACTCTGTGCAAACAGTGAGGAGAAAGCAGAGACAGGCTTTTCTGCCCCAGTGTGTGTTTACCCATCCCTGCCCGTGCCATGTACATTCAAGTCCTAACAGGGAAACATCAGGCCCATTAGTGTATGGGGGTGAAAACAGGATGAAGCTCATTTCATAAAGCATAAATATTTATAGTGCAGAAGAACAGAGAAGTTCAGAGAGGGCTTGGTCAGCCCACGGTAGAGCTGGGTGCAGCAGGAGGAACTGTGCTTTTAATGAAGGTCCCTGGAGGAGGACCTGGATGAGTGCGGCAGAAAGGCTCTGCAACCAGAGCCTGCTAACAAGAGGAAGGCCCTGGAGATCTCCCAGACAACATCTTCCTCTCAGGTTTACTTATAACCAGTTGTGTGTTGGGCACACAGGGTCCATTTTCAGTTGAATGAGCTGCAGTGGTGCAGAGATGGGAATACCCCTTTTCCCAGCTCTGCTGGAAGTCTAACAGTGCTGTAAGCTCTCTGCAGCCTCTTGGAGAGAGCAAGAGGCGTAATATAAACTGTGTGTGATTTATGCTGACTGCCGCAGTGGGTGCTTTTAAGAGGGACTGTTCTCACTCCACCTCCTGCACCCTTTTGGGAACTGTCAGACAAACAAGCCAAAAAATGATGACCTTGATCTTTTTTTTTAAGCCCTTCACCTTTCTTACAGGGAGAAAACAGGGAGGTGGTCCACACTTCCAAAGGCTGGTGTCTATCAGGGTGCCAGGCTGTGTAGCAGCCCCTGGTAGCTACAGCCACAGCAGAGCTGTGGGAACAATGGCTCTGAAGTTCAGCTTTGCTTTCTGGTGCAGAAATACAGGATCACGGCCTTGCAAGCTGGTGCACGCCCCCACAACCAGAGAAGGACAGGAAACCTCTCCACTCTGAGACAACAGGTGGAAGTACCATTCTGGCTGACAAGAGGCGGGGACCAGAAAGGATGTGACCCTCAAGCAGCAGACAGGATCCGCTGCTGGGCTCTGTGAGAACTGAAGCTGTGATGCAGCCAAGCCCATCGCTGGGTCACAGGCACCTGGGCGAGGGCAAAGAGCCCGGCAGGGACGCAGAGGTTCAAACAGGACGTCAGGCTGTTCCCTGGGGTGGCAGGGAGCGGAGTCACGCCACGCCACGCCATGCCACACCACGCCACGCCACACGTGGCCGCCTCCCGAGTGCCTCTGGAAGCCTCACTTGACCCTGCCAGTGCCACAAGAGAAACAAAGGTGGAATGGAGCGTCTCTTTGCCCCAGGCCAGAGAGACAGTCAGCGCTGGGCAGAGATCAGAGCGTGGGCGTTTCCTGCCCAGAACCTCCTCCTCCGGCCTCACCTCGCGCTGCCACACAGCCATGGAAAAACAAGCTTCGGAAGGCACAGCCCGTTCCCACCCAGCCTCTGTGGGCTCCCGGCGCTTTGCATAGGGCTTGCAAAAGGACTCAGTGGTGGCCTGACTTAGCGTTCACTCTGCTTTCTTGTGGTTGGCACCCGAGAGCAGGTCAGGCTTTGCCCCCGCCACCTTCCCCAAGTGACGCGCGGCCGGCGCCCGGCGCTTACCGTGCTTCACTTGCTTTAATGTCGATGCAACCTGAAAGCTGAACACAGACTCGCAGAGGAACCTCTCAGAGCCATCTGTAAACAGAAAAAGGAGATGGTTGAACCCCAGAGTTTAAGGCTGAGCAGCCTTCAGTGTCCCTAACCTCCTCTTTTTATGTTTGAGGTTCCCCCTTGCCTCGTTCCGACACTTCCCCCTGCGCTGAGTGCAGCCCCTGTGACCCTGCACTGGGCTTTGCTTGGCAGTGGTGCTACCTGGGAAGACATCCTGGCTGGAATTCTCTTACATCCCCTCTGACAAGCAATTTTAGTCCATTTTAAATAGAAGTTAAACTAAGGAGAAGCCAGGTAATGTTATGTCAGTCTCTGATTCCCTCAGGGCTCCGACGTTTGTGTCCTTAGAATGCTTTAGGATTTCCCATGGGCTCAGACCATAACCCTACGTAAAGAATTTCAAATAATGTGTATCTTGCCATCCAAGTCAGTAACTGATCACACAAGTGACTCAGAAATAAAGCAATCTGGAAAACATAGCTAATTGTGTGCCAAGCACTGCAGAGTTTATACTGCTTCCTTCTTAAAAAACCCCAAAATACCTACGGGTTTATTTAGAAACAAGCGAGATCGTTAAAGTAGCAACAAAAATCACATCAGTCAGTGGGGATTTTTGAGGAGGAAACTGCAGCTCCTCCACTGGTACCTGCCTGATGAAAGAATGGGCGTATCACCTTTTGTGTAAGAAATTAAAAAGCCAACCTAGTGCTTCCTGCAACAGGGACAGTGTTTGGTTGTTGCTGCCACTCAGAGCAGGTGAACTGCTGTGTTCCTCCCGGTGAAGAGGTCAGCCCAAAGCACAATCCATTTAAAGCTCTGTGCCAGAACAATGTGGAGAGCAGTTTCAAAGACAGAAATCTGGAAAAATCTAATCCAAAGATGAACCCCAGGGGAGAGCTGGAGTTTCACCGTGCTCAGAGGTTCCTCTCGCAAGTGCTGCCCCAAATATATCCTGGAGACATCAGGAAGGATTTTTTCATGGAAAAACACTGGAAGGGGCTGTCCAGGTAGGTGGTGGAGTCACTGTCCCTGGGGGTGTCCAAGGAACAACTGGACGCGGCACTCAGTGCTCTGGTGTTGTTGACAAGGTGGGGATCGGTCACAAGTTGGACTCGATGGTCTTGGAGGCCTTTTCCAACCTAAAGGCTGGATTCCCTCCTTCGACTCCCTGTCTGTCCTGCCGAGTGGCTCTCAGGAGGAACAGCTGCCTGTCTATTTGGTAACACGAAGTGCTTCATTATTTTAATTTGTTTTGAGGGCTCGTTAAGTTCTGTGAGCAAACCTTTAGTCATAATTACTTCCATAGCCTGGCATATGGGCTCTAATGTGCAATAAAAACAACCCTTCAATGGCGCAGCCATCAGTTCCCAGCTGCCCTGTGCTGCCACACGGACACTCCAGCCTCGGTCCCAGCCATCAGTTCCCAGCTGCCCTGTGCTGCCACACGGACACTTCAGCCTCGGTCCCAGCCATCCCACGGTGACAAGGGAAGTTGAAGAGGAGCAGACAGAGAGACCCTGGTTTAACCCTGTCACCCGGAGGAACTGCCCTTCCTCCCTCATGCAGAGCTTGCTGGGCTTCTCCTTCCGCAATCCCGATGAAGCCGGTGGCAGGGCTCAGGCACCCAGATGCAAGCTGGCAGGGAGACAAGCTGCCTCCTGGACTAATCCAGCCAAATCCAACCCAAACCCAGAAAATTACTACTTCTGCCAAGAAAAATACTCCTGTCTCAGCTATCTTTGCAGTAATCCCTGCCTGACATCAAAGGATTAGCTAACAATGAGCAATTAACACCGTCATGTTCCCTTTCAGGGAGATGCTTCCTGGTCTGAAGTATTGTCATGGAGCTAAAAAGCAGGTGACTGCCAGAAAAATCACTTCCTCGTGAACAGCTGGTAGGAAAGCTGGGACCAACCAAGCCCTGGTGCTTCCTTTCTACCTCCAGCTTTTGCCAAGTGGGGTGCCAAGTTCAGCAACTTGGAGGAGGAGCAGGGAAGGAGAAGGGCAGGAGCAATCACCTTCCAGCATCTCCCCGGCTCCTTTGGGGTAAGTGAAGAGGGCTTTCCGGGGCGGCGCCAGGTCCGAAACGCTGAACCCCGACCCTGTCACAGAGCTGCCACTGACTCCGCCGGCCGAGGAGGACGAGGAGGAGGCTGCCATTGCACCCTGGCCCAGCCTGGGAGGACAAAGAGCAGAGCCTGAGTTAGGAAGGGCGTCCCGGAGTTCCCCGGGGCGCAGAGCCAGCGGCCGCACGTCTCCGAGGATGGATGAAGGCAGTGAGCGGCAGGTTGGAGCTGCCTCCGCTGCCTCAGAGCATCCAGGCTGCCTTGTGTGTGTGGGAGAGCTGCCTGTGCCCACTGTGGGGATGGGCACAGAGCTGTCACACCCTGAAACTGAAGGTGACCCCGGCTCCCACCCCTCGGAATTCCCCTGGGAATTCATGCAGAGCGTGCACAATAATAACGGGGTACAGGTTGCTGGCCTGAATTCACTGGCCTTTAGCTGCCTTGTCCCACTCCCCAGGGCCATAAAAAGGCGGGGTTTCTTTCCTTTTTTCTCCCCTTGTTTCCAGGAGCACAAACACAGAAGTCCTGCTGCCTCATAAAACCTGGAAGGCTGTGGGACTGCCAGTTCCAGCGCCGCATCCTGCACGGAGCCACGCTGTGCCTAAACTGCAGCAGCTGCTTTCTGCATCAGTCCAGACGCGCTTTTGCCTTTGAAACACTGTATTTGGCTTAAACTGGCAATGCCTGAGGATCCATCTGCCTGTGCAGCACAATTCCGGCTGCCTCTTGAACGCTCTCTTCTCAGCCTTGTTTTTAAGAGGTACTGGCTGTATTTTTGTCATGACATGGGACTTAAAACTCGTCATGTACTTCTCTGATAGTAAAAAAGGTGCCACTTGGCACTTATCAGTGACAGCACTTGCTGCTCCTCCAAATACTTATAAGCACTTCCAAATTATCCTGCCCATTTCATTCATTTCTGTTATCGTATTTAACGCACTTCTGCAGGCTCTGTAGGGTACACAGACAGTGCCCTTGGAAAGCACTAGATAATTTTGTGGAGAAAATGGGGTTTTAAGACCTTAAAGCTCATCTCGTTCCACCCCCTGCCATGGGCAGGAACACCTTCCACTATCCCAGGTTGATTCAAGCCCTGTCCAACCTGGCCTTGGATGAGACAGCCACAGCTTCTCTGGAAAACCTGTGCCAGGGGCTCACAACAGGGAATAATTTCTTCCCAATAGCCTATCTAGCCCTGCCCTGTCAGTGGGAAGCCGTTCCCTTTGTCCTGTTCCTCCATCCCTTGGGAGTTTCTCCGAGAGTGCTCAAGGTTGTTTAATTTACTATGTGTAACACAGGACACAGCAGCTCACAGGAGGCTGGGGGCTTAGGCCATGAAGAAAAACGCCTGCATAAAACAAACTTTTATTTTTGCTGTGCTACACCCTGCAACACCTCCCTCAGCAAACCCTCAGGCTCAGCTCCCTGCTCACGAGCGAGGTGCAACGATGGTTTGCGCTGAAACGATGCCAGCCGGGGCTCACAGACCCGACAGATTCTTAAGTGTGACTGCAGGGGGTTTAATTTAAAGAAACACAGAGGAGAGGAGGCGGCAGGTCAGGGCGATGCCTGGGCCTGTTACAGGAACCTCCAGCCAACGCCTCAGGCACTTCAGTAACCGCCATCTTGGCGAGGGGTGGAGCCCCATTGCCCGCGTTCCCGCCCCAACGAGACCGCGCCCCCTCAGCAGACCACGCCCACTCAATGTCTCGCGGTCACGCCCACACACTGACCACGCCTCCTCCACCGCCCTCCCGCCCATGGCCCCTCCGAGCCGCTTCCCGGTGAGTGCGGAGCCCACGCGCCGCCGCAGCCTCCGCCCTCCCCGTTCGCTCATCCCATCGCCCTTCACCTTCCGGGCCGCCGCCGCCTCTCGCCGCTCCCCGGTCCCGTCCCCAACCCTCTCTCCTTCACCTGGGCGCCCGGACGGCAGCTTGGTGCGGGTGGCTCGCGTGGCCGCGCTCGCGGTGCATGATGGGGCGGGCGCGCGCCACTTCCGGCGGGACGCGCGAGGGGAGCGGGGCGGGGGGTGAGTGGGAACGAAATGGCGGCGGGGACGGGGATGCTTCGCTGCTCCCGCCGCCTTCCCGCAGGGGTGTGGACGTAAAACCGAGGGGTTCGCTTGCTTCGCTACCCTCGGGGCCCCGGGAATTTGCGCGGTGCGGGCCCTGCCGGTGCCCCTGCCGCCCTCCCCGGGTGGCCCGGAGTTGGTTCCCGCAGGGCTGCCCACAGCCCCTCTGGATCCTCCCCTCGGGAGCCGGATCCTGCCGTAAGGCTGCAGCCCCAGCTGCGTTGTACCTCCCGCTGTTGCTGCTCACTTTTCAGAGTGTCAAGAAATTGTGACACTAATGTGTTAAAAACATAACTCCCCCAAAAAAGCCCGCGCGGAAACAAAAGCCCCAGCGACTGATTTTTCATGGCTTATTCGGTCTTTGTGCACAGTTTACCTCTGAGTTTCTTCTCTTGGGCTACAGGAATTAGTACTTTTATTTCAGTGTAAGTTATTTTTCGTGTGAGTTCAGGTGGTTGGGAGTAATTTCAGAAGGTGGGGCTTGAACTGAGGGGAGAAGTATTTGCCTTCTGAACCTGATGTCACTCTATGTAATAAGTCCAGCGTAAGATGTTACTTGCTTCAAAAGCAAGCTCTTAATTTTTTCCTGTTCTGTTGCAGTCGACAACGTTTGTGAACGTTCTGACAAAGGTGAATTTTTTTGTTGGAAATTATATTTTCTGAGTAACAGATTCTGTTTTAAAATTGAGACAACCAGTATTGAATTAACCATGCCAGAGAATGTAGAAATTCACGTGCTGAAGATATAAAGTCTCTGACAGAACACTGCCAGCTCTTTGCTTTAGCACCATTAAATGTTCTCCACTCCAAACATTTTTAACTCGGTGCCAGCTAAAGCCCAAAGAAACAATGAACTGGCTGAGGTTACAGTGACTTTTAGCTGAAACTTGTGAGTTTTGGAGTTATATATCTTACACTGCCTACATTTCCTGTTTTCACTTGATTGTGCTTTACGTACTTGTGACTTCTCGTAAAATTGCTCTTTGATTGAGACACGTAAGGTGTGAGGAGGTGTTGCCTTTCTAAAAACTCTACATGGAGGAGCTTTTAGCTCAAGGAGGGGAGGTTGAGATTGGATATTAGAAAGGAATTGTTCCCCTGTGAGGATGGGGAGGCCCTGGCGCAGGGTGCCCAGAGAAGCTGTGGCTGCCCCATCAGAGCAACCTGGGATAGTGAAAGGCGTCCCTGCCCACGGCAGGGAGTTGGAACAAGCTGAGCTTTAAGGTCCCTCCCAACCCAATCCGCAAGGAAACACCGAAAATCGCTTTTCCTTGGCCTTAGTTAGCAAAGCTGTCTTTGTAGTTGCAGTAGGAGGAGGAGCAAGATGGACGTGCTGCGGCCCCCCCTGATAAGGATTGGGGGGCGAGTGTACCGGAAAAATTTCATCCAAGAGCAGGCCTTCCCACGCGAAGAGGAGGAGGACTTCTATGCAGGTAAGGAGTGATGCTCAGGAGGTGTAAACATCAACACTGGGGACCGAGGGAGCTCTCAGTGTCATCTCTGATATCTTCATGAGCACAGAGACCGGCCCGTGTGGTGGACTGAGGTGTTCGAGAGGGAGAAAAAGGCTTTGCATTGGTTCCTGATGATCCTGCTGCCCAAAGTGGAAGCAATCCCAGTTATCCCAAGTGGGTTGGCTGACTGTGCTGCTGACTGTTCCGTTTGCTTGCTGACTGGGGAAGGTCTCTGGGAAAAGGGAAAACCAGATTAGCTCTGTAGATCTGTTTTTCCCAGGTTTCTTTCTTTTCCATAGCGTGATTATTTGCAGATATGGCAGATATGGAAGCTGCTTGCTAAAGACCCTCTGTCCTTGCAATTTTTGTGCCTTTAAAAACTGGCCTTCTGCAGTGCAGCTTTTGGAAGGTGTTAACCTATTTTGGGGACAAAATTCTTCCTGTCCTGGTGTATTTTACTGAAAGAGTGAGAAAGTTCTGAAATTGTCTGCCCGGGGAGGTGGTGGAGTCACCATCCCTGGATGTGTTTAAAAAAAGATTGGATGTGGCACTCAGTGCCGTGGTTTAGTTGAGGTGGTGTTAGGGCATGGGTTGCACTCGGTGATCTTGAAGGTCTCTTCCAACCTGGTGATTCTGTGATTCTGTAGCTTTACTTTGTCTTTCTGCCTCTGTGTTTGTTGTAGTTGTGAGTTGTTGTGGGCACAGAAAAGCTCCAGTGTTGCTTTTCAAATGGGAATGTGGCAGTTGTGTGCTGTTTCTCCTCCCACCTTGCCTTTCAGTGGATTGCACTAAGCTTTAACGAGGTGCTTTCCATCCAAATTCATCCCTGTTTGTGTTGGAAAGGGGATAGGAAGCATGGCTTCTTTCTGGATGTTCCGTTTGATCCGTGCACGACTGAATGGCCTGCGGATGAAAGGTGCATCTCTTCCTCTGAGACTGTTTCTAAATCACTGGCCTGCACCCTTGGACCAAAACTATGCTCACCTTTTATCTGTGTTCTTCTGCAACCTTAAATTTCTGAATTGGCTGCCAGAAAAGGCCATTCCCACTGTGTGGGAATTGCACAAACTCCAGCTGAGAAGAAACCTGCGCTGTAACTACCTGTTTCCTGTGCTTCCCAGCCGGCTGGATTTAGAAGCAGTCATTACATGTTCTGGAGCTGGTAGTAAGGTGATAAATAAAAAGCAGTTATCCACAGCGGAGAGGAGCCCGTTCCTTCCTTCATGTAACCTTGGGAGAAGGCTGGGAGGAGACTGTTGTCCTACATAAAGCACTGCCAAACTTCGCAGAGGTTGTGCAGGGTCTGATGTGGTTTTCCTTGTAGGCCCCGGTGACTGCACGGACGAGCCCTGCGATGCCTTTGTGGTGGAGGAGACTGAGCGAGGCTTCCAGTGCCGGGTGGAGGTTCCCAGCCCCTTATACAAGTGAGCCTGTGTGCCTTGGTTTATTTGATTTGCCGCCAGCTGGGGAAGAAGTTGAGCACGGAATATTTATTTTTTGAGGTTGGGGTGAGCGCCGGATCTCTGGAATGTGTCCCGTGCTCAGGGCTTGAGCGTTTGGGAAGGGGAAATTGGCAGTGCCTTTCTAGTGCAGTTGGGCCTCGCTTGACTCCTCGCGGTCCCTGTGGCAGGCACAGCAGGTGGTGCTTGCTGGCTGGCAGGAGAGTCTTTGAGCATCTCTTCCCTTGAACATAAAAGCGTCAGGGAGGGTGGGAGAAGGCAGGGGAGGAAGAACTGGAGTGAGCAGCCTGGCAGGGGGAGTTTGTGAAAGCTTTCAGAGAAAGCACACACGACTGGAATTGGCTATTGACTCCAGTCTCTTGTTTACTGGGAAACCTGTAGCGTTCAAAGCTCTATCTAGTTGTTTTTGACAGTTTCATTAGTTGAACAGTTTTGCTGAAATACAGAGAAGGAAAAGGGGTCCGTTGTGTATTTGTATGCTGGCAAATAACTACCTTAAGCAAAGCAAAGGGCAGAAAAAGAGCCCTTATTTCTTCCTCAGCTAGGATAATGGGAAAAGAGAGAACCCAGCTGATGAAGAGGCTGTGGGAGGATGTGCTGGGCAGAGCTGTCATGGACCAGCTGACTTACTTAAACCAGTTGTGAGCCACAGCTCAACGTTGTCCCAGGCTGGACACATGTGAAGTCCTGGGAATCACCTCTGTGTCTGGATGTGGTCCTGCACATGGAGCTGTGTGTGTGCATCCCTCCAGCACAGAGGGCCCAGGTCTGGACACACGTGATGGAGCGAGGCTCAGTGTCACTGTGTGAGGGAGACTCTTGCACTTTATGCCTCCAGGTACATCATTGGGAAGAAAGGGGAAACCAAGAAGAGGCTAGAAACAGAGACTCGAACCTCCATCAGCATTCCCAAGCCTGGAGTGGAAGGAGAAATTGGTGAGTAGAATACACATAAAAGGGATGTGCTTTTATCTGCCCTTGCACAAGCACAATTTAAGCAGGGAGAGGGTACAGGAGATGTTTTCCCTTTAATTCCTTCTTCCGACACAGCACTGACTCACTTTTTGGCCCTGGGAAACTGACTTCACTTTTCTTCTGAGTTTATTTCTATTGTCGATAAATCTTTATAAAACAGTGTCAGTTTTTTTTTGGTTTTTTTTTTAAAGTTCTGGGCCTTAAATGACTGGCTTGAGAACTTGGGTCCTGAATGTGTTGTATTTTTTTTAGTTTTGCTTTTAAAATAGTATTCCATCAATAAGAAACTGAAATAAGCATTCAGATAAATACCTTGTTTATCTGTGTATGAAATAAACATCAGCATGTGCTTTAATATGAGAAGGGTTTAGATTACATTCCTGACTTTCTGGTGCTGTCACTAGATCCCAACAGTGAGAGCAGGGCTTCTTGTACCATATGTTCCCTCTCATCACTTCCAGGGACTTAAAAAGAACGGAGACACTGCTCATCAGGGCTGACCCGTGTGGGTTCTGCCAGAGCAGGTATTTGGAGGGTTCCTTAGGGCATGCTCCAGCGATTACTGGCACGGTGTGCAGTGATGTTTGTGACAGAGCTGTGAGGAGGAAGTGCTGGGAGGATCCCACTGTGATGCTGCACAGGAACGTGGTGGTGCTTCTCAAGGAGTGGGGCTTGACTTCTTCCTGAGAACTGTGAAGGACTGTTAGGAAGGTTGAGAGATGTTGAAAACATGTAATAATAGGAAGCCAAGGAAATGTTGCTCTTTGCTGTTCTTTCCTGTCAAGCTCAAGTGTTCTCTGTTTGGTGCCTTGAAGTGCATGCACAAATGACACGGACCATCTTGATTCTTGATAGATTTCCTTGGCTTTTTCACTCTGACTGCCTATATGAAAACTTGAAATAATGCTCTAGAAATCTGAAGGGCCCCTGAATTGATGGGCTCTCAGTTACTGTTTTTTAGGCCCTCAGAGCTGACTTTCTGGACAGCAGAGGGATGCTTTTGATGGCATCATCCTGTCTTTGCAGAGGAAAGCACAGGCGTGTCAGGCATTTTAAGTCAAGCAGGGAGTCTGGCAGGTTTTTCAGTGCATGGTTGGGGGCTTTGATTTCTACTGCCTCCTCAAGAGCCTGGCACTAAAAGCAGAGAGCTTCAGGAAAGCAGAGCGGTGTTGCTGTGTTTCCCTGCAGTGATCACTGGGCAGCACCGGAGTGGGGTCATCTCTGCCCGGACACGGATCGAGGTGCTTCTGGACAGCTTCCGTAAGAAGCAGCCCTTCACACACTTCCTGTCCTTCGCTCTCAACCAGCCTGCCATCCAGGAGAAGTTCCTGCAGTTCAAGGAGGAGGTGCTGGAGAAGTGCTCAAAGGTAGGGATCCACACAAGGATTAGAATGCAGAGTGCTGTTTCATTTATTGAGAGAGCTCTTTGGCATTTTCCTCGAAGGCCTTATTCTGTTCTATTTCCTAGGAATGCATTTTTAACAGGCCTTTTACTTAAGCTGGTGGATCTTCTGTGAATTTGTTGAGTGCTGTCATGAAATTTTCTGAAAAGTGGAATGGCTTACTTAGTAAATTGTTAGTAGAGATTTTTCTAGGTGGGATGATATCTAAGTTTCAAAAGAGGGTTGGGGTTTTTGTTTCTAATAGGAAAGTCACTAAATAATGTAGCGAACCTGTCTGCATTTTATATGATTTTTACATAACCATGAAACCAAGTAGGAATTCACAAATTTGCTGCTGCTTCTGTTTCACTTTTCTTCTGGCTCCTGACAGTGAGGGAAGATGGGTGTCATTGCCAGAGCTGAGCGAGAAATGCCTTGGTAGCACATGCCATCCTGCAAATCTCATCACTTCCCTTCTTCCCCAGGAGACTTGGTGCTGACAGCACTCCTACTTGCCTTCAGATCTTGTGTTGGGAGGAGCAGGAAATAGTTAGGCATAGGGAAATGAGGAAGAAAATGAAAGGAAAGCTCTGCATTCCCTGGTTTATTTTAGCGTGCTTCTGGTCTGACAGAAGTGGTGTGTCAGTGCACAGGGCTGGGTTGAGGGGAGGGAATGGTGTTACTAAATTGCCGTGTCCTCTTGAGTCTGCTGGAGGACATCTCTAGGCAGGAGAGAGGTCTCTGTGGCTGCTGCAGGTTGCATTGCAGACACACTGCAGGGTTCTGTGGGCTAATACTCTTCGCTTTCATGTCCATCACTTCTGCTGGTGCCTTGCTAAGGGGGAAATACAATCTTACAGATAGCTCAGCTTGAGAAGTTTTGTTTCCTATGTCTTCATGCCATGGGTGTGAATTATCTGATAACTGGGGAGATATGAGTTCTTGCTCAAGTTCTCATGGTCACTTGCATGTCAATTGTTTCATCTCCAAGAGCAGATCTGAGCTGACTTTGCAGTCTTGTCTTTCCTGGCAGTCGGGATTTAAGCCCCTGTTCTCCTCCCACCTGCTTAATTCCATGACATCTTAGGAGCTTTCTATCATCTGACGTCAAATACAACTGAAATTGGCCAGCAGATCCAGGGATTAGCCAGTGCAATGCCAGGAGAACCTTTCCTTCGGGCTAGGAGGATCTCTCCCCACTAGCCAGCAGCACTACCTTTATTAAAGCTCACCTTGATTAAAGGAATGCCTTGCAGGCAGTGGGGTGGAAACACTAGCCTGGGAAGGTGTTGGCTGGACAGAGTGCCAGACCTGCACCTCGGGCTGGCGTCAGTGATGGCCTGGCTCCCTCTGTTGGTTTCTAGTTCCAGTCCTTGTGTGGGACACACCAAAGGTACAGTGAGAGAAGCAGCTCTTTGAGGGCCTGGTGACCTGCACGGGGCTCTGTAGAGGCTGCTCATGCCATTGGCTCTGGATTGAGGCTGCTGCTTTCAGTGTGGTGTTTTCTCTTGCCCTTTATCCCCTTCTACCTGGGCTTATGGCTGCTACAGTCCTTTCACTTGGTCTTCCTAGAGACCTGGCCCTGCTCTGCCTGAAGACTTGGCATCCTGGACTCTGTATTTGATCTTCCTCCGCTGCCTCCTCCTCCTCCTCCTCCTCCTCCTCTAGCTGTCTGCCAGTAGGTTCCATGGATCTCTCTTGTCCCTCCCTATGACTCTGTCTGCTGCAGTAACCTCATTCTATCCCATACCTCTTGCTGGGTTCTGGCTTCCAGGCTGCCCTGGTGTTGGATGAGTCTTCTAAGGACCTTTCTAAGTCCTTTCAGTGTCACATTTCTAAGATGTGTGTTTTATCCATCTTTGCAGGCAATGCTGTTGTTTGTGCTCTTCTCCAGTGTTTTCAGTCCTGCAGCACAACAAACTCACACAGGACCAGCCCTTCTCCCTGCAGGGCACTCATTTTTCCTGACTCCTGGCTGCGTTGCATCTCTGCAGCCCTCCATTGGCCCAGCCTTCCACTGATGATCTTACTTGCTCTCCAAACCCCTCCTGATCTTGTCTGTCACATTGTTTCTCTCTTGCTCACTCTTAAATGTCAGCTTCTATCTCTGGGGAGAAGGGGGGGGTGTCTGCCATCCTCTTAAAAACATGTTCGCAGACTTTGTGCTTTCCCCAAGTGTCAGTCACATTTGGAAGGAGCTGCCTGGGAACATCTGCAAACCTTCACATGCTCCTTGTCTCAGAAAACTGCAGCAATCCAGCCTTGGTTAGAGAAGTGCTGAGACCAGGTACTGGCCATATTCATCTTTCCTCCTCCTGCCTGACCTTCTGTCTGTCCTGCGATTTTTATTCCGTGTCTGGACAGCTCCAAGTCCTGTAAGGGCCTAACGTGTTCCTGGCACCGCTTACGTCAGCTCTAGAGTTTCAGTTTTCAGTTTGAAATGTAGAATTCAGTCAGTAACAGGTATTCAGGGGGTTGCATATGGGTAGCCTAGGAATATATAGTGCTTTATTTTTCTGCCCTTCCTTCTCCTGTTACTAGCAAAAGGGTTTCTAGATATATTTATTGCTTCCTGTTAGTTGGAGGAGTACATTGCAGCCCCGTGCGTCTCTCAATCACTCCTCCAGCCGGTAATGCCACTCTAATACCACTTTATCTCACAGCAGGGTCTGCTAGAAAGCACATCAGTAATGAAAAACAGTAATTCAAAACTGTGCCTCACAGAGCAATAAGAGAGCTTGTAGATTTGTCCAAAGCAATGGGATTTCTCAGAATGCTTGAGGAAATCTGAATAGGTTTCAGTGACAGAAGCGGAGTGTTTCTCTTCCTGGTGCAAAACATCGCAGAACTGGGTAAACTCCTGCCTTTGAATGAGGGGTAATAATGGTAAGGAAGGGAAAGGACCAGGGGGGTGTGTGTGTGTGTGTGTGAGGATCTCTTCTGGCCATTGAGCATTTGTGAGGGAGTCTATTTCTCTCTGAAGCAGTTACCATGACAACCATTCATTTATATTTTATAGCATTATGTTGGTGGGTATATGCTTTCTAAGTTTTTTTTGTGGGTGTCTTTAAAAGCTTTTAGAAGATAAGCCTTGTGCTGAAATACAGAACACTTCAGATGTTGTTCATGCTGTACAGTCAGGGCTGCCAGGCAAATTAAGCAGGGCTGAGGGGAGGCTCTTTTAGGTTAATTTAATATAAATACGGGGAGGTGGCTCACCTGGACAGGCTCATCACTGATGTGGTGCAGTGGGAAGTCCGGACGACGGGATGACCTTGGAAGTCTCCTCTCACAATCATGTAGGTGTCAGTGAGGAGAACTGAGACGTGTGTCTGAGCATGCAGGTGGAAAAGGGAAGAGACTTTGCAGTAACATTGCTGTGAAAAATCACAGTTGGGTCTTTGAGAGCTGTGCAAACGCAGCGTTTGCAGGCTGAACAGGCTGCAGATGTAGCAGGGGAAAGAAACATGATTGCTGTAATATATGGCAACCTGTAAATATCAAACATTGCTAATGAGGTATTATATCTCAGAGTGGAAGGGACAGAAAGTGGGAGGGTTTTTCGAGCCTGTATCTCTTCAGTCAATGCTGTGCAAATTCTGTTCTCCTGGCTTGCTCCTTTGTTTGTGGATCAGGGTGGCAGAGGGCATATAGCTGGCATGCAGCATCCTGCTTCTAAGGAAAAAAAGCCCTAAAAACATAAAGCTGTCTGCAAACACTGGGAGCTCTTAAAACAGTAGAGAGAACACAGCCAGGGTGGAAGAGCTAAGGAGTTTGATCCCTTGCCTTGTCATGCAGAAAGGCTGAAGTGTGTTGTGGTTTATAGTTTCCCTACTACAGGGTCTTAAAATCTGAAGGAACAACGTGCTTGGGCTTTGCAAAGAGTTGAAGACCCCAGATAAAACCCTTTCTGTGTTCCTTCTAAAGAAGGAGAGCAGAGGTAAAAGTCTTTGGTAGCAGGAGGGGGGAAAAATGACTGAGTGGAAATGAGTTAGGTTTTTTTGAGCGTGACTGGGCAGTGTCAGGGAGAGGCATAAGCTAAAAAGGAGAGCCATCACGTATGGGTGGTGCATAAAGGTATTGTTCTTCCTGCCTCTCAGTACATCCTTAGAAAGCCCAGGTTTGAGCAGTAAATTTTGAGAGAGACAATAGGGCAGGTTCCCGTGAGGCGACTCACTGATTGGTGATTGCACATCACAGTCTGGGATTAGAATAATTGGGTTCCAGCCTTTTTGCATCCTGGTGAGCAGTATCCAGCCAGGAAGGGCTGCTGAGACACCCGCAGGAATGTTGGCTGTTCCGGGGAAAGCTACCTCTGACGCAGCATCTATTTTATGTGTGGGAGAAGTGGGATCTGCCGGCCTGTGAAAGAGTAGGGAGTGTAAGCAGGGTTTTTAGGAGCTGCCCGAAATACTAGGGAGTAAACCAGGGAGATTATGTAGGTCTTGGCCTGCTTGCTGTGCACTGCTCTTCCCTGCTAAGCTCCCCAGCAGCAGTAGCGTGGCTCGTGGAGGTGATGTGCCATCGTTTATCAACTCTCAGCCCACACTCAGGTGTTGAAAACCTCAGGGGAAAATGCTGCTTTTGGGGCAGGGTCATGTTAACAGCACAAATCGTGCTGGGGCAGAAAATGAGGGCAGGGCTTTGGCTTTTTGACCTGCAAACGGCTTTGTTACTGCACCTCATCTATGCGCTCTGTGGGAGTGACCTCAGCTGGTTGTCCGTGGCAGGGTTAAATCAAACCTTCTCCCAGTTTCTGTTACCCAAGCTGGTTTTTTTGTGATGGGCCAAGTATTCTCTGACTGTGGATATCACTGGAGAAAAAAGGCTGACGGAGAGAAATCATGTCCTGTCATGCATGTGAACAGCAGGATGAATTAAAGGAAGCCACAAAGCTTTTACTGCAGGGAGGGGAAGGTAGGGAGAAGTGAGATGGGGCCATCCCTGGTTTTTGCCAGGCTGTGGCTGCTGGAGCAAGCCCCTGGCCTCTGTTTTTCAGCCTGCCTTGTCCCTAATTTAGCCCATAAGCTATGCTGTAAAGAAGGGTCTTGATGTGGTCATTAGGCATGAAGAATGCTGAGTGAGATGTGGGGCATTAAACTCTTGACAGGCTGAGATACTGCAGCATTTAAACATCCAAAAGGTTTTATTTCAAACTCTGGAGCACAGTAGAAACTTCAAAGGTATTGTTCTCAGCTGGTGCACTCTTTTCAGATGGAGAAAGGCTTCCATGGCCTGGCAGGTTGGCTTCTTCTGGAGTTAAAATTGGAGGTTATTTAATGCGCTGATGGGAAGTGGCCACTAAGTGGAAATAATTGTTTTAATATGGGTGTGTTAACCATCCTTGAGGTATTTTTATAAGTACCGTAGAATAAAAGAGCATGTTTCTTAAAGCTGAATGCAACCACTGCTCCACCTGGGAACAGTTCCTCCCCAGCAACAACACACAGCTCTTCTTGTAAAGGGAATTTAAACTTAATTCATCTCGGCAAACTATAGGGCACATGGGAAGAAAAAAATATAATTATCAGAGCTGGTGTTAGTTGCGCTTGTGTTGTGAGGTGCAACCTGTGTTTAGACAGGATTTAGAGACCATTTAGAGCTTGTCACTACAGCTGGTCTCATCTTTATTGTGCAAGAAATGGACTTAAGTTTTAAATCTGAGCTGGCTTGTGTTGAGTTCATTGCTGGTAGCAGCTGCTGAGTCGACAGCTGTGGAAGTCTCCTCCCAAAAAAACCCCGTACGAGTGAGTGTTGCAGGTCCTGGGTCCCGAGTTACAGCCTGCTGCAATGAGCTTCCAGGCTGCTGTTGAGCAGCTCTGATGGAAAAGCAGGCAGGGAGCTGTGTGGTGCACCTCACCTGCCAGGCTGAGCTTGCTTCCTCACAAAGCCTGGGAAATTTTCAACTTTGCATCATTACCGACCCGACCAGAGATAAAAGGATTGATGCCAGTGACTTGGTACCTGTTTTCTGTAGTATTTATCCCTGTGATGGAGCAGGGTGTGTGTGGATGAGGTAAGACACCTGTATGTGATGGATTGATTTGTAGGATCACGGGGTCAGCAGCAGCCTGTTCCAGAACCCTGCAAAGCTTCACCTGACTCTTGGGACGCTGGTGCTCCTGAACGAACAAGAGATCCAGAAAGCGTGTGACCTCCTGCAGCGGTGCAAAGAGGACTTTGTGGAGTAAGTGGTGGGAAAAGGATGTCATCACCAAGGCCTTGAGAGAGGGGAAAGCAGCACTCTGCCTTGACAAGGGACAGCGAAGAGAAGAGCAGCTCAGTAGTCTCTCTCAACTCTAGAAATTTAGAAAAAGGCTGAAATGTTTCAAATGGGGTAGTAGAAATCACTGAGCAGCCACAGAGAGCCTTACAGCATCTATAGCTCAGCTCAAACCCTCAGCATTCCCTGAAAACCTGCTCTGCTCACTTCCCTTCCTCACGTGCGTCCCCGTTCTTTGTGCGTGAGCAGTTTTTGCCGCTGTCCTCTGTCTGCTGCAGAGGGAGGGCCGAGCTCCCTTACCTTTGCACGCTGCCTGCAGTGGGCTCTGGCTCTGGCACTTCCCTCCTGCCTCAGAGCAGATGCTGAGGTGTCCTTGACACGCATTCCTGGACGAGGGGAGCTGTGTGCAGGGAAGCCATCAGGAGCCTTGTGAGTAATCAGCCTGAAACGGTCCGTGCTGCTCTGGAAGCGCGGCTCTGTCGCTGCCTGTTAACACCGAGCTGCAGATGTTGGGACTTTAGCTGCAAATGTGGTCCAGTGACACCGTAATTAGCTTATCTCTGTTCAGCTTAGAAATTGAAGATGGCCTGAGGGAGTGGTTTATTTATTTATTTCTGCAAAGCCTTTGCACACAGAGCACAGATCCTTCATATTCATTTATTTGCTGCCTCGGTGCATGAAGAATTGGCCACGCTGTGCCAGCTAATATCTATGGGAATTAATGCATGGCCAGAATTCATACCGCTGCCTTTAAAAGGATGGCTTCAGTTCAGTTGTTGAACAGAAATGCAAGTGTGTTTCCAGGGGGAGGCTCAGACTGCAATATTTGGAAAGTGCCAGCTTCCTCATAAGTGAATTGAACTGAGGCCAAGAAAATCATTGCTCCCTATTTCCTTTAGTGAAGGGGGAATCAACACTTGAAGGTAACCTTTAGGTTATTTCCCCTTCCACACCCAAGTAAATATACTTGGAAAATTAATTTAGGCTCCCTTCCACCCACATAAACCTTCATTAGCTTTCATTTCCTTTTCTAAAGTGCAGGCAGTGCCCTGTGAAGGTAGCTGCAACCTTTTTGACCCTTTTTAGAATACATGACCTTTAGTGCTGTTAGTGTGATGTCCATAGTAGTACATTTGTGCTGTTTCCCTCCCAGTAACTATACTGGGAAAGGAAATCATGCTCTGCTTATTTCACTTGGGAATCTCTGCTGAGAACCTCAAAAGCTGAACGGAAGTGAGCAAGGTCAGAGCAAAGTCACACTCACCTTGTTAACTTGTGTTTGTTCATCTGCCTGCCCGTCCACTCCCTGTTCTTTGCATGAGCCCTCGGTGTTAAACGAGGCATCACTTACTCACAGGAAGCGCTGGCTGCGCCACCAGCCTCCCCAGGATGCTCTGCTGGGAAAGGCAAGCAGGCGGCGTGTTGGGAAGCAGATAAACTCCACAGAGCGTTTGCAGGTGTGGGAGTGCATATTATATCCTGCACGAAGAGCTGGAGCTGGTTTTAAACCAGCTCTATTTACTGGTGGATGTTGCACTCAGAGCTGTCTTCTGTATTGAGTACCTTTCCCAGTGAAAATCAGAGAGCTGGAGATTTTATGGTTGCTCTTTTCACAGGGAGGCAGGAGCCTCTCTGGAATGAGAACTTGTACCGTTTACTTCTGATGGGTTTTCTGACGTGTGGATGGAGATCTCCATGTTGAGGTGGCCTTTGAGCAGTGACAAGTTGACTTAATATGTGTCTGAAACACTGAATGTATGAATTTGAATTATTTTACTGCTTAGGGTGATAAGGCAATAGCAGCCATAGCCTTTTGAGCTTTAGGAATTAGGGAGACTTCTTGAGTTTGGGTTTTTTCAGTGCAAACAAGCTGAAAAACAGGGGAAAGAGAAGAACTCCTCAGTGGAGTTCACTGTCCCATAGGCTCTGTATAACATTTAAGTCCCACTTAACATCACATTTGTGTCTAAGTATGGCAAAAAAAAGATCTAATATCATTCCCATAGTAAACCCAAATATGTGGTATGTGCACAAGGAGCACTATGTGTTTGCATTTCAAGAGCTGGTGTGATGTTTTGCTTTTTAACATGAGGGATTTCTTGGGTTTTAGCCAAATTACTGGAGGCCAGCCCCTGACCGTGGAGGTGGCAGGAGTGGAGTACATGAACGATGACTCTGCCATGACAGACGTCCTTTACGCCAAAGTTCACATGAAGGATGGCTCAGACAGGTGAGTTCCCCGTGCTTCTGTCTTTCATTCCTCCTCAGAGTGCCAGGGAAACCCTCTGGAGCTGATGGGTGCTGCTGGCAGTCCTCAGGCCAGCAGTCACGAAGATGAAGTCATCCTTGCTTCCTAAACCAGTCAAGGCAGTGATGTGCTTGCTCTTTAAATCAGTCAGTGGTGGTGCAGCTGAAAGATGTCATTTGTTTCTGCAGCAGTCTGTCAAGTTGAATAATGAAGTCACGGCTCGCACGGGGATAAGATGGCCAAGGAGATATTCCTGAGATGGCTTAGAAGGCAGGATGATTTGGCCTCTACTGTCTAGTTCCCAACCTGCAATCCAGATTAATCTGGACAGCGTGGTGTATTCTGCAACACTTAATTATTCTTAAAACCCAGTTAGCCCAGAAGGTCCTCAGAAAAGCATGACCTGATTACAGAGTTGGTTTGTGTGTCTGTAGCAGCCTGGAACGGACGCTGGATGTGAAATGTCTTTTGGAGCTGCTGCTGTGAAATCTTGAAGCCTGATTGGTGTCAGCTCGAGTGTTTGTGCTGTTCACTGCCATGGCTGATGGCTTCAGCTCTACGAAGAGCACTGCCCAGGATGTGGCAGTGTCTGGACAACCTTCCTCTGTCTTGTTTTTGACAAGTACGTCACCAGTGGCAGCACCATCTTTTCTCTTGGTGCTTTCTGGAAGACTCAGGAAACACAGATGGGGCTTGGAGCACCCTGGTCTAATGGAAGGTGTCTCTGCCCATGGCAGGGTTTGGAACCAGATGATCTTTAACACCTCTTCTAACCCAAACCATTGTAGATTCTATGATTAACACAAGAGCTGTTGTATTCCGTGCTGCTGGTTGCCAGAAATAGGGAAGGGGAGTAGCCAAAAGACCTTTACCTTCTGTCTCTGAGCCTCAGCCTTCTCTTTGCCTGACAGCACTGCCTTTTTGTTGTGTGTTCCCATGGCTGGAGGACAGCAGGAGCTAGCAGAGGCGCATGGAGCAGTGCAGCTGGAGGAGGGAGGCTGTGAGCAGGGACTGGCTCAAGGAAGAAAGGATATGTTCTGGCATATCCTTTCTCTGAGGGCTGAGGAGATGGCAGGGGGGCCTTGCTTAAAACCACGCTTTGGAGCCTGTGTCGAAGTGAGAGATCGGAAGTGGGATAAGGAAATGAGTGGGAAAATGAAAAATGTAAGAACTGCTGGGAGGCAGTAGGAATTGAAGCCTTTTCCTTTTCTTGGCTCTTCCACTTTGAAGTCTGTCTTACCCTGAAGGAGGTGAGATAAAAACAAATGGGGCGGGTGGAGGACCAGGGCAAGGCACAGATCAGCCAGGAGACAGAGCACAGGGAGAAAGAGGGCAGAAGCACTTGGAAAGATGAGATGGAGACAGACACTGGATGACCCAAATGCCCTTCAGTGGGTTTTGTTGTAGAGAGCATCTAAAACGTCAGCTCTGGGAGCTGAGGTCTAGGCCTCTTCTCCTGAGTCACCAAGCTCTGGCCCTCTCTGAGGTGCAGTGCTTCCCAGTCTGGTTGCACCTGAAAATAAGTCTGCGGCCTGAGGAGCTGGGAGAGGAATCCTGTGGAGCGTAAGCAGGGCCTAAATTGACAGTGATGTCTGCCTGCCTCTGGGGACAGCTCGAATTGTTGGTACTTGCACTGTGCTCTGTTTCAGATGCCAGCTGTATCCCTGGTGCTGAGAACCCACGTAGGCATAATGCTGGAGAAAGTGCTGATGTGCGTCAGGGGTGGCAGAGCTGCTCTGGGCAGGGGAGAGAAGTGAGGGCTTCAAATCCACCTTGCCTTGAAACTGAAAACAACACTCCCATCTGCCCTGGGAAAGGATTGATGTCACCACTGTCCTTCACAGAGATCTGTTCGCTGAGGTTTTGACCAACACCAGACCTTGTGCTTTGCATGGCACCCGGAGACTCCCAGGCTTCTCTTCCACAGCACCTGTTTTGCTTTTTGCATAGCAGCAGGCTCAGAGAGGGCCAAGCAATCTGAAGTTTTAGCCTTGGTCCAGGCTGGTCCTGCCCTCACCTGCAAATTAATTCACAGGATCATGGAATAGGCTGAGTTGGAAGGGACCCATCAGGATCATCGAGTCCAACTCCTGGCCCTGCCCAGGACACCCCAAAAACACCACTCTGTCCCTGAGAGTGTTGTCCAAATGCTCCTGGGGCTCTGGCAGCCTTGGGCCGTGACAGTTCCCTGGGGAGCCTGTTCAGTGCCCCACCACCATCTGGGTGAAGCACCTTCTCCTGATATCATTCATCTGGCACTTCTCCCCTTACATAGTTCCTTAGCTATTAGCAAGCGTCCAGAAAAACATTTAGCTTTGCAGAGGGGGAAAAAAGGTGGTTTTGTCTTGATGGAGAGCAGCTTTTCCTTCCTTTGAGATTCCAGCACTGTTGGACTAGCAGGAATTTTATAAAGAGGGGACAAATTATGATCTCTCCAGAAAACCCTGCTTTGTCTTCTGGCCTGTGACACAGATCATTGCTGAATCTCTTGCCTGCTGAAACCTGCTGTGCCTCGCTCAGGGAAATGGGAAAGCAGTTTCTGAGCTGCAAGGCCCGTGCTAGAGGAGAGCAGCAGCCACGTGGCTTCCTGTGCTGGATCAGACTGCTGCAGCCTGTGTTGGAGAGAGGTGTGTGCCTTCCTGTCTCATGCAAGATGTCCTGTTAGCTCTGTGTAGTTCCTGGCATGGCTGAGGGGTGGAGTTCCTTCCTGATCTTTGGATGATCTTGATCAGCTTAAGCTGTAAAGCAGGAGATTTGATTTATCCTGACTTAACTTGCATAACTGCAGACAGAATTAGGGGTTGGCAAGCCCTTCTGCACATATAATGGCTCAGACTGAAAGAGGGATCATGCTCTGGTGCCTCCCACATGGCAAATAATTTTCATTATAATTCATTCTAATTTGTTTTATTTCCTTGATTAACTTTATAACGTAATAAAGCACCATTTTCACTTGAGCTATTCTCTGTTAATTTGTTTTAGTATTGTCTGTAATGATATTCATTTAATCTTTGTCATTGCTAATTTTAAAAATTACTGAAGTAAAGCCAGAAAATAGTGGAAAACCATGACAATTGGTAGTTTGAGAGTCTTGAAATGGTCACATGGGGGCTGGCAGCCCGTGAGGGGCAGTCCAAAGCCAGCAGTGGGGTCGGAGCTGGCATCTGGAGCGTGGCAGCCCCAGGCTCTGGGGAGCAGCCACGCTCTGCCACAGCTGAGACACCAACATGGTGGGACCTCACAGAGCAGAAAGCTCTCTAATCCCTGGGACATGCTGAGAGAAGCTCAGATTCTTCTGCAAATGCTTAATACCTTCTGGCCTTAGTTTCAAAGATGGGAAGCTCTCGTTCTGGCATATCCTCGCTGCCTTTGGTAAGAATCAGGCACTGCAGAAATTTTTTGGGCACAGCAGCAGCCTGAAAATTCCCTCAGCTCCTTAGACATGAGCACATTGCTCTGATCCCTGCTCCCGCTGCATGTCCTAGGATGGGTCTGCCCTCAGATCCTGGCAGTCATGGCCAGACACTTGTCCCACAGACAAGGTGGGAATAAGTCCTTGGATTTCGCTTGCTCAGTATCTCCGAAGCTGGAGTGTTCACCAGGATGTGCTGAGTGGGTTTGTGCCCCCTGTCACCACGTTCTGGGCTCTCCCAGAAAGCAAGCCTAGTGACTGGGTTGCTTATCTGGGACAGAGAGGCTCCAGGCTCCAGCAGTCTCTTAGCAGATCCTCTGGGAGCCAAGGTGCCTAAGCCCCTGCAGGTGTGCAGATTTTAGCATTTGCAAGGAGAGTCACACTGTGTTTCCTGGCAGTGGAAAGATGCATCCTTCAGCTCCCAGTAACATCTGTCACCGTGAATGAGCTCTCTGCTGTGCTAAATCTGCCCTTCCTCGTGGAATATTTGCAGCAGAAGCGATCACAGAGGAAGCTTTGTGCAACAGTCAGAACTTTTTGCATTAGAGCTGAATCCTGATGTCTCTGCTCGCTTTCCATGAGGGACTAACTCCCTTTCCTGTGTGCGTGCAGAGACTTCATTTCACACTTGCTGCCCTCCTGGCTGAAAAGCCAACAGCTGATGATGCAGAGGCTTCTTGTTTTACCTGGCCCTGTTCTTTCTCTCTCTGCCTTCCCAGACTGCAGATGGTCGCTGATCAGCTGGTGGAGCGGTTTGTGGCCTCCGGCCTGATGCTTAAAGAATGGGATCGGGTGAAGCTGCATGCCACAGTCATGAACACTCTCTTCAGGAAAGATCCAAGTACGTACAGGGCCTTCATCCTTGCTGATAAATGCATTTAAAGTAGTCCTGCTGCTCAGCGAGTGCTTTTGTTGTTTGCTTTTTCAGTGTGATTTTTCTTACTCTCAAGAATACCTACAGGGCTAGGGGGAGATGTCTGCAGATAAAACCCAGAAGAAAATAAAAAAAGCAATGAACAGAGTCATAGATGCAAAACCTTATCACCCAGTAGCACTCATATTGTCTGGGCTGGGGAAAAATATGTTCAAGTAGAATCACAGAATGTCCTGAGGGGGAAGGGACCCACAAGGATCATCCAGTCCAGCTCCTGGCCCTGCCCAGGGCACCCCAACAGTCCCACCCTGTGCCTGAAAGTGTCCGAACGCTCCTGGAGCTCTGGCAGCCTTGGGGCTCTGACCATTCCCTGGGGAGCCTGTTCGGTGTTCCCTCTGGGGAAAAACCTTTTCACAATATCCAACCTCCCCTGGCACAGCTCCAGCAATTCCCTTGGGTCCTGTCCCTGGTCACAGAGAGCAGAGATCAGAGCTGCTCCTGCACTGCACTTTGTGAGGGAACTGCAGACCCTGATGGGGTCTCTCCTCAGTCTCCTTCAGGCTGAACAGAGCAAGTGACCTCAGCTGCTCCTCGTGGAGGTGAGATCTTGGGCTCTCTGTGCCCCAATGTTAAATTAAAACTGGGTAACAACTCCATGTGTTGTGCTGACCTTCAAACAAGATGAAAACATGATCCTCTTTGGTTAACTTAGAGATTGCCCATTTCTTTAGGAAAGTGATTCCATTGTCTTTCTCCTTAAATCAGATGCAGACGGCTGCGAAGCTGAATGTGAGCTATTCTTGAGTGTATGGCGTCTGCTGTCTCTGCCAAAAGATTGTCTGCTCTGGCTGTCTGTAGCATCATTCTGATCGCATTACTTTATAAAGCAGCCCTAAAAGCATCATGTTTGGGGAGGGGCAGTGCATTACAGCTTGGTTCTCTGTGTGCAAATGTGCGTGCTCTGGCACGGTGGCCCCTGTGCACTGCAATAGGTTGTGTCAAAAATTCTTTAGTTGTTGCCTGTCTGAATCTCTGCGTGGACAGTGATAATAGCAGGTGATTTGTGTCATGGTTTCTGAGCAGGTTTTGTATCTGACTGCTACTGAAGTCAAACAAGCACACCCAGGATGTAGAAACCCTGTAAAGATGGAGTTCAGCTCTCAGATTGAGCCCTGAAAATGTGACCCCAGAGTGCTGATGCGGCTCTGTGTGAGGGGAGGCACATGGGCAGCTACGTCTGGCATCCTGAGTCTATATTCTGCACAACCCCATGAGGCATGCGAGGCATTCAGGCACAATGGGGAGAGCATTCCGCCAGCATTCTGCAGGCAGCCATAGAAGTCGCTTTGTATTCCATACAGGATTTGAATAGCAAGCTGGATGTGAGGGGGACTTCATAGTTAATGATGGAGATGAAAAAGAAATACTGAATATATTCACCGAGTGAGCCAGAGGTCCTGTGGAAAGAGGAGATCATGTACTTGGGGATTATATAAAAACCCAGACATGCTCTGGGGAAATGGATCTCAGACGTAGGCTTTTGGCAGTTGCTATAGGCCTAGGTTGCTATTCTGAATGTCTGTGTGTGTGTGTGTGGCTGCGTGCCCACCCTGCAGAAGCATCCACGCCACACATACAGTGCAGGCAGCAGAGGTTCATGTCGGTGCCGTCCGCATCCCGCCTGGCATTGTGCTGGCATACTCAGCCTGGAATTTGGTGCTGTTCCAGGCCACGCAAGTGCTGTCTCTCAGCCTGACATGGCAGGATGTGGGATCAAAACGAGCCAGAGGGAACCGGGTGTGTTGCACTGAGCAGTCTGCCCTACAGAATCACCACGGCAGTAGCTATGGTTGAGGGCCTTTCCGCCAGGTAACAGAGGTGATCCCGATAGAGGCACCAATTCCAGCCTTTTTTGTCTTAAAATCCAAGTGTAAGTGGGTTTTTTTGCACTGAGAACTGGGCAAAGATGGTTTATTAGCTGGCAGCTGACTTTGGGGAGGGACAGAGTGGGGGGTGAAGTACAGCACACAGAGTTCTCCCATCTGAAGCTCATTCTGGTGGTGGCTTTTCTCTCTACAGCTGAAGAACGAAACAACACAATGACTGGTAAATCATCTTTCAAGGAGCGGGAGTCATTTAATGGCCAAAATATCCTCAAGGTCAGTATGAAACAATTAGGGAAATGGAGCCAGCTATGGATATTATATAGCCAAAAGAGGTCGAAACACCTCGTCAAGACTGCTTTTGTCTTAGGCTTATGGGATCTCGGGGGCAGGGGGGAATCTGTTTAGAAAATAAACAGTCCAGATCACTTGTAATTGGGAGCATTACAGTATTTAACAAGAACGTTCCCAAAGCTGCTGAGGCTCAGAGCAGGAATACGAAACACGAATGCTAAGTGGGTGTTCGTGTTGTCGTTTATATCGCTCCTGTTTTACCCTGGAGACTAGGGCTTGAGTTGATTCTCAGCCCACCAGAAAGAAGCACTTCGTTGCTCTTGTTCTACTCATATATATTTATGAAACTAAACCCAACTCTCATTTCACTTACTCTTTTCTTCTTGTTTTTAATCTCTGCTATTGATTTGCTCCAGAAAAATAGCGGGTAGTGGTAGAGAGTCCCACCAGGATCAGAGGGCTTTGGCAGTAATCAGAGGGTAGAAAACACTGTGGAGGTTGGGTAAGGCTCAAAGGGGAGCATGCTGCAGGCTCCCAGGCTTTGCCAACCAGGGTTGGGACTGCAGGCAGCCTCTGCTACTCATCCAGATGGCTGTGGCAGACTGATGCTGTGGTTCTTGACCCCTGCAAGTGTCCAGAGAGAAAAGAGATGCACAGAGGAGCAGAAATGGAAAACAGCACCGGCTTGTAAGCAAATTTGCAATCCTCATTGTGTGAGAGGATTTGTTGCAGGCAGCTCTGATAAGAGGGAGCGAGGACAATGCATGGATACATTTGGGAACAGTAAGAAGATATTCTGGCAACAAAGAGACATGAGAGAGGATGCAGGCTGGGTGGGAGCTGGACAACCCAGAAGGATTTTAGAGCCCTCCCAGAGGAGGGGAAGAGTATGCTTTGTTTGTATTTACAGTTTTAATAATGTATCAGGCAGGGGGATGTGAAGGCAGGGAGTGGAACTGATTGATCTCTGTGCAGAGGACAAACAAAGGGACAAAATTAGGTTAAGCTCTCATTGTCCTCAAACGGTCTGTGCGAGCATGGGTGTCATGACTCAGCGTCGCCACATGTTGAGCGTGCAGTGTGAGACTGCAGTATTGCAAGCTGGAGCAGGGAAGCCACAGCCTTGGTCCCTTTCTTAACGTGATCTGCAGGTTTGGATAGCTCCCAGTGTTGGGAGAGCCGGCTCTGGAAGGGGGAGGTGTGTGTCAGGAGCCCTGAGTGTCTGCAGGACTCTGGTTTCTCAGCGTTCGCCTTCGCTCCTTTCTCCTGCTTCTGTTAAACTTGTCCTCAGGCTTTACAGACACATAAAATCAAACTGTGGGTCTTCCTCAGTGCTCTCATCCCAAACCGTTTGTGATTGGGAAGGTATTAATGATGCTCCCTCTGCTGGTCGCACCATTTGTGGGGTCTGAGGATCCGGGGAAGGGTCTTGCGGTGCTGGGAAATGCAACTGCTCTCCTTCCTAGGCTACTTCTTATTCATGATGCTCTCGGAAATATGAGCCCGATGCATTTTTAAAGCTCCTAATTGATTTTGTACTGACGTAGCCGAAAGAGCTGCTGGCTGTTTGGACTGCTGGTAATTACTTCAAAGCATGTCTTGCCACAAGAAATGTCATCCTTCTCTCCCACCTCCACTACATTTCCTAACCTGCCCGCTTCGTATTTCCCTTTGGTCTCCCACGTGCCTGCAGCAGAACGCCCATTGGCATTAATTAATTACATGAGTCATAAATAGCTCCAGGCTTCTTACCGGAGGAGCCCAGCCTCAGTGAGCCACTGATGCATTCCAGCATGACCTTGCAGGGATGCGCCAGTTCCCTCCCAGCCTGCTTTTATATCCATTATTTATCTTGTGCTGGGGAGGCTGCCCTCTCGCAAAGTGGCTTCATTAACTTTTGCACCAGGATCTAAACGACGGGCTGTTAATGAATATGGCTGCAGTTAGGCAGGCTGGTGGGAGGGAGAGCCATGTGCCCCGCATGTGATTCCAGGCGGTGGGACTCTGTGATAGCTGTGCTGAGTGGCTGTGTTCCTACTTGGAACGCTAACAAAGCATGGCTGCTGGTAGGAGGGTAAGTGGGAAAACTCGGGTTTCATCGCTCTCAGTCCCATTTTGCGGCCCTGTAGGGCCAAAGGCTCGGGGCAGGACTGGAGCTGTCGGAGCATGATGGAAGTGCCATGGCTCTGCTGTTCCAGGCTGAGGCTCCCCGTGGTCAGGGCTGGGGTGTGTGTGCATGAGTGTGTGTGCAGATGCGCTGGCAGCACATGTTTGCTGATAACATGCCTGCGCTGCCCCAGGCTCCAGCTGGTATTTTGCTTTCAGCTGAGCTAATCGGAATTTTATTTAATAATCCTTTGTTCTACCCGTTCCGCAGAGTTAAACATACACTCCTATTTGTGCTAATAAATGGTTGTGCAGGCCGGTACCTTCCCACACTGCTCAGAAAATAGATCCTGTAGGATGAGTTGCGTTTGGGAGTTTAAATTACTTCTGTCTTGAAGAATATCCCTGAAAAAGGCTTCCTGGCATAGGTAGAGCTGAGAGCCCCAGGGGCTGTGTGACCCAATAGATTTATGTCCAACAAAGCTTTGGCTTTGCGCTTCTCTAGTCTAGTCCCAGAAAGCTGGGGGTGCTTCATGGAGCACTTCATACGGAGTGATGTGTATTCCTACTGGGCTGGCTTTGAACATCCCAGTCACGTAACGAAATCGTGCTCCGGTCAGGAGCAAAGTGTCTCATCTCTTGGAGAGCGGGGAGGAGGCAGCAATTCCTGGCTGAAAGACCCCGGCAGCTCAGGCGGGGCCGGGCCTCGGGGAGATGCTGGGTTGGCAGCCCCTGCCCTGCCTCCCGCTGTGTCCTGGCGGTGGCCGCGTGCCCTGCGCCGCAGCTGGCACAGCTCTGGCACAGAGGCGGCCAGGGCAGCTGCCGGCATCTCCGGAGACGAGGCTGCGCTGCCTCCGGGCTTTTATTTATTTTTGTTTAGTGAAAAAAAACCAACTAAGGCTACAGTGAATACATAAAAATGAAAAGAAATGCAAAGGGGCCGCCTGGCCAGAAATTTCTGTTGCACGTTTAAGGGAAAGGAAGAAAACCACCTGGACTCTCGCTGGGTCGAAATGGAATGAATTTTGGTTTGGTTGAGGTCTGAGAAGTAAAAGAATGGCCTTTGCCACGTTCGAACAAGAAGGAAACAAATTTTGAGTGCAGAAAAAGCTGAACCATGCCGCTTAGCACAGATCTGTGCATTATCAGCTTACAAGATTAAATATTGAGGGAACAGCTACTGAGGTACAGCAGCAGAAAGCTGCACATCTTATGTCTTAGGGCATTAGGGGAGACTTTAAGCTGGGATGGAAGACTGGGAACGGGATCAGCCGAGGTGGTGACACATGCTGCCGTGCCCTGGTCCAGCAGCAGGGCTGTGGGAATGCCCGGGGAGGGCTTCTAGGTCAGATAACGCATAATTTGATGAGGCTCCTTCTCTTTTGAGGCCTGCATAAGCGTGTTGAATTATGGCACTATACCTGCTTTCACTGGGAGCAAGGGGAAAGTGCATTTACTGGCTGATACACTGGAGAGCCGATCGGAGCAAAGGAATCCAGTGGTGTTCCCTGTCACCGTGTCTGTCCTGCTGCGTAAGAGCAGTGCAGTGGCTGTGGCATGCAGTAGTTCAGTTAAAAACACTTGATGAAATGCCACAGACAGAGATGCAATGGAAAAGAAAAACCTTGGCCTGGATAAACCCCTGACCCCTCGAAATACCCCAAGCCCACCAAGCTCTAAACAAATGAACATCTGCCCTTGTGCAGAGCCAGCTCCACTTGCAGATGAGGAGTGTGTCTCACGTTCTGCAGCCACTGGAACCCAGGCCTTTTGTGTAATTTTTGTTTGTGGATTTAAGGAGGCTGAGTCTTTTCCTGATGTATTTCTAAGCTGAGGTGAAAACAAAGAGCCGCAGAACCAGCGTTAGGTGAGGATCAAGACTGCCTGGTGTTCAGAAAGGGTAAGAACATCTTGTTATCCTCAGCGAGGTGGTAAAGATGTCGATCCAAAGTAGGACTGACAACTGGAACAAATACCTAGCAGGAGGTGGCTGCTTGGAAAGTTCGGAGTTAAAAATACCAAACAAAAAATCAACTGGGGTGAGAAGAGACTGAGTAAGAGATTGTGGTGCAACATCAGTATCTCAGAAATAAGCTAGTGTTGTCCTCACCTCGTTTTTACGGAAGAATCAAAAGCAGAAATGAAAGGCTGTGATACCACGTTGCAGAGGGGAGAATTCCTGCCTTCAGTTCTGATCCTGCCGTTACCAAGAGGTACCGGAACAATCGAGGGGGCTCAGCAGTGTGCAATTAGAGCAACAGTGGGATGGGAGGATGTGACAGTTGAGCAGATGAGACTGGAGATCAGTTTGTATAATCATGGGGGAAAAAAAGGAGATTAAATTGGGGTTGCTGTGAAAATGCTTTCCTGCGAATTATATTCTGCAGGGGGAAAAAAAGCCATATTCGTGTTATTTGCATTTGATGAAACAGGAATCTGAAGTGGCATTTGAAAAATCAGAGTAGACAAAGGAGGGAAAATATCTTTGTTGGAGATTTCGGGCCTTGGAGGCAGTGTTGGAGGTTTTGGGGGAAGGCTGAGCCACTGCACTGAGAAGAAAGCAGTGCAGAAGGTTTGTGCTACCTTTGCGTGACAGAGATCTCTTCGGTGACCTTGCCAAGAAAAGGAGAAGCCTTTTTTTTCCTCTCAGAGGTGCTCCACACCCCTCTGGCTAATTTTAGCAATAACTGTGAGTGCTGGAAGAGGGTTTGTTGAGAGTTTCTGAATCCTCTTCCCCCTGCGCCACTGCAGTCCCACCCAGCCCAGCAGCTGAGCCTTTTGGAGGTTCTGTGGGTGCCTCTGCCTCCCATCCGGTGAACAGCCCACCTCCTCGCTTCCCTGAGATCCCTGTTGTGCCACCAACCAGCTGGGGCAGCATCACCTCTTTGATCTTAAGAAGACAATTTTTCTCCGTGGAGCTGGCAGGGGTTGAATTACAGCGGTGCCTTAATAGAAGGCAGGAACCCAGGACATTAAATGCAGAAAAACCCAGCCCACTGATTAACAAAAGTAGGCAGTTCATCCCAAAGGTGCCATGACCCTTCTGCTGGATAATTTTCCGGGTCTGTCTGAATTAATTTACTGGCTCTGTAGCTAGACTCCTCCTCTTGGTGGTTCGGTGGGTGCAGTGAGAGGTCACACTGATGGCAGCTCCTTGTCCTCGTATTCCCAGATGCATCTCAAGCCTCCTGCCATCTCTGCAGCAAAGCCAAAGCCCAGCTCTTAGAAACTACTGCTGCATTTGCTGTAATAGGTGCCATGGGGATGAGGCTTCTGTGGAGAAATGCAGTTTTTGATTATTAATTTCCTTAAGTTGTACTGTAAATCCCTCATGTTTGAGGTGTAGGCCTGGGATCTTATCGGATCCTTTAATTTGCTGGAAGGGTTTTTATTCTTGTCTGAAAGACGTGCAAAAATCTGGTAACCTCCAAATGTCCCACTTGTATTTGTTTCTTAGTTTGCAGAATGCCCTTCACCATAGCAACTGGGGTTTGATTTCCTGAAGCGCATGAATTTTCATGGATTTGTGATGGAGGGAACAGACCCAAAACTGTGAGCTAAAGCAAAGGTTTTGCAGCGTGGCAGTGGCAGGAGCACCACTAGATTTGGCTTGTGAGGGAGAGGGGGGATCCTGCAGGGAGGGGATCTCAGCTGAACAAAGGCCTGCACCCAGCCCTGAACAGTTCCATTTGAAAAAAAATCCAGCCTGACAGAATAATTTAGACTATTGCTGAATGCCACCCTCCCGACTGCTGCATCACCCTCTGGCAGCTGAGGTGGCTTTGCTCCAGTTTTATGAAGAGCTGAGGTTTCACATGGCAGCAGTCAGAGAAGGATCAGCTGCTTCCATATTCACAGAGCTGGAAACATCGTACTCATCCCATGCGTGGAGGTCAGGAGGGTGTTAAGGGCAGCATGAAATAGACTCTTAGGTCTGCAGGTGAAACCCAGCTGGGGAGAAGCAGGAGTATTGCCCATGTGAGTAGGAGGGAACGGAGCTCCAAACAATGTTGAGAAATCAGGCAGAAATAAACGGGCAGCTGCGAACAAGGACAGGTCCAGGAGGGAGCAGAGGCAGCAGTGTAGGGTGGAGAAATGCCTCAATACCAGCCCCACAGGCCAGGGTTTGGCTTATGGAGGACTGCTCCAGACTGAATCAGTCTGTGGAAATAAAAAAAAGAGGCAAATGTCTTTAAAGTAAACCTCTGACTATGCTTAGCTGAAGGATTTGTCCAGTTTTGGGTACCACGGATGGGTGCAAAGAGCCCAGGGGACAACAGTAAAATAATTGGAGGGGTAGAAAATGTCTGCAAGCTGGGGCTGAAAGAGTTGTTTTGAGAGTAGTAAAGGGAAGGAGGGCAGCACCTAGGAAAACTCTTGAAGCATGGGAATGCTTTTGCCAGTAGTGGATGATAAAGTGATAAATAACGGGCTTAAATTGCAGCAAGGGATTAGGAAAATCTTTGTAAAGGGGAGGATAAGGAAGCACTGCTCTAGAGCAGCTGGGAAAAGGGGGTCCTGATTGTTTTGAGGGAGCAGAGATGTTAGTCCAGGATCTGCCGCCACCAAGCTCCTCCTGCCTTGGAGAAGGGGAGGATGGTGGAGCTGATGACCTTTGTTGGTCCGTTCTTCAGCTTGTCACTTCATGATTCCTACATGGAATGCGTGCAGAACACCCATGACATGGCATCTGTGAATGTAGCGAGAGCTTCTTGGCATTTACTTTGGCTCAGGAAATAAAAATATAGAAAGGAAACCTCCCATCACATACCTTGGATCTTCCTCCATGAACTTGCTGCTGCTGCTTATGTTGGTGGTACTTTGCCAAGGAGAGATGGTTATGTTGTTTCCAAGGAACTGCACCAGTGATTTAATTGTAAGGGATTTTCCTGTGTCATAGAGGAGAGAGCCCTGACTTGGGTATCTCCCGAGAGAGAGGCCACTGGGACTTTTATGACACGAGATTTTCTCCCTCCTGAAGTCTGCCTGCTTTATTCTGCCTAAGGGAGATGAGGTGAAAAGGTCTCTGCTGCTGCCTTTTAAATCTGCCAGAGGCTGGAGGAAAAGAAGAGGGGAAGGGCTGTTCCTTGCATTATCCATGTGGAAGGACTGGATGCTATACTGGGGATGGAGAGACACTCCAGAGCCAGCTGCACACTTGCAGAACGAAAGAATCTGCAGCCTCGTGGCTGGTGCTGGTCGTGACAGCCCAGGTGACAACCGCCCTCTCTGTCCTTCCTACCCGTCTTCCACCCTTGTGACTCTACACGATGTCTTTATCCTGTAACACCTCAACAGTCTTGGAAAATGTTGGATGCCCAGCCAGCCATCCTTTAAAAAGCCATGGAAAGGAAGCAGTTGCTAATTTGGAGAGGAGTTGGGAACGCTGGGAAGAGCCGCCTCTCTGGATGAGTGCCTGCCTACCTGCTTTTCCTATGCTTCTCATGCATTATTCCTGGCAAGCTTCCAAGCACAATTAAACCTCTGACAGATAATCATTGGCAGAGTGGTGTCCAGGGTGAATAATACGGGAATCAGGTATTTCTTTTTTTGGCACCAAATTGTTTCAGAAAATGTATTTTGAAAGTCAAAAATAGAAGGAAAAATAATCTATTCATTGAACAAACTCCCCAGATCTTGACACTTTGCCTGGTTGTGTCTCATCTTCTGGGAGCTACCAGGGGGTTTGTCTGTCGTAGTTTGGGGGAATTTGGGCCACAACTGGGAAGGGGTTTGGTGAATTTTTTGGGATGAGAAAGAAGGAGCTCTGCCAGCACGTACTGCAACCTGGGAACTGTGGCAGCTGTGGAGACAACAGCCTTCTGGAGAGGTCCTGGCAGGTCTGTGTGGGAGGCTGCAGGACTGAGGGGCATTAAGCAAGTAGGTGGAATCCCAAAAGCGAGGTTGGAGGCTGTGGTTTGTGCAGCAAAGGAGGTTAATCAGAAGAACTCAGATGGACAGAGTTTGCTGGAGTTCAGTGGACTCTCTTAGGAGTCCATCAGTGTTTCTGAGTGTTACTTTCACATTTCAGAATTGATTTTTTAAAGATTTTTAATCTTTCCATGGTTTTGCCATTTCCTTCATCAGTCCTTTTTGCCTGGTGTTGGTATCAGTAATCCAGCAGTTTGCTGAGGAGTCAGCTCCTTCCGTGTCTGGCATGGGAACTGCAGTTGTGCTTTAGACAGATGATTTGGAAGGGTGATTGTTCTCTGCTCTTCTCCAGTGTTTTCCATCCCAAGCTGTGGACATGTTATACAAGCTTTAATTCAAGTATGTCATCCCTTATGAGATGGAAAAACATCCAGGGGAGAGCGCAGAAAATCTGCAGACAAACAGGTTTTGTTGCTCCGTGTTGAGGCACCTCTTCAAAAACGCCGCTTAATTTTTCTCCATGCTTGTCAGCGGGTGCCTGGGATTTTGTTCGTTCCTCCGCTTCCCCGAAGGGGATAACAGCACCGTAACATGCTGATTTCCAGCGGAAATCTCCTGGCTTTCCGAGCCTGTTCCCTCATTCACCGCTGCTCCCGATCGGTACACGCTGGGGTTGTGCTGCCAGCGGGCGAGCTCGTGAGTGTTGTCACTTCGTGCAGAGCAGATGAAGCTGTAAAGCCTCCGGCTCCTCCAAAGCCTCCGTTTAATCTCCCGGTTGGAGCTCTCCGTGCGCTGCTGTTGGCCGCCGGACCCTGATTCCCAGCACTGGGTTGTCTGTCTGAGTGATCCTCCTGCACGTGCTCTACCATGGAGGCAGAGCCCAGTGGTGCTCAGCCTGTTCGCACCTTTCCTGGATGGGATCTTGGGGTGGATAAACATCTTCCACCCGGGAGAAACAGCAGAGGAGGGATTACTGGCGTCCCATCCTCAGCATGGACCATGCAGCAGGAATGACAGCGAGCTCATCCACAGCCGTGGGCTCCTGGAGCTACAAGCCTCTTCCTCCCTGCCTTTCAGAAGGTGCTAATTTCTGTGTTCACTCCAGATATGGAAAACGGGACCCTCCCTCAGCTCCCTGCCGAGGGCAGCTGAGTTTGTGAAGTGGATTGTCACAAGCTAATGACATTACACGGCGCTGCTCGCCTGCAGCGCTGAGTCACTGGGGACGGTTTTGTGCTCTTGATCTCTAATAGTCCAGCCCTAAGGCACTGCTTTCTGTGGCTGGAGTTCACAGCAGAACTCCCCTCAGTCCAGGGAGGTGTGTGTGTGTGTGTGCACATCCATTTTATCCCGTGGTATCGCTGCTCTTTAGTGAGAATTTTTAATTGCAGGGCATTGCAGTGAGTTGTTGCTCCCTCGGCATTTCCAAGGCTCTCGGCAGAGCTGCTTGGACTTCTTATTAATTCAGGATGGGTCTTTTTTTGGCTGACTACCATAAACGACGTAAGGCTTTAAAAACTGATCAATAATCCTGATGGTAGCGGCAAAATCCAGGCCAAGGCAGCGTGAATGCAAGCCAGAGATTACGTGAAGAAAGTTTTAAATACCTCTGACTCCCTTCCTTTCCGTGGACTTGCTTTGTCCTCCCGCTTGCCCATGCTTCGCCAGCCGAATCCATTAACATTTCTCGTGCTTGTTGAGCCCGTGACAGGTGATTTAAAAGCTCCAGTTTGTCTTGGCACCTCCGCTCTTCACAACCGGAGCTGAAACACATCGCTGCTGTCCTTCTGTGGATCAGCTGTGATTTATTGCTGTTGTTCCCAGGTTGGAGCACAGAGGTGCTGTCTCATTCCAGGAGGGTTGTCTGTGGGAAGCGAGCCCCCCGAGGAGGACAGCTTGACAAACACCCGCGCTCGGGAAAACGACATCGTTTAGGCGCCTGTTTTAACTTCTTCATTGAGGCGTCATCCTCCTCTTTGCCTCAGGAGAACCTACTTTACAGGCTTTAAAAGGGGAAGAAAATGTGGAAAAGAGGCATCCTGGGTTTGATCTGTTGCTCTGCCTTTGATAAGGAAGTTGTTGTGGCTTAGGGGTTGAAGTTTGTACGAGCAGTTTTGGCTCAGGTTTGCAAGGAGTGAGCGGTTTGATGTGTGATTCCATCTCTCCCAAAACAAGTCTTCAGCCTCTTGTCTTCCTTCAGAAAATGATTGTCTCATCCCAAGGGAGGCCTGCTGTGTAATTTGTGGGTAATCGAGGGGAACCGACCTCAGAGGAAGAAGGGTTTTCAGCATCTGAATGGAATTGTCTTAAATAGGAGAAAATGGGATGTTAGAAATGACAGTTGTGCTGCTGGCTTTTCCTGGCTCAGGGTAAACGACTTTGGGGGGAGAAGTGGAGGAAAATTTGCTTTCTGAGAGCTGCCACAGGGCTGCCTTTCATCATTACCTGAGTGGTGTGTCCTTGGACCCAGTCCCCAGGAAAGGAGAAGGAGAGGGAGAGAGAGAAACCCTTGGGCCTACAGTAGTCTGCAGGCTAACCTGTGAAATACGGGTTATCCATCATCCAGTTCTCTCCTTCTCTTGGGAACTCATGACTTTTGGGGAGGGCAGTGTGGCTGTAGTCTGTGCCATCCCCTGCAGATCCTGGGATGCTGCTGCTGCCACTCTCCAGGCACCTGCTCTGTCCACATGGGAGACGCAGGCATCCTTGCTGAGCGTTTCCTGAGCCTTTGGCTGTGGTTTGAAAGGCAGGGCACATACCTGGAGCGTTTGCTTGGAGGTGCTGGGTCTGGGGTTAAAAGTTAACAATGCTCTTTCCTTATTCCATTCTAATTCAATTTGGGAAGGCAGCAGGGAAGCAGAGGGCACTTAGTCCTCTAAGTGCTATTCCCTTGATGGGAGTTAGTAGCTTGCACTGCATGCGTGGTGTTGATTCTGTAAGCTGACCTTTACCTCCATCAGGTTCATTCTCATTTATAATACTTTAAAAAAAAATCCTAGCCTCCATCCTCTTATTTATTCCTTGGGCATCGAGGACATAAATCCTTTGGTGTGTTTGGATTTATAGAATTACTGTGCTTTTGCTGAGCCTCGTGTCCCACTCCAATCAAATGACACGGCTCTGCGGGCGATTGCATTTCTCCTCCCTTGCCTCCCTCCTGGCTGCTCCTGATCCACGTCTCCTCATGTTCCCTGCAGCCTTTTCAGGGAAAGGTGGGCCCTTGGCAGCCATAGGGAAGGACAGGAAGGGGAGTTGGCCGATCTTCGGGTTGTCAGCGGTTGCTTCTGAAGGGCAACAACCTCCAGGTACCTTCTTTCCTGGTGCAGAATAAAAAATGCTAAGATGCTTTTCCAGGAGGCATTTCATCAGCTGTGCTCCAGGCCTCCTCCGAAACCAGAGCGTTTCCGTGGTGGCTGGGGAGAGGGGGGAGTTAAAAATATCTTTCTTGGCTCTGCTTGGCTTCTCCTCAAGATAAATAGAAGTGAAAGTCAAAAGCAGAGGCTTGGCTCTCTGCAATCTCTTCCTGGGTCCCCAGGGACCCAAGTGCAGGATTCTTTCCTGATGGGAAACCACTTCCTGGTGTTTCAGAGGTCTTGAAGGATAGTGTTTGAGGAGCCTCTCTCCACACTGCCTGAGGCAGGTCTCAGATGTGCAGTGATCTCCGTGCCTGGAGTCCGGTGGCTTCTGTCATGGGAAGCCTCAGGGAGCACAGGAGCATCGGTGAGAAGCCGGCCTGAAACAGGAGCAGAAAAAAGTGTGTGTGGTTGTCCTCTAAATCTTGTAGCATGTTTACTCTCAGGAAGTACAGCCACATTACCAAAAATCAATAGTTCTAGCAGCGTTCCTCCCTGGGAAACACACAGCTGCTCGAACACATGAGAGGTGGTGAATCTTATAAAAGCCAAGGGAATACAAAGTGCTTTGGTACGAGGGCTTTGCTGCACTTTTGGCAGTGTACAAATGGACGGCCCTTGACCTGGGCAGTGTCTTCTGGGACTTCCCAGTCATCCTTCTGCTCTGATGTGCCTGAAGCTGTGTGAGGCAAGAGGGGCTCGGGGAGGGTTTGTCTCGTTAATTAATTTTTGCTTGAAGTACGTGTGTTTAGTAAGAAAAACAGGTTGTGGTGTGCAGCAATAATATAAACAAGACTGTTCCTTTGGTTATTTTGTGGAAAGGTTTGACTTCTAGTGCTGCTGATGGGTCTGGCACATCCCAGCATTTCATTTGTTTTCTTCACAGAATCCTGGAATGGTTTGGGTTGGAAGGGACCACCTTAAAGACCACCTCATTCCATCCGTCTTGCCATGGGCAGGGACACCGTAGACCAGAGTGCTCCAAGTCCCATCTAACCTGGCCGTGAACACTTCCAGGGACAGGGCAGCCACAGCTTCTCTGGGCGCCCTGTGCCAGGGCCTCACCACCTCACAGGCAGGAATTTCTTCCCAATATCTGAATCGTGCTCCAGCAGTGGGAAGCCATTCCTCCTTGTCCCATGACTCCATGCCCTTGTCCAAAGTCCCTGTCCAGCTCCCTTGGAGCCCCTTTAGGCACTGGAGGGGGGCCCCTCTTCAAACCCTAGTACTCCTTGCTTACCAGCACACCTACCACTCCCTCTGCTAGGAGTCAAGAGAGAGGTGATTTCTGTTTTTCCTGGGTGGAGAGTGCTCTGTGAGGGAAAGGGATGCCAATGTGAACAGCCACTGTGACAGGGACAGGTGTTCAGGTTTGGGGTGAGTGGGCACAGTGCAGAGCACTGCAGGGAGACCCGGACAGCAGGAAACCATGCTTGCTTCTGGGGTCAGCCAAAACAAAAAGAGAAAGGTGACCAACCCTTTTTTACTGCCATCTCTTATTAATGAGACATTTTATCCTAAGTCCTCCAACATGAACAACGCAGGCTTTTGGGAACATAATTAATCTTTAATTGTATAAATCTTTAATTGTACGAAATGGAGTTTGTGTGGCTGTCATCATTTCTCTTCTCTCTTTCCCTCCTCTCCCGGTTTGAGATGCTTCCTTAGCACAGCTTCTTTCTGCAGGCTGCTCTTCTTTAGGGCAGCAACCCCGTGGAGCCACCACTCACAGTGTCCCTTGAGGCCACACTGCTGCCCTGGGGTCTTTCGCTCTGCCCCAAGACGGGCAGGGAATCACTTTCCCTATGGCACTTTTCCTTTGTGGAGTGACAGCAAACCTAGGAATTGTCCTGGAAGAAATCTAGCTGGTCTCTTCTGGAAAAAAGGGTATTTACAAAATAGAATACTCTTGGGAGAACCAACAAAAGAGCAGTTGTGCCCAAATCGGTGCCAGGCAGAGCCAAATGCCTCTTTGGAGGAGGTGGAGTGCAGCCTTTCAGATGCTAAGTAGGTATTTGGGATTTCAGTCATTCCCTCTATGGAGGAATTGATGCACCATTGGCTCTAGGAGGATTAATGTGTTGGCTTTCCTTCATGCCTTCTGCAAGGGCAGGAAGGGCTGTGGGACTGTCTCAAGCGCTCGCCTGCAGGGACAGATAGAAAATTGAATAGGAGACAGATGGAATGGACATTTTGGAGGTCTCCAAGGTGGGGAGAAGTCACTGCTCAGGTTCTCGGTGACTCACAGTGCTCCGGTTAAACAGAGCTTCAAAATTAGCATCTGCACCGAGAAGCTTTTCCTGAGGCACAGCTGATGTTCCCAGGTAGAGCAATTTCCTGCGGCTTAATGGAACGGGAGGAGCACTTTATGCTTGGACACGATGCTTTTCCAGCAATAACTTCTTGTAAGAAATTCTGATGTCATTTCTTTGGTCTGCTTCGTAGATTGGATTAATGGGCAGGGACACACCCCCCGGGCGCTGGAGTTGGCTTGCTTTCCTTAATTTGCACTCAAGTCTTTGCCGAACAAAGACGGATTTGTTGAACAAAGCGGGGTCAGTGCTGGGATGAGGAGCCTTGTGCCTCCAGCCTGCTAGTTTGAATTAGGACTGAGCTGTAACTGTTAAGTCCTGCGTCCTGTGGCCTGGATTGGTGCAAACTTCCTGGCCTCAAACCTTGCTCCTGCAGAGCCTGTGACCTCGAGAGCCACCCGGGGGTGGTGCCTCCAGAGCAGTGAACAGCCTCCCCACGCTCCCTCGGTGACACAGGCAGCAAAATAGGGGAGGTTTGAGCAGCTGCTGCTGTGGATAAAAAGAGTTAAAGCGCAGTCTTTAGTGAGAAGAACAACACAAAGAACAGTTTCATTTAAAGGCAAAACCGATCTGTGAGTAGAGGCTTTTGACAGGGCCAGCTCCTGCAAGAGAGCCGTGGGCCAGCTGCAGGCTCCATTTCCCTGGTGCCCTTCAAGTGGTTTTTTTCTTCTTCCTTTCAGCTCTTCGAGAACTTCCACTTCGGGGAGGTGCAGCTGGACTCGGTGCGTCTCTCCCAGAGGTTCTCCTCGGACGCCTCTGGCTACTACACGACATCTGGGCAGCTGTGCTTCTCTTGAGGCGGCCGTAGCGGGTCTGCTCTGTGCACGATCCCTCAGGGAGATGTTTTATAGGACATGAATCTTGGATGGGAACCTGGGAACTCCAAGCAGGGATGCCTCATGACTCCTCCAAAGCATGGGAGCCATGGCATTTCTCTGCAGCTTTTCCCACGTGTATTGCCTGCCCTCTCTTTGGGGGTTGCCAGGGTCCTTCCTCCTCCTTCTCCCAAAATGTCACGAAGTTGCCTGTTTGATGTCTGTGGATTGCTGGTTTTCCAAGAAAACAGCTAGAACTGGGGCTTTTGGGGCATCGCCAATGTTTAAATGTGGCTTTTTGTCAGAAGAAGGAAGTTTGTTCTTAAAATAAGTATTTAAAATCCAGGAGAGCTTTCCCGGAGCACGATTTAATGATATTGAGGTCAGGCATTGCTTGGATCTCCAGCAGCGTGCCTGTGTGATGTAGATCTCCAAATAAATTAATTCCCTTCAAAAGCAAAGTGTTTATCTCCTGTTGCATTGATAGTTTCTGTAATTAAACTTCCAGCACAGCACATAACTATGATAATAAGGAAGCATTGATGGTTAGAGCTCTTTCCAGTGACCGTTTCGGAGCGTGTCAAAAAACATATGCCTTGTAGGTGGTTTCTCCATTAAAAGCAGCACCATGCTCTTTGATTCCATTGTGAATCCTTCAGAGATCTCAAGACAACGTTGTTTTTTTCCTGTAAATCTCCACATTTGGTAAAAATAGCGACACAGGCTTTCAACTTGCCCTAGGATGAACGCTTTGAAAAATGGAAGGTGCTGGTGCTTGGGTGTTTTGTAACAAAACAGGTGCTGCTGCCCGTTCCTAGTTGCTTCCATGGGTAGGGAATCATGCTGTGGTAGAGGTGGAGAGTGTCTCAGCCAGGGATAGGGGTGCTCCAGCAGAACCCACATGTCCTAGTGATCATTTCTAAGAGGTCTTCACCCGATTTCCTCCCTCTGGAGTGAGCTGGCTGTGTGGCCATGCACAAACAGCAGTGGGAGTCGTTCAGGAATTGGGATTGCTTTTCTTTTTCCCCCCACGCGTTACTGTTTATGTTTCCCAGACCAAATTGCCTGTCTGCTTTCGAGCCTGCCTGCCAGGCAATCAAATCATCTGTGCTTTTGCCGGGTGCCCTTGCTTGTACCCAGTTACAGCCATTGGGCTTTTTGTGTCCTTTTCCTTGGAGTCGGAACGCCTTTGTGCTCTCTGAAAGGCGCCTTCCAAACGGTTCCCTCGGGGAGCAGAGCACCAGCACACACTCACAGGGAGGTGCTGAGAGCACTTAACAGCGATTGCTGTCGTCTTTCCGCCAGCCTGAAGAGGTACTCGGCACATCTCTTCGGAACAGACCTGGGAGCTGCTCACGCAGCCACCAGGAAAGGGGAGATGCACCTTGGGAAGCTTCTGCCTGATGAGTTTTTAACAGCTCTCACCAGGAAGTTGAGGCAAACACGGATATTTGACAATTGGAGCATACTCCTCCTCTTCCCACTTGTGTAAACATGTTTTAGTGACAATTCTTTTGGAATTGAATTGTTGGTTGAATTTCGCTGGTAAGCAGCTTACCCGCTGCTCTAGCCTGGCACAGCAAAATTCATTTCACACCTCCTTCCCCAGGCAGAATAAAGGATTCTGATCTTTTCCCTGTCATCAATGGGGTTTGCTGGCAGTTCTCCTTCCCATTCTGAGGGTCCTGGCAGGGAGAAGAGAAGCGGGATGTGTGCTGTGGCATCCCCAGCTGAAGCTGTGAAGGAGCTGCAGCTGGGGTGAGTTGTCACTTGTTGCCTATCCTGATTTCCTCCCACTGAGAAGAGGGGAAAATCCAAAAGCAAAACCTTGGGATAGGAGTGGGAGTCTTCCTTGGAGCCCTAAAATGCTGTGCTGGGATGGCCGAGGAATGGGGACCGCAGTGTGGGCATCGCAGGGAGAGGGGTTGAAGGATGGGAGATGCAGGGTGAGGATATGGCAGGGACGAGGGGCTGTGGGATAGGGGTGCAGTAGGGACTGGGAATGCAGGATGGGGGATACAGGTTGGACCTGTGGAAGGAATGGGGGATGCGGGGTGGATATGTGGTAAGAATGAAGGATGTGGGATGACTGGTGCTGGATGGGGATGTGGCAGGGGATGCAGGATGGGGGATGTGAGATGGGGACCTACCAGGGTCGGTGGATGAAGGATGTAGGGTAGGGGATGCTGGATGAAGGATGTAGGATGGGGGATGCAGGACAGAGATGTGGCAGGGATGCAGGATGAGAACATGGCAGGGACCAAGGGACGCAGGACATTGGATGTGGGATGGAGACTGGGTAGGGACCGAGGATGCAGGATGGGGGATGCGGGAAGGGGGTGTGTCAGGAGATGCAGAGTGGGGAATGCAGGTTGGGGACGCGGTAGGGACCAGTAGTGCAGGACGAGGAGTGCGTGATGAGGACTTCAGGGTGGGGGTGTGGCAAGGGATGCGGGATGCAGGATGAGGGACGCGGGACGGGGACAGGTCAGGGACGGGGCTGCAGGATGGAAACAGAAGGGGTACCGGTGCTGCGGCCGTGCCGTGCGGTGCCGGCGGCTCCCCCGCCCCGGTGCCGGCGCGCAGGTGCGGCGGGCGAGGCGAA
>VZTD01004308.1:543665-554456 GCA_013397725.1 Rhagologus leucostigma
CGCGCCCCGCCCGCTTCCGGCCCCGCTGGCTCCGCGCGCCGGGGGCTGTGGGGGGGCGGCACCGGGACGCCGCGCGTTCGAGACCCGCCGGGCCTCCGCGGGGCCTCGGGTTCGAGACCGCCCCACTCGTGGGAGGGACACCCTCCTGAGTTACCCCGTAAATTCCCCCTAGTCACAAACCCCAGCACTGACGCTGAGGTCAGGAGGAGAGGACATGGTCTCAAGCTGCTCCCGGGGAGGTTCAGGTCGGACATTAGGAGGAATTTCCTCACAGGAAGAGTGATTAGACATTGAGCGGGCTGCCCAGGGAGGTGGCGGAGTCACCACCCCTGGAGGTGTTTCAGGAAAGACTGGACGTGGCACTCAGTACCAAGGTGGGGATTGGCCACAGGCTGGACTCGATGATCTCTGAGGTCTTTTCTGACCTCAATGATTCCATGATTCTGTGACCCCTCAGCTCCAGGGAGGGAAAGGAGAGGGAGCCCCACAGCACTGGATTTCAGTAGTTTTTATTTCTAGCATCCATACACATCCCAGGTGAGTGATCCCCTGTCATGACTTAGAGCACACCACATGACCATGCACAAGCAGGGTGTTTGGATTTTATAAATTATTTCTTCCAGCCTCCACCAGGCCTCAGCACTCTGCGAGGTATGGAATTCTAATCAGCAAAGTTACAGGCAAGGTCTTCTTGTTGACACTGAAGCTATTTTTCTGGTCTATTCCTGCGTGTGGCAGCTCCTCGGTGGGAAGGACACAGCTGTCTCACCACCATCCTCAGGACTTAGTTCTTCTGGTAGTAGAACCATTTGTCAACTGTGTGGGGCAGAAAAAAGGAGGGGGTCAGTCCTCTGTGAGCCGCCCAGTTATTACGGAGTCCCATGGCAGGGTGTGTGTGTCACCTCCAGCTCAGGGGCTTCCTCTGCTCCTGACACCAGCTCCCCAGCACAGCAAACATGTTCTGGCACACACCTGTTTATGCGGATCTGTTTTCCCAAAGAAGTCACCCTTCTTGCTGGGGCTGCCATTAGGAGCATCCATGATTTGGTGCAGGCAAGGACAGCAAGCCAGGCCTCCCTTTGGCTCAGCTGACTCAGGGAGGCAAAGCCATTTGACCTCCAGCTCCCATGCCCACATGGAAGACATGCATTTCTCCACAGGTTTATTCCCCATAAAGGGACTGGAAGTGCCAGCCTAGCTCCTCTTTCTGCTCCCAACACCGCCCTCAGCCTGCCCTTGGGCCTTACCCTGGCTACATCAACATCCAGGTTTAGTTCAGATCCTCATTTTCCTATGGACAATTCCTTTGAGGAAGCCCCTGCTCTGTACTGGGACATCAGGGTGGGTTTTGAGACTCACCTTCGGATGGGATGGGGTTGGCAGCTTTACACGGCGGCGCCTGAAACAAGGAGGGCATTATCAGAGACCAGAGGTGTTCTTACACTCTCCACACATCATTTAGGGCTGCCCAAGTCTTTCCTGAGCACCATTTAAGATCCTGTGGCAGCTGGTCAGCTGTGGGGAAACAACTGAGCTCACGTGCAGCATCCTGTCATCCCCGGAGCCTCCTCATTCCGGAGGTGCCCCACGTGCCCGAGGTGCTCTGCTCCAAGTGCAGGCTCCAGGGCCATCTCCTTCCCACCACAAGCAGTTCCCACTCCAGACTCTACACAGGTGCAGGCAGCTGCTTTTCTTTTAAACCTACAACGCTGGTTTAAAAAATATGGGGGAATAGAGGCACAAAGGACTCTGAGAACTCCTCTAAAGAGCTTGTATTTAACAACTAAAGACAGACAAAATCCCTGTCTGGTGACACATCCTCCAGGAGGGCTTTCAAAAACCTAACTGAGATTCCTAATTGGGATACCAAGCCTTTAGAAAACAAGACAATGGTTTTAAAGGTCTCTCCAAGGCTACAGAAAGACTCAGGTTTTCAGTTACGGAACAGAGGCAAGACTGGCAATTTGGTTTTCCTGTGCCCTCCCTCTGAGCCCTTTCAGGCTGCCAACGGCAGTACTTCTCAAGTCTAGAGAGAGACAATTAATTCCTGAGGCTGGACAGGAGAACTACACCAGGAATGTCAAGCTCTTCATTCTGAAGTATATAAAATCCCTGGGGAATTAGACTCTCTTTTCTCAGAGAGAGACCCGTACTGTGAAGCTCTTGGAAGGCTAAATACTTAAAACCCTCTCAGAACAGCTGACAGCCAAGGTATGGCTCAGAAGTTTAGCCCTCCATGCAAACACTGTTTGGGATTCCATCTCCCGGACGACTAAGGGCAGGGAGAAGCCTCTGGAGGAATGTCTGGTTTGCTCCACATCCATCCTGCTTAACCAGAAGCAGGTGTTCAGTCACTCAAAACATTCTGAGCATGCCATGCGCCATTCACACAGAGAGGACAGTTCACCACACAAATTGCACCGTCTTTCCCGACAATAACACCGGGATTTGGCCACTTAAACTGGTACTTACTGCATCCACAGTAGCTTTTGCACAGTCTTGACTACAGCAGAAAGGGCTGCCAGACACCGTCAGGTTGGTGCTGGAAGAGAGCAGGCACCTGTGAGAACGTGCAAGCCCAGCCTCCCCTCCAGGAGCATTAAAGAATGGAATATTTAGGATCGCAGTTACAGCTGCCAGGTGGAGGCAGAAGGCCTGGGGAGACAGCCAGCAGCTAACAGAGAGCATGGCACTACTCAGGAAGGGAAGTTCCAGGGTTTTTAGTTTAGGGAAGAGGAAGGTGCACAGTACCACAAGCATTAACCTACCAGTTGATCTCTCCTCCATCAGTTTTCTTTGTTATTAAAGCTTTCCAGTGCTCGTGGGTGCCTTTGATGACGTCCAGGGCAAAATCCTAGAGTTGGAGATGAGGAGAAACATCACATTACTTGGAAGCACCCGACCACCTTCACCAGACTATCAGCTACAAGGAGCTGATTTTAGACAGCTCTGGAAGGGGCTGGAAGAAATCTCTTCCGCTGCGGTGCCATTCAGGAAGAGCAGAAACTCCCAGCGCGCAGCAGCCGAAACAACCAGGATTGTACAGGAGAATTGTTTTGTTTTCGAGATGGGAGGATCTGCCAAGGTCACCGAGCGAGCATGAGGCCAAAAGAAACCAAACAGAGTCTCAGGCCAGTGCCCCATTATAAAAGCACCTTCACCCTGCCGCTCCTCCCACTCGGTTTGTCTTTGCTGATCCAGGCCTACCCAGGAGCTCTCTTCCACTCCAGGCAAGTCATTCAGACCAGCAGGAAGAGACACGCAGCTAATCTGTCTTTGCAACTACTTAAAAATGAATTTGTTTCCAGGCATATCAACCTCTTTCTTTAAAAATGAGCAGTATTTGCTCAAGCATTAACCTGCCAGCTGGAGAAGGAAGCACATGCAGTTCTTTGTTGGTGTGAACGCTGGCACTAAATGTCCTGGTTTGATACCAAACCAAGCCAAATAAAACACTGCGGCGCATGTGTGAGGTTCTTTATCCTGCTTTTCCAGTTTCCTTGATGGGTTTCACCCATCCTGAAGGGCAGCAACATGTTCCAGCCCAACCAACCTAGTGCTGTGCTACAGCCAAAGGGGACAAGTCCTCTGTGACTTCCATTTTCTTTCCCAGACAGGGCTTTTGGAAGAACTCCCCTCCTCTGCACCACCTCTGGAGCTCTGGGAGTTGAGTCACCTCACTAAACCCCTCATGGCACTCCAGGAAGGGCAGGAGGGAGGACACAGAAGCAGGATTTCACCTGATCAGGAGCAGTAACTTATCTGATCCAGCCTGGAGAAGAGGCAGAGGAATAGTGCTGCCAAGGCAGAGCCTTACTCACAGGGTGTGAGGGAACACTTCAAGCCCAAAGGAAGAAGTGTTTTAACTCCTGAGTTAAGTTTAACTTGCACCAGGTTGCAGTGGAACAAGGCCAATGGGTAAGGGAGGCAAAGGGTGATGTCAAGCTGCCTTTGCTCCAGAGCTGGAGCAAATAAACCCGGTGCTTTCCACCTGGTTCTGACACGGAGGTTCCCAGCCCTGCAGTGATCCCACATGAAAAAAATATTCAACAGCACCAAGGTGATAACCCCAGGCATTTTTTCCTGGTATTCCTGCACTCACTAGGCTGGAAAAACAGCAGGATGACTGAAATCGACTATCAGCAGCCCCATAAAAATCCATTCTCTCAGCAACTCACTCATGTCCCCACACATCCTGAGCTCAGTTTTTGGAACACGTGCCTCACCACGAAGGAAGGCGATCCTACCTTGCCTTTAAATTCCCCATTAAAAGCAAACTGGTTTTCTGGCTTTCCATCGGGTACTTTGTATCTTCTGAACCAGTCCACCGTAGCTTCTAAGTATCCAGGCTTCATCCTTCTGACATCCTCGATGTCTGGCGGGGGACATGGTGTTTGTTAGCCATAAACAGTAACAGAATTTACTGAATTACACAATTTATGTGGCTCTGCTGAGTTGTTCTGAGCTGCACCTCTTTCAGCCCCTTCCCAAGCAGCCTTAGCAACATTTCAGACAGGTTCCCTGAAGACAGTGAGTATCTCCTCAGGGAAGTTAGTGTTTCATCCTCACGGTGTATCCCGAGTGTCCCCAGGAGCACAGACACATTTAAACAGCTTTGATTAGAGGCTTGGGGCACAATCCCTTTCCTTCCAGGGTACAGCCCCCCTCTGTTTGGAATGCCAGGCTGTGCAGAGGACTAGCCACATGTGACAAACAGCAGTGAAATGTTTTGTTCTGGAATTGCCCTTCCAGCATCCCATCTGATTAATACCACTGCACAGAAGGAGCAAGCCCTGTCCCCATCTCCTGCAGGCTTTCACGGGAGAAAGGGAAGAGTGGATCCTGCTCCTCCCTCCTGTAACTCACCATTATAGCTGTCTGCTTCCGGGTCTTCAACGTTGATAGCAATCACCTTCCAGTCTGTCTCTCCCTCATCAATCAGAGCCAGCGTGCCCAGCACCTTCACTTTGATGACTTCTCCCCGGGAGCAGACCTGCAAGGACAAAGGCCTTGTTGTCCATACTGATGCATCCGAGGAATGCACAACAGGAGGCTGTGCAGGAGCTCAGCAAGCAGCCAGGCACCACGAAATTAGCTCTTGCTGTCAGCAGCTCATCAGCCCTAGCTCATCTCAGCAACAATCTCCAGAAGCAGCAGAGGGAAACATCACATTGTTAAGGGAGAGGAGGTAGGAAATGAATAATGTCCCTGGATAATTGACTTTGGAGACATTAATTACACGTTTCAGGAGACATTTAGGATGCGTTACCTTGCTTCCAATTTCGCACACATCAATCGGATCGTTATCTCCACAGCAACCAGTATTTTCGTCCTTGTGACCTGGGTCTTCCCAAGTCTGAAAAAAAGCCCCAAACCAACATCAAAATCAACCGTACATAAGAATAAGAACTTTCAGGTTTAGAGAGGTAGTAAAAAGTAGGTTTATGTTGGGCATGCAGTTGCCTGGAATATAAAGAGGATGGCTCACTTCACACCTGTTTCCAGGTCTGGTGGTTGGGCTACTGTTTCCCTTGTGCCTGGGAAGTTTGAATCCAAGTTAAAAGGCCTCATCTTCCAAAAGGTAAGCAGCTCCCTCCTCCCCACAAGCCCCCTTTCAACAACTTTCCAGACTTCCTCCTCCGTCCCACAGCTGCGTAAAGGTGAAGTTCACATCTATAAACGGCACTTGTTGATTTGGCTGCCTGCCTGTTCCTCTCCCTATTCGTTCCTTAGCAGAAGTTTCCTGAACTCCAGATAGCAGTCCAGCAGAGATGGAAGACAGACAGGGTGTATTATTTCCCTTCAATTAAACAATTAAAGACACTGTTAACCCTAGAGCAGTGATAAGAATGCGGAGTCCCACTGTGCTCTCCAGTGCATCTCACCCACTGGGGTGAATGCAAATTGAAGGACACGACTCCAGAAGCCAAGTGACTCCAAAAACAAGAGCTGTTTAAAACACGCTCCTGATCAGGAGTGAAAAGAACTCCATGCCCACTTGCATCATAAGGAACATGTGCCCCTAAGGTGGCTGAGATATAAAAAAGAAGGAATGTTCTTCCCGAACCTCTGCGTGCCAGGACAAGACCGGTATAGTCAAGACCTTGTGATAGATCCAGAGGGTTCAGGAAGATGTTTTGACACCTGGGTGGTGCTGCGGGACCGTTCACAAACACTATCACATTTCTCTACCAGGAAGTGTTGAGCTCTTGATGCATAAACACCTTTGATCCACAAACACATGACAGAGCAAAGGCTTCAAAAGACACAATTCTGCACAAAGAAACAGGCTCCAGAATCCATTCAAGCAGGAAACAACTCAACTTTGAGGCCTTGTGTTAAGCCATGCGGGGCAAACACTCGACATGTGCTACTATCAAGAGTAGAAATACCAAATTCAGTGCGTTTGCCTGTGATCTGTCACTGACAGCCTATTTCTCTGAAGGAAACTCCAGCCTCAGAGAACATCAGAGGCAAACAGCCTTGTTTGAAGTCCCTCTTTATCTAGCAGTCCCCAGCCACTTAAAAGTGTGCGTCCAGATGTCACTATCACGGTCCCACCTTGCCAGCTGTTTCTGGGAAAGCACATCCGTGCGGTGGTGGGCGTTGGCAAGAAGAGTCTCCCATAAAGATTCAGCCTAAATCCTGTCCCATTAGGATAAAACTTTGTGCTTCGCCAGGCAGGAGCTGAGGGCGCTGCATTGCCACATGCACGATGACAGCTCCCTTCAGCCACAGAGAAGGACCTGCCAGCTCCCGCCCAACCAGCCTCCGAGCAGCTGAGGGTGAGCAGCAGCTGCTCATCCCCAGGGAGCTTGTTTATGACATCAGACAGAAGCCTAAACCTTGGGATTTCTGCTTAAAAATATCCCTGTTTTCCTGACAGGTTCTCTCCCTCAGCAGGATGACATACCCAGTTGCAAACACCGTGCTCCAGATCAGACTCTCTGCTGACCTTTTTGCTCATTAATACAGCGGCAATCGCAGGCACCCTCCCTCCTCCCCACCAGGATGCACGAGCAACTGGGACAAACCACAGTACCTGTGGGATAGCACCGTAATTCCAGATGTAGCCCTTGTGGGGAAACACGTTCGCTACAAAGCGCAGTTTCCCTTTCTTCACATCTTGTTTAATTGGGTTTAAGGGTTCCTTCGTTGAAATCTGAAAGAAAAGTTACATAAATGTCTCTGTTTTACCCTCTATGACAAAAAAAAGTGATTTTTTAAAATGGAACTGATAAGCGAAGCGACCAGGAGACGATGCTGATGCTAGCGGCAGATACCGGACAACTCCTGTTGCACTGCCATCCCTTGGGATATGGTTTCCAGCAGATTTACAAGCCTTGGAATCACATGGGGTTACGAGCCATAAAATATTGCTTTAATCAGAAGCCACGGGAGAACACCAAGACATTCCAACTTCTGCAATCTCAGTCTCCACACCAGACCTCCAGCATTAAGCAAGTACTGACAGGAGAAGTTAGAAACTACTCCGATTCTGGAAGTGGAGAGGTGGAATTGAGGAGGAATCAGCAGAGCCAAGGATTAAGACTGGAACTGTAATGTAGTTACCTCCATTTTAGCATTTGTCCATCGAGGTACCTCCACAACCATGTTGAACACATTCTGAAGAAAGAAAAAGAGCAGTGAGTGGGAGGGAACCTTGAGGCCACGCTTTAAACCAGGAACACATACAAGTGAGCACAAAACCCAGCCAGTTCACCTGAAACCGTATGTTTTTTTCTGGTTTTTTTTTTCAGTGCTAATTTTGATATAGCTGATAAAAGTTCTGTAGCCCAGTCAGTGACACGTCATCACTCCAAGCTGAACCCCATGAAAGACCCCAAAGGCCAGACTGAGGTTCCCACACGTTCCCTATCAGCTGCCACCTACAAACATCCCCATCACATTCCTAGGCTACAGGAACAGGTTAAATCAATGGCAAACAGCTGCATACAAACTACCCTGGACATAACAAAATGGGGTTTGGGCCATATTTACTAAATACAAAGTGTTCAATGCTCCAGGAAGAGCTACTCTGGCCATTCAGAAAAGACAAGACCAACAGACGAGCCATTTATTTAACAATGTGGTATCTACGTAGTGCTCTGAACGAGTGAGAACATCACTCCCAAATATTCTAGTCGTGATGTAGGGAAGGATGCCCTTTCTCCGAGCTGACACTCCTGTAAAAGCAGACCTTGCTAGTGGCAGTGTGAGGATAAAAATGTGGGGGAGAAATCCGGAACCACATCTCACAGTATCTCGTTTACAGGTGACACTTGACAATATCTCCTGTTGATTCAGCTGGGCTGAGAGTTCAATGTCAGCCTCCTCTCCAAGAAAACAAGCTTTTCCACACTTGAACCTTAACATCTGCTGTTTGAAGAGATTATGGCTTTTTAACAAAAAGTCAAACCTTGCTCCTTGGCCTGGGCAAGGTTTCTAATCCCCACCTTAAGCAGTATTAGCATGGCAAAGTCCCTCGAACCTGTATTGCACCATAATTGGATTGGTATTGTGCAACAAGTGCTGTTACATCACTGACATTGCCCACATCCTTCCCTAGCAGAGCTTTATTACACCCCCTTAACTGCAGGGGGTCACTGCTCATTTGCATTGTACACGTAGAAAGGCAGATAACTGTATTTACTCCTAACTCGAGGGAAGGAATGAGGCAACTGGAACAGGCTGCGCCGGGTGCTTACGTCTCTACAGGCAGGGAAAGATGACTTGGGGCTGCATCTTTGTAAGGATTGAAGCTTCCCCATGGTCCAGCTTGGCCTAAGACGCACAGAGAGCAGCCCAAGGTCATCCCTTTGCAATGACACGGGTCCAGGTAAGGTCAACACACCCCAGCCTGAGACTGAAAAAAACACCCTGCAATCCTCTCAGTGTCTTAGGAGCCCGAGGATAAAGATCAAGGAGCCCAGACAGAGTCAGACAACCTTTTGCTCCAAGATGGGCTCTGTAACGTAGCTGGCAGCTCACCTGCTACGTGATGAGTAAAACCTCAGTGTTGAGGCACTCCAGCCACAGAGGGAGTCCCATGGTACCAGCACTATTGTGTAACTTAGGGGACTGCGACCTTCAGCCATTGTGATTTTTTTCTCTGAATGACTTGGCACAGAGGTGCTGGCAGCAGCACTGCGTGCCTGAGGGCACACCAGTAGCCCAGTTTCCTCTGTTAAGCATTACCAGTTCAAGGAAATCCTCCTCACCCCCGTACTCACTCCCCTGCTCCTTCCTCCCCTGTTCTGCAGGCGTCTGCAAAGCGTGGTGTTATCTGGGTTTTCCTTGTCTGGGTTACCTGCCAGGCACCTGCACTGGGAACTGCTTCCCTACTCAGCCACAGGAACTGCTTCACCACTGTCCTTGATGACTACGATCCATCTTTTCCCTTCTGAGAAGGCAAGAGCCACTTCAGACTTCCCGGAGCACCTCAGGTAGCCCCATCACCTTCACCTCAGTAGCTCAATCAGCCGCTTTTTAGAGGTTCATCTCTCAACTCTGCATGTTCTTTTCCTTTCCCAGAATCACTCCCCACCTGTGAATTTCAGCTCTCTCTAACAAGTATTAGTTGGTCCACTACATTTCTCAAGCTGCACAGCTTTTCAGCACGTCAGAGAAAGAGACAAGCTACAACAGTAAAGGACACAGTGACAGAGCCTGAGGTACCACTGAAAAAACGTTAAATGAAAACTGAAACACAACCATTTTGATTTCCTGAAGCTGGGGCATTTTTCACTCAGAACAGCCTAATTTGACTAACCACTGGCTGCTAGAAGGATGTGAAAGCCCTGCAGCACTGCAAGGGGAAGGTTCTGCCAGGCAAGAGGCCCCAGGAGATGCTACAGCAGGAATTTAACATCCTCATCCTTTGTTCAGTGTTGAATTACACTGCAGGCATGAAGTGGCCGTACCGCAGTCAGAACCTAAGCCTGAAATGTCATGCAGCACCCATAGGAATGGATGTAGATAGGACAAAAAAAGCAGTTTCCTGCTTAGCTAACCCAAAACGCCTGCACGGGTAAGCTCAAGCCAACCACTCGCATCTCTGACGCAAAAAATGAGAATGAGATCATCCATTCTCTTCTTCTGGACCGCTCCACCCGAGGCCAGGACGGCAAGAAACCCATTCCTTGCAGGGTTAGGCAATGACTCCATAAGGTGCTCCTGCAGCGTGGGGAACTCCGAGCCTCCCCTGGGTTTTTCAGGACCCTCTGAACCCCTGGATGTTTCAGGGCTCCCTGATCTCCTGGATGTTTCAGGACCCCTGGTCCTCTGTGTGTTTCCAGATCCCCTGGTCCCTTGGATATTTCAGGAGCCCCCGCTTCCCTGAATGTTTCAGGACCTCCCGGCCCCTCGGATGTTTCAGGACCCCGGATCTCCCGGATGTTCCAGGACTCCCGAATCCTCTGGGTGTCTCAGGATCCCTCGGTCCCCTGCGTGTTTCAGGACCCTCTCTTACCTTCCCGGCGTCTGCGTAGATGGGGATATCGTGGAACGGGGAGATGTAGCGCCCGGCGGCATCCTCTGCAAGGCAAAGGGAGGGCACCGAGAGTGAGATGCTGGGGGGACACCCCGACAGGTCCCACCTGAGCGGACTCAGGCGAGCGCTGGCGGGGCGGGGAGGGGAAGAAGGGGGCGCGGAGGTGTTACGCGGCGGCTGCCGGAGCGGCGGCGCGGGGCAGGGCGGCACTCACTGAAGAAGAGCCGGTACTCGGGGCTGTGGGGCCCGGCGCGCTCCTCCACGCCGTAGCCCGACATCGCTCCGCGCACGCGTCCCTG
>VZTD01004308.1:554828-575400 GCA_013397725.1 Rhagologus leucostigma
CCCGGCATGGAATGGTTATTCCCGGCATGGAATGGTCCTGCCCGGCTGGGAGTGGTTATTCCCGGCTGGAAATGGTCCTGCCCGGCTGGGAGTGGTTATTCCCGGCTGGGAATGGTCCTGCCCGGCACAGAATGGATATTCCTGGCATGGAATGGTCCTGCCCGGCATGGAATGGTCCTGCCCGGCACGGAATGGTCCTGCCCGGCTGGGAATGGTCCTGCCCGGCACGGAATGGTTATTCCTGGCACGGAATGGTTATTCCTGGCACGGAATGGTTATTCCCGGCACGGAATGGCCCTGCCCGGCTGGGAATGGTCCTGCCCGGCATGGAATGGTCTTGCTCGGCTGGGAATGGTCCTGCCTGGCTGGGAGTGGTCCTGCCCAGCATGGAATGGTTATTCCCGGCTGGGAATGGTTATTCCCGGCATGGAATGGTCCTTCCCAGCACGGAATGGTCCTGCACGACGGGGAATGGTCGTTCCCGTCACGGAATGGTTCTGCCCAGCTGGGAATGGTCGTTCCTTGCTCAGAATGGTTACTTCCGGCACGGAATGGTCATTCCCAGTTCAGAATGGTCCTGCCTGGCCTGGAATGGTTGTTCCCATCTCGGAATGGTCCTGCCCGGCAAGGAATGGTTCTTCCCTGCTTGGAATGGTTCTTTCCAGGATGTAATGGTCCTGCTCGCCATGGCCATAACAGCATGGGCTGGCATGGACTGGCACAGCATGATCCTAGCCTAGCATAGTTCAGCATGGCCACAATAGTAAGGAGTGGCATGGTCCGGCATGGCATGATTCTGCCCAGCATAGGTGTAACAGCATGGGCTGGCATGGCATGGCATGGCATGGCCACTGCAGTATGAGGTGGCATGGTCCTGCCCGGCATGGCCACTGCAGTGTGGTGGGATGTGGTGCAGAATGGCCGCAATAGCAAGGGGTGGCGTTGTCCTGCGTGGCATGGTTTGGTCCAGCAAGGACACAATAGCATGGTATGGGATGCCTTGGTACAACACGGCCACAGTGTCGCCCCTCCATGGAATGGCCATAGAATGGTCCATTCCCCATGGCCTTGGTAGCGTGGGGTAGCATGGTCCAGCACAATACTGCTTGGTCGTGCCTGGCATGGCCATGGCAGCATGGTTTGGCACGGTCCTGCATGGCATGGCTTGGTCCAGCACAGCATGGTGCTGCGTGCCTCTCTGTGGCATGGCCAAGCACGGCACAGGATGGCCCATCCTCTCTCACTTCTCCTGCATCCCTGCATTCCCTGGCCCCATGCCTGGACTGGGGCTGGGTAAAGGGGGTTCTGGCAGGGCCCAGGGGCCTGTGGTGCCAGGGGGCTCAGCTGGGGGCCCTCTGGATGGTGCCATGGGGGAAGTGGAGGAGCCAAGGCAGGGACAAGGCATCAGTAGGACACATCTTTATTTCGATGTCTCTTGGCCATAACGTGGCAAATCCCCACTGCCCACCCTGCAAGCCCTTGATCCAGAGTGGTTTGGTGGCCACGGCTCCTCAGCTGTCCCACGCAGGGACACCAGCGCGGCGGGGGGCCAGCGGCCCTGACTCGGACACTGCCGGTGAGTCACTGGTTCGTGCCTGGGTGAAGACGCGGTTGCGGGTGCTGAAGAGGGTCCCGCGGCCGTGGCTCCGGGGGCTGTAGGGCCTGCGATGGCAGTGGAGTGAGCAGAGGGGGGCCCTGAAGACCTCCTGGAAGCCCCGCCGGAAGTTCTCGTTGAAGTAGCCGTAGATGATGGGGTTGGCGCTGCTGTTGAAGAAGGCCAACCAGTGGGCGAAGGGGTAGATGTAGACGGCGAGCAGGCGGAGCTGGCCCTCGCTCAGCCGCCCGTAGTCCGTCAGCAGCATCAGTGTCCAGAGGGGCAGCCAGGAGATGGTGAAGAAGAGGGCAACGATGATGAGCATGTTGATGACCTTGGCCTTCCTCCGGGAGATCCTTCTCCCCTCCGGCTCCTCTCCACCACGGGCAGGCGCCACCGACTTGAAGAGCTTGAAGGCGATGCGGGCATACATGATGACGATGAGGGCGAGGGGAGCTGCGTAGATGTGGGAGAAGAGGACAGTGGTGTAGATCCTCCTCATCCCTTTCTCGGGCCAGGCCTCCCAACAGGAGTAGAGAGGGTAGGAGTTGTTGTAGGTGTCCACCATGAAGTGGTGCTCCTCCCTGGTGACAGTCAGGGTGATGGCAGCGGGGCACATGATGAGCAGGGCGAGCACCCAGATGATGGCGATGGTCAGCAGGGCTTTCCTCAGCGTCAGCTTCTGCTGGAAGGGGTGGACAATGCAGCGGAACCTGTGGGAGGAGAGGTGGTGGTGGCTTTGGGCACCTGGTGGGACATCCCTGGGGGAGGAGGGCAGCCAGGACCTGGGGATGGGAATGGAGGGTGAGGTGGGTTGCTCTTTACATGTGGCTTTTGGTGGCAGAAATAGGTTGGGGTGTCTCCAGCTTTGGTGTTTTCAGCCCCATGTGGGGAAGAACACCTTGCTGGAATGCCCCATGGACAGCTCTGTGGTCCTCCTGGAGAGCCGTGACAGGGTCCTGACATTCCCAGGAGCTTTCCCACAATGGAAACCACACAGGACACCTGGACCTGCTGGAGGTGGCTTGGCCCCCACGTCCTCACATTCCCATGCCAACGTACCTCTCCACAGCGATGGCCACCAGCGTGAAAACGGAGGCGGAGACGGACATGCCCTGCACCAGGCCGCTCATTTTGCACATGGTGTTGTCAAAGGGCCAACCTGTGAGGGGACACCGCGGAGGCTGTCGGTGCCTCTGGCTCACCCCGCTACTTTTAGATGTCCCCATCCACTGTGTTGTTGCTGGGGGATGCTAAATCCTGCTCATAATGGGGGGCTTGTGTGGAGAGAGCCTTTAGCAGCATGGATCGTTGGAGAAGAACCCCAAAACTGGGGTGCACATTACACTTACAAACTCAAGGAACATGGTGGCTGTCATTTTTCCTACCAACTTTGGGATCCTCAATCAGAAGGACTTTTGTCTTGTTTCTTGACCCCAATACCAAGGCAATAAATAAATCACACCCCATAATCAATAAGTACAAACCCTGCCCTATGGCCTGGCTGCTGCTGCAGCTGAACCCTCCCAACTCCCTTATCTTTGGAAAGGTCAAAAGGCAGAGCTGAGCCGGCACAGGAGAAGGTGGATGCTGGAAGAATAGGAGTTCTTTTCGGTGTTGCTTGGTGAAGAATGGCTGAACTTCAAATAAATATGCAAATGCAGCATTAGGGTCAAACTTATTTTGCCCCAAACGGCCAAAACCTCAAAAAAAAACCAAACAAAAAAAGGGATGTTTCCCACTCATGCATAGAGGACATGAGTCCTCTGTTCCTCATGTCTCGCCCCTTCCTCTGCCCTGCTCACCTGTGATAAGGTTGTCCACCAGGGTGGTGGGCATGCAGAAGATGCCCACCAGCAGGTCACTGATGGCCAGGTTGAGGAGGAACATGTTGGTGACTGTGCGCATCTGGCGGTTCTTCACCACTACGAAGCACACCAGGACATTGCCGATCACGCACATGAGGAAGATGAAGGTGTAGGCCACGATGAACATGAAGGCCACGGGGGAGGAATGCTGGTAGTAGGCCAGGAAGGTGTAGTTCTCCTTCGGGAGGTGGCTGGTGCTGAAGTTGAGCCACCAGGTGCTATTGGAAGGGCCTGGGGAAGGGAAGGCAGGAAAATGAATCCAGGAGTGAACAAAGCAATTATTGCCTCCATTTCTTAATGCCTCCAGAGGTGGGTTTCCATGTTTATTCCAGTGCCCAGGCTGGCTGGGACATGTCCTGCAGAGCTCATCTCAGCACCTCAACAAGTCTCCTCCTCCTTGGGTTACACAACTCAAGGTTCTGCAGCACCTCGGCTGAATTATTATTTTACATCATTACTATTTGATACCATTGATATCATTATTATTTGATATCATTATTATCATTATTATTTGATATCATTATTATTTGATGTCATTACTATTTGTATCATTCTTCTGATGAGGAATTAGAGCAGAAGACATCCTGATCTCATGGGCCTTTTTTAGGGATGATGCAAGGAAGACAAATCCACATCCCGATACTCCAATGCTCTGGCCTTATGGGAGCTGTATCCGTGTGGTCCCAGTCACGGCCGGCCTGGGAGCAGCCCTGCCCCCGGGTGGCTGCTGCTTCTGCTTCTCCTTGTGCTCCCAAGGTTTACAACTCGATATTCCGCAAAATCTTAATCTCGCTGGCAAAGCCACAGTAACCAAGGGGAAGGGGCTGGGGCAGAGGACACCCTCACCTCCCCTCACTTCTGAAGCTATAATTATCATTCTGATCATTATCTGGGAGCTTCTGATGGAGGCGCGGGGGTGGCATTTTGTCACTACGGGTTTAACGGGGAGCGGGTCTTGGCAGCTCCCACCCTCGGGCTTCCCCAGCCTTGCGCAGGCAGGGATGCAGGAGGATGCCGGGCGTGGGCAGGAGCTGCCTGCAGCGGTGACGGGACTGGCTCCGGGAGAATCCAGGCTGCGGTGCTGAGGCAAGGACAGGCACATTTTGGCGTTAAGGCTCAGCCTAAGCACCTGCAGCTCAGCCCTGCGCTGAGACAGCCCTTCCAAGCCGTGGTGTGATGGGCAGCTGGAGCATCCCCCTATCCCTGTGCTGATGCCGGTGCTCAGCTCACCAGCCGAGATGCTTTTCCTAGCCACCGGGACCACCGGCAGGTCCTCAAGGTTCCAGCAGGCAGGAGGGCCCTATCCAACCCCTAATACCCCAGTCCTGGATGCAGGATTTTGGCAACACATTTCCAGTGGGGCTTCAGAAAGGCGCTGGGGGGATTTGCAGCCGACACAGGAGAAGAAGTCTCTTGGAGAGGCAAGGGAGTAACGGGATCAAGGGGGCAAGAGTCTCCAGACAGTCGGTATCAAATGCATGAACCAGCTTTGTAAGCAGGAGCAATAACAAAGACTGTAATGAGATTTCCCAAAACCGGTGACATTAAGCCTAAAACTTTGCTGGACTTTATCTTTTGGGGCTGCAGTGCAGCATGAGCAGGAGGCTAGCATCCTTTGGAATTGGAGGTGGTTTTAAAAGCAAGGTGGAAGATGGGGAAAGGAAAATAAGGGGCTGCTGAGCAGCCGGGTTGGTGCTGGATGGATGAATGAGTGGATAGATGGATGAATGGGTGGAGGAAGAGATGGATCGATGCAGGCGTCCTCGGTACACCACTGACATCTCAGACGTGGTGACAAGGGGATGGGGGGACCGGACCGGGGGCGATGGATCACCCGCCTCCCTGCCTGGCTGTGGGAAACCACCGCGGGCAGAGGCTGGCCTGATGGCATAGGGGGCTGGGATGAGGGGTGCTTATCTTTTGGGGGGATAAAATAAATCAGGTCTTGGCACTCACCTCCGCCGGCCCGACCCGGCTCCGGGGGCTGCATCGATGCCATGCGGGGGCTTCCGTTGGAGGCGATCTGCTGCCCGGGGAGGGGGCGCAGTTCGCCCCCGTCCCTCCCTCCGTCCCTCCCGCCCGGTCCAGAGCCCCGGTGCCGCGGCCGCGGTGCCGCCGCGCCGGTTGCGGCTGCTCGCCGGCTGCAGCGGAGAAGGGGAGGGGGCGCGGGGGGGAACAGCCTCCTATCGTCATGGATACCGGGGGACCCGCACGCAGCCCCCCGCGGGTGAGGCAGCGCGGGGGCGGGCAGCCCGCAGGGGGCAAGGAGAGGGAGGGAGCAGGTTCGCTCCCTGGGGAGGGTCGGGGTCTGTGTCCCCTCGCTGCCGCCGAGGTCCCCACACTGGTGCTGGCAGCTGATGGCCGGTGTCCCCAGCAGCGCTCCTGTCCATCCCGGAGGGGAAAATATGCCAGTAGCCTCAAGACGAGTGGGGAGATCCTTCTCCATCAACCCACACACAGAGAAAAGCAACACGATGTTTAGGGATGCTGGTCCTGGCTCCAGGCTGCTCCACTCAACTCCAGCTCCTCCAGCGTTCCCAACATCTCTTACCATAATCTTTTACCGAAGTTTTGCAAGTCTAGAAGTCAAATATTTACAGGATTAACCATTCCTGGCTGTCCCCAGCCAGCACACACCATTGGGAAGTGTTTGTCCCTTAAATACCCAAAGGAGCAAACAAGGGAGATGTTTAAACAAGGCATTTTGAGATAACACCTGGGGTTTCTCCCAGGAGGTTTTCTTTTTGCAGGCAGCCAGCTGCTAAGGGACATGGGTGTGCCACCCTCAGTGCCACCGAGAAGCCACTCTCTCCAGGACATTTCTTCCTGGGAAGGGAATCAGCACAACTTTAGGACCTACAGCACCCAAGAGGTGGGCGCACGCTTCTGGGGACACTCCCGGGGTGAGCAGCGTGTGGGGACTCACTGGCATTGGGTTGCCTTGACGTCCACGGTGAAAAAACAGAAGGGAAAAAAAATTCCCTGGAAAACAAGGATTTTTGCAGGGAAACACTGCTTGGGTCTGGGCAGAATCCAACTGGAGGCTGCAGTGAGCAGCTGTGCAAAGGGGCTTCTTTAAGGACAAGACTGGTAATTCGAATTTAATCAGATACAAACACCCTGACATAACAGGAAAGCATTTAATCAGGCACTTGGCACTCCACGTCAGCAATTCCAGGGAGAACTCTTACAGCCGCAGGGATGTTCTCCACCATCCCAGCTGCTCCCCATCACTGCCCAGGTGGGAGGGTGAACATCCAGCTCCCCACCCCAGCTTTACCCAAACTTCCCACTACATGTGTTGCAGCTCCTCTGCATCTCCAAAACACATAAGCAGGAGATTCCCTGGCTCGGGATTTGGCAGAGCCATCCCTTCACGGGGGAGCCCCACTGCTTGCTTTTAATTTAGGAAAAATGAGGCACTCGCTCGGGTTTGGGACCTGCTGGCTGCAGCTTTAGGACAGAAACAGGGCGTAGCAGGGACTGACCGAAGCCAAACTACTCTCGCGGGCAGTCACCCCTTGGGAAAGCTCGGGCACCCCAGGGTCCCGTCAGGCTTTAGGGATGGGCTCCTCTGGAGACAGCAGCAGGTCAAAGGGAACGAGGGGCCGGACCAGCAGCCGCACCTCAGGGCCGACGGGGTTCGCCCGCAGGTTGAGGCTCCGCAGTGATGCCATGGAGGCCAATTTATCCGTCGGCACCTCTGGAAAGAGAGCACGGAGGTGAAAATCCGTCCTGGATGGGCAGAAGGGATGAAAGCTGCTCTTGATGGACAGCCTGCAGCAAGCCCTGCTCCTGCCGGTCTGCAGGCTTCGATCAAAACAGAAACACGGTGAAATATTAATTTATCCAACTGCTCAGGCAAATGGTTATCGGTTGGACTCGATGATCTTAGAGGTCTTTTCCAACCTAAATGATCCTGTGATTCTATGGAATGTGTTGGCAAGGTGCAAACACCAAGATATCCAAGAGCACTGCCCTCCAGTTCTCCCAGTCCTAATAAAACCCTCGCTGGGACACTAAACTGGGATTCAAAGACTTATTCCCCAGTTTTATTCCCGGTGTTGCAACACCCAGGAGCCCTCTCCAAGCTAACGGGAGGGCACATGGTCTTTGCCCTTGTTGGACAGGCTGCAAAATGGCTCTCAGCCATCGACAGGCACCCTTCTATTTTGCAATTTCCATGAATTTGGGTGTTGTCCTTTAGAAAACATTACATTTACAAACTCTGCATTAAAAAAAGGTGCAGCTCTGCTGGATGGTCCCAGTGTGAATCCACTGAGAGCAGAGGAATGAGACTGATATGAAAACCTAACCGTTAAGCTCATTAAAAGGTGATAGATTTAGCTTTTTTGCTACCATTCACAATATTTTGGGCTTGCAAAGCCCACCTGTCTGATTTACCAAAACAAATTTCTTTTTAATTTGGCCACCAAAATGTCAAGAGCCTTTTTTATCCCAGCTCCTGTTTCTTCTGCCAGCACCTGGAGCAGAATTGTGGTGTTGTAATTATATCTGGTAGATGATTATGTGATTTTTAAACCATGAAACCTATTTTATGCTGGAAAAAGACTCAAACACTTCTATGCCTTTGTTTTTTCCCTCTTCCTCCTCCAGCAAATGGTGCTATTTTCCATACACAAATTCCCTAGGAGTGCATCTCTCATCAGGCAGAGATTTGCATGAATTTTTTTAATAACTCTTCTTCACGGTGGATTTGTTCACTGCCATTCCCCTGTATCATTTTGCTTTTTTTTTTTTTCCCCTTGATGCACAAAAGTAATTTTTTTTTCATAAATCTTCCTATTTAATCATCTTCTAATGCAGTGGAGAGTAAGAAATTTAATCATCCTCTTATGCAGCATGATAAAGTTAAAAGTGCTTTCACTCATTTTGCTTATCTTAGGAAGTTAAAGAAAGTATTTTAGGGACCAAGACCTTCCCAGGCTGGGAACAGCTCAGCTCTGCACCTTAATTCCAGGTAAGGAGCAGTGACTCACCCGTAGCGTGAAGGGACAGGCAGGGCGTGCAGTGCAGCCTGTAGCTGTGGGGTTGTGCCATGGGAGCCACAAATTCCTCTAAAGACAACCCAAAGCACCACTTGCTGCCTTCCCAGTGGATGAGGCATTTGAGCCTGAATTATTCATGCTGGCTTCGCCAGCTGAGCGAAAAACAGGGAGGGAAAAGGCATTTACATAATTAAAGCAGAATGTGACAATACGTGAGCGACACCATCATGGAATGGTCTGGGTTGGAAGAGACCTTCCAGCTCACCCAGTCCCACCCCCTGGATGGAGGCAGGGACACCTTCCACTATCCCAGGTTGCTCCAAGCCCTGTCCAACCTGGCCTTGGACACTTCCAGGGATCCATAGCTTCTCTGTGCCAGTGCCTCATCACCTTCACAGGGAAGAATTTTTTCTCAATATCCCATCTAACCCTACTCTCATTTGAAACCATTCCCCTTTGTCCCATCTCGACATTCTCAGGAGGACAAAATTAATCACAGTTGCCCCCAGCAGTGACCTCCCCAGCCTTGGCAGCAGTCTCAACATCATCCCTATTAAACCATTAATCAAGGAATAAGGGAAAGAGAAGCTGAAGCTCCAGGCACCAAAACATCCCCATGGATCTGGGAGCTTAAAACACTGATTTAATGTAACTCTGATTATCAGGGAAAGAGTTAAAAGCACTGACAGTAATATATACACAATTACAGTCCAGGGTTAAGAGCTTATTTAGATGAAAAGGGTGGCTTGTGGCACTAAATGGCTCCTTTCACAGAGCCCACAGGCTCCAGGCGGACATTAATTAATCTCCTTTTACTCCTGTTTCCCTTTGGAAAACATTACCTACCACCTCCAGCTTGATGTGTCTTAGTGGGTCACTCAGGCCTTTTTCAGCAGGAGCGTTTAAATCGGGTTTGCAGCCCTGGTAGGAGCCTCTCCAGCATCCCTGGGATGGCACAGGAGGACAGGCAGGACCAGCACTGGCACAGCACCACAAACCAGGGGATCTGCCACCTTATAAACACAAGCTCACGTGCAGGGGAGCCTGGAACCTATTTGGGAAGGCCTGGCAGGAGCAGTGTGATTGCCCAGGTTTTTGTTTCCTTGGAAAAATGGGCTGAAACCCCCTGGCTTTCCGGTCTCCACCTCTTCCCTTTCCAGAAAATGTGTAAAATAAGCTCATGTCACCTATTTCTGCAGCCAGACAGCATCACATGCACCACTCAGACATATCTCTACAACATTTTGGCTTGAAACTGTTAAATTTTACTTCATTTTTATTTTCCCCACATCTGGAGGACACCTCCCAGCTGAGGGGAGCCTGGTGGGAGGTGACCAAGCCTGGCAGCCAAGTTCTCAAGCCACTCCCTCCCCCAGGATCAATCCAGCTGGGTGCAACCCTGGATGCAGCCTTTCCTCCCTGCATTTTAGCAGGGAAAAAGGCACCAAAAAGCTGCATTCCCTTGTTGTAGCATCCTGCTTGCACAAAACGAGTGGGAAAAATGCTGTTTGGAGACCAGGTCAGATTGAAATCAGCCAATTAAACTCAAAAAGTGATGGAGAGAGCTAAAAGTGAGAGCTCTCTCTGGGAGGTGGGAGAGAAAAAGGCGGTGAGGAAAAGCCGTGTCTTTCTCTGGCTCCTATGGAAGCAGTTTTTAATTCCAGTGTTTCTGCGGGTGCAGCTGGGGGGCAGCTGATGTGAGGCTGTTAATAAAACTCGTGTTGCAGGGAGCAGCTTTCCCAGCAGTAGCTGAAGCAATCCCAGATAAAACAGCAAAACTGAGTGGGCTCTGATATTCGCCTCTCTGGGGATCCTTGGGGGCTGTGGGATGCTCCAGCCGCGGGTCTTTGAAAGCTGCATCCTAAATAAATCCCTTTTTATCTGTGTGCAACAGCTGCCCCTTTTGCCCAGCTTTTGGAGACGCCAAAGTCTTCAGCTTTTGCACATGAAAGATTTTCCTGCCACTGCAGGGTTGAGGGATAAGTGTCTCTTACCATTCCTTTAATTTAATTTTTGGGGGATTTTGTAGTGTTAAACAGCTCCTGTTTGCTCTGGGAAGTGTCCAGGTGGGCTCGTGTCCTTGCTTAGCCTGGCAGCAAACGTCCCAACCCAGCATTCCTGGGGCCAGGTTCTGCAATCAGCTCTGGTTTTTTAATGAAATCTGGGGATTTCGGGTCACCCCAGCTGGAGGTGCCTTTGAGAGCTCCATCCCAGTGTGGTGAACAGGGCAGCTTGAACGGGGCTTGATTCCCACTGTGCCTGCAAAGGCTTTTCCCTGGGAGGCGGTGAAAACACCGGGAAAGGCAAATGGCTAACTAGGCTCCGACTATTTAGCATCACCCCTCGGGGTGATGCTAATCACCTTTTTCCGGTGGGAAAAGGTCCTTCTCACCTGCGATCTCGTTCTCTTCCAGGTCGATGGTCTCTAGGGAGGGAGCGGTGGCCAGGGGCTCCGGGAAACGCCGGAACCTGTTGCGGGAGAGGTTGATGGCCCGGAGGTGCAGCAGGGAGGTGATTTCCTCGGGCAGGCGGTGCAGGTAATTGCCTGCCAGGTTGAGCTCTGGGAAGAGAGAAGGGAGGTGGTGGGATGCAGGGAAAAAGATGGGGAAATCACTAATGCACGGCTTGATGTACAGCCTCTGCCCCCGTGGACTGCCAGGTCCGTCAGCTGCATTCCAGCTCCAAAAAAATTGGGATTTTGTTTTTGCTGTTTTCCGTGGTTGCCATTGTAGTTTTGCCTGCTGGGAATACCACTTTTAGGAGCGATGTTTTTGTTGGTTTCCTCAGGCTTTGCTAACGGAACGGGGCAGCCTTTTGCAAGCAGGGTCTGTAAAAAATAAGGAATATTTCCTCATAAAGTCAGTGCAATTACCTCCCCAATGGGTGTTTGTCATGGCTTAAAGCTAGCTCTCTATATTCACGTGCCTGAACCCCTTCTGAGGGATAAACAGAATGGTGGGTCCTTATATGTGAAAAATAGGCATTCTCCACAGTTTAGCCATCTGTGATGCTTTTCCGCCCCAGAAATGAGCTCCTGTGGGGCCAGGAGCAGCACTTCTGGGAACAGAACCCGAACCCCGCTGTCCCAGCGCCCTTCTCCAGTGACACAGGGCTTTCTGCACTATAAATACCCACACAAGCTGCCCTGCCCCTGCTAACACCTGGTATTTATAGGTCCTGCCTTATTCAGCCTGTCCCCAGCCCTGGGGCATCTGTCCCTGCTGAGATCCAGCACGTTCATCACCGGAGTGATTGGTTCACTTGTGGAGCAAAGCCCTTACTGGAGAACAAGGCCTTTTTTTTCCCTTCAGGGCCTGTTGTGCTGTCTAGAAAATGAAAATCGATTTCCTTTGCTCGATATGTTTCCTTTCCCTGGCCTAGGGGTGTTCTCACAGATGATGCTCTGGCTCCAGAGCAAGGGAAGCCTCCCGAGGCACACACCACAGTGGCATTTGTGTAGCGTATCATAGGAACAAAATTGATTTTAGAAGCTGCCAGAGCATCCCCAGTGCTATCCCCAGTGTCCAGTACTGTGGTACTGGATGCTCTGGATGCTTGCACAGCCATTTTTTAGCGGATTAGCCTCTGGCTGCTTTCTCTGGGCTCCACAGGGAGGTGTCCCCGTGGTGCTGATGATCGTTCCCATCTCCTGCAGTGATTAACTCTCACTGATGTCTCAGATGAGGACTGATTAGCCAGCACAGCCTGGATTGCCCCATCTCTGCCATGCCCCGTTATCCCCAGGCTGCCTTCCCTGTCCCCCTCTATCCCCAGCCCCATCCTCGGAGGGAACTGGAGGGCGATGAGTGACCCCGGAGCAGCCTGATACCAGTTTGGGAGGGCAGGTGAGAGCAGAACTAGCGTCCTCTTCCTTCAAGGGGCAGAAAGTATAAGGAAAAATGGATTTTTTGGATCTCAACTAATGCTTGCAATGGGGTGTGAGCTCAGGGGAGACTCTCGGGTGCTTTGCCCCCCCTACAGCAACCTGGGGGCTCCTTGAGAGTCACAGAGGATTGGAAGTGGCTGTCCCTTACCTATCAGCTGGCTGAAGGTGGTGACGAATCGGCTGGTGATGGACTTGAGCTCATTGTTGGCCAGGGAGATGCGATGAATCCCCTCGGTGACGCTCCTCATGGCTTTGTAGATCCCAATGGGGAAGGTCATCAGTTTGCAGTTGGCCAGATCTGCGCACAGAGAGACCCAGGCACCTCATGGTGCATCCAGCCAGGATGCAGCCATGGATCCACCTGGTTTTCCACCTCTTCATCCTCGATTTGCCCGTCTGAGTGCTGTCCCCTGTGTACTTCTCTCCATTACGGGGATCTTGGCAGTCACCTCCACAAACTTTGAGTTTGATCCCATCAGGAATGCCAAGGCTGTTCTGACTTAGGTGTTCAACCCTAAATCACATTGCAGCAACTTCCAGGCTGCACTGTCCTTTTGGAAACCCCCAGCCAGCCTGTCCGTGTCTAATAACTTCAGTCATCCTGCTCCCCTGTGTCCCTAATTCCCTGGGGGTAGTTGAGCAGCGTAAGGATGCTTCTTCCACCGCTGATGGGGATGGAGCAGGGATTTCCCTGGGCATGCTCCTGGCTGGATTTCTCCTGGTCTCCTGGTCATCGGTGGTTGTCCCATGGCAAGCAGTGGGGAGGGGAAAAAGATTTGGTTGTGCTTCTTACCTCGTGGCCTTTTAGTTTTGTCCTGAGTTGTTTCTGTTTCTGCTCCCAGGAGACACCAGGGATGGAAACCCTGTATCCCAGACCCGGGATGGGCTCTGCTTCCTGCCCCCTCCCCAAAAGCACTGCGGGGGCTGATGCACCGAGCTCCATCCTCCCACGTTTCTCTCAGGAGGATGTGGAGAGCCTGAGCGATGAAGCTCCAGCTCCCAGCATACACTGGTTTATATCCCACGGCTGGGAATCCAGCAGGAATAAAAATGAGTGGCTTTGATCTTTCTCCTTTGATGAACTGCGCCCCGCTCTCGGATATTAGCTGGAAATGGGGAAATTTTAGGAAAACACAAATCTGACAAGGCGACACAGGGAAAAATCCGCTCCTGCCACTGCTTGCAAGGACTATGTGTGAACCTGCTCTAACTTTGGGGGCCTGAGGGCCCTTTGGGGGAGCCTTTCCCTTCTCCAGAGCCGCGAGGAGGGAACACCGACAGCTTTTTTTAGATCGTGGCAGTGAAAAATAGAGCCCTGCTCCCGGATACCCGATCCTTGTCCGGGCCCCGAGCGGGAGCTGGAACGGAGCGCCGGGCTTACCCAGGGAATCCGTTTTGTTCTCCACCGTGTCGTTCACCTTCCTGGCCACTCGGGCGACCGCCTCGCCCATCCTCTTGTGCATGCGGGCGGCTGGTCCCGCCGGGAATGCGCCTCGGGCTGGGGGATCCAGGGCTGGAGGGAGAAACCAGCCACTCTGGCCTCTAGGAGAGGGATGCTAAAAATAACCGGCAGGATCAGTGTTCCCAGGGGAGGGAGGGAGGCTGTGCTGGGGCTGGCATGTCCCTCAGGGGTGAGATTCCCGGCTTTCCGGGATGGTACTTCTGGGGTATGTAGATGCATCCTATTCCCTGGCTTAGGATATGGGGATGTATCCCCTTTCCTGGTATGGGATACGGGGATTCATCTCCTTTCTTGGTTTGGGAAATGGGGATACATTCCTTTTCCTGGTCTGAGATATCTAGATGCATCCCCTTTCCTGGTATTGGATATGCAATTTTCCTGGTTTGGGATACGGGCATGCGTCTCTTTTCCTTGTCTGGGATATGGGGATGCATGCCCTTTCCTGGTTTGGCATGAGGGGACGCAACCTGTTTCCTTATTTGGGATGTAGGGATCCGTGCCGTTTTCCTGATTTGGGATATGGAGATGAATGCTATTTCCTGGTATGGGGTATGGGGATACATCCCCTTTCCTGGGTTGGACATGGAGATGCACGCCCTTTCCTGTTACGGGGGGTATGGGGATGTGTACTCTGCCCCAGTCTGGGAAATCCCAAAACCTTTCTTGGACTGGGGTATGTGGATGCATTCCTTTTTCCGGTGACTTTATTCAGCTCGATTTAGCCAAAACATTTCGGCCGAAGGAATCGCGGACAGGACGGAATGTCAAGACACCACCACCACCCCCACGCNGGGGGGAGGGCTCTGGGGCGGGGCCGCTCCGCCCGCGCCGCTCGGCGGGGACAAAGCGCGGGGCCGAGCGGGGCCATGTCGTCCGCAGGCGGCCGCCAGCCCAGCCAGAGTCGGGCCATCCCCACCCGCACCGTCACCCTCAGCGACGCCGCGCAGCTCCCCGCCGACTACTGCACCACCCCCGGCGGGACGCTCTTCTCCACCACGCCGGGAGGTAAAAGCGCCGCGCCCGCCGGGGCCTCCGGGGGAGCGCGCCCGGGCAAGCCCGCCGCCCCGAACGCCGCGTGTCGCGGGCGCACCGTGCCTATCGCGCCTATATCCCCTCTATATGTCGCTGGTATATAGCGTCTGCCGCCTGTTCTCCTCGAAGCACACTCGCGGAGATGGGTTTATTATTTTTCCGGGGCATACCGGTACCGCAGAGGATCCCGACGGGGCGGCAGCTGGATCCCGGGACGGGGTGGCAGGAAGCTCCCGGTGGGACGCCGGCACCGGGGACTCGATGCCTCGGCCCGACCCCGCCCCGGCTCCGCGGGGTCGTGACATGCCTCGTCCCTGTGCAGGGGAGAGGGACACGTGGTATTTCGGGGTACCACATCCATCGGCATCCCCGGGACGCGTTCCCACCCTTGCCATGAGTTTGCCAGGTCTCTGCGCCGGGAGAGCGTTGAGCGCCCCGGGACAGCCGAGACCCAGTTGCCGCCGGGGTGTTTGGCCAGCCCCGAATTATCGCCTGTCGTGCCCAGATAAGAGCGGGCAGAGCGGCGGCGCGCACCCCCCAGCCCTCCCCGCCGATCCTTGGCGGAGAACCTTGGCCGGGGCGCCCGTCCCGCCGGGAAACTCCTTTCGCAAACAAGCGCTGCCGAACCGGATTCCCCCACTCTCCTCCCGTCCTCCCCGCAGGCACCCGGATCATCTACGACCGCAAGTTCCTGCTGGAGCGCCGCAACTCCCCCATGGCCAAGACCCCGCCTTGTCACCTCCCCAATATTCCCGGCGTCACCAGCCCCGGCGAGGCCGGCGAGGAGCCCAAAGCGGACTCCAATAGCTTGAACCACCAGGAGGGCAAGCCATCCATGGGTAAGGGACCCCCGGGGCAAGGCAGGGGGGATTTGGGGTGGAGGATAAGCCCCCTAACGCTGCTCTCCTTGCCTCTTGCCAGGGGACGATGCTCAGTTCGAGATGGATATCTGAGCGGGAACCACGGAGAGGCAGCAACTCCCCAGACCTGTGCACCCCTCACTCGGCTTAGCAGGCTCCGTCCCGGCGACGCAGAGGTGGCAGCGGTCCCCGCCAGCATCCCCCTCCCCTCCTGTCTCCTCCCCCTCTTTTCTGGGGGGAGTGCAGGCAGCTGTCTTCTCCCCTTTTGCGGGTGACCGGTCCAAGCATGTGCCGGACGGAGCATCCCTTCTGGATCCGACCCTACTCCTCCTCTTCCACCCGCCGGAAGCCTGGTCTCCTCCAGGCTTCTTTTTAAAACAGCCCTTTGCCTCTTCTGCTGCCTCGTGCCCCCCCCCCCAGAATACCTCATTTTACCCAACCCTGCCATTGCCAGCATCTCGGTCTTCTGGAGCTGCGTCATCCCCTTTGCCCCCTTCTCCTGGAAAATTTGGGCAGCCTGTCAGAAGGAGGGGCAAACATCACTCCTAAAACCGTGCGCCTGCTTGCATCTCAGGGGAGGGTATTTTTTGAGTTCCCCTAGGATGTGTTGGCATTCAGCGGAGGACAACATTGGGAGTCCGTTCCCTTCAGTGCTCCAGGGGTCCCTGATGGCATCAGCCAGCGTGCCCACATCTCTCCTACCCGGATTTCTTCCATCTTGGCCCTCCAGCCAGGGGCTGTGTCCCCGACCCACCAGCCAGGACTCACAGCAATGTAGCCATATGTTACAAAAGCCCCTTGCTTTTATTGTTTTGGTACTAAAAAGGGGTACTTCACCCCCAATGACTTCTTCCGGGCTGAGGCCGAGTGCCTCTGGGAAAGTGCTTTGTAGTGCTTGGGTTTTTTCTTACCCCCTGGCCCTTTAAAATGTGAATCCTACAGGGGGGAGATCCCTCTGGCGCCGTTGGATGTCTCAGGAATCACTGGCTGTCCCTGGGGGCTGTGGGGGCTCGCCAGACACTGCAGGGATGGGGCGCTCTGCTCGCAGGGTGCTGCCATCGATGCCATCCTCTGCTTTATTTTCAGGATGGGATTTCTCCCAGCCGGATCATGCTGTCGTGGATAAAGCATTTCCACGTTAACCTCCGCTTTGCCAGCCTGGCATGGCATGGCCGCCTTGAACCTCCCCTGGCAATGGGATTTATTTTTCCCGCTCCCCCTGTGCGAGTCTCGCCCTGACAAGCAGCGCCGGGCGAGGCCGTGCGTGGCCGCAGTGGGGCCGGGCTGCACCCCCTAATCTCACACCAGCCCCCCAGTTTCGATGTTTTACTGCCTGTTGGGAGCCATCACCGGCTCCGCAACCTTCTCAAGTGCCATTTTATCAGTCCCCACCTGAGTGCCTGCTCCATCCATCCTCCCTCCCTCGCTGGGGTCGCCCCTCACCTCGGTACCCAGCCCTGGGGACCCATGCCGGGGAGAGGGACATCCCACAGGCTTTGTGCACTTTCCATCCCGTAATTTATTTCTCTAGGTGTGTTTGGCACGGGGCGGCGCTGGTGGCAAGCTCCCATCTTCCAGCTGCCCTTCTCACAAGGAGGGGGCTGCCCCTTACTTTGAGGGTGGGAAAAGAAAAAGCAAAAGCACAACCCCAGGGAATGGGTTGTCTTTCCCATCCTTTCCTGTGCATGGGAGGCGAGGTGAACGCGTAGCCCGGCCGCCGTAGGTGCACGAGTGAGTGAGTGCGAGTAGCAATATGTATATGCGTGTGGGTGGGTGGTGATAAGACACACACAAATATATATATTATATATAAATAAATATATTTTCCTTGAAGCGAAGATCCTAGGAAGTTGGTTAGGCCCTCGGATTGAGGGAGGGGCAGGGGCAGGGTGCGAGGATATCCTTGGCGGAGCGGGGATGGCCACTGTCTATGCAGGGTCCCGGCGCCCTCAGCACAGCTCATTTTGGGAAACCTGCTCTGCAAGCCAAAAATAATTAGACAATATCCAAGGACAATATGGCTTAATGGACAGGAGCTGGAGGGAAACCTTTTTTTTTCATTAATTTTTTTTTTCTCTAAACGCCCCCTTTCCCAACCTCCTTTAGTCTCTGTTCCCCATCCCAGTGACTTTCTCCCAGTTCTCTTGTAAGCAGGCTCGGGGCTGAGCAGGGAGGGAGTGCCTGGCCTCGCCAGGGCGTTCCTCTGCTAGTCGGGGGATCCATTTGGGATTTCTGTTGTTTTTTACCATCTCTTCAAGCAGGTGTTTGGGAGGAGAAAAGCTCTCACCGGTGGTTGCTGTTACAGTGAGATCAATAAATATCTTGGTTCTACTGAATTGAGGTGATTTGGACTGTGATTCAGGGGGATGGGGAGGATTTTCCCTTCCCTTTGGAGCAAACTTTCCTCGTGGGCCATCCCCCAGTCACGCCCAGAGAGCAGGGAAGGGTCAAACCCAGAACCAGCAGCTGAGGGTTTAATCACATACAGAGGAACCTGATTTTCCCGTAGGTCTCCCATGTGCAAAACTGCCCCAAACGGATCATTTGTCCTATCTCTAGTGGCTGCCTCATCCCTGGAAGTGTTCAAGGCCAGGCTGGATGGGACTTGGAGCAACCTGGTCTAGTGGAAGGTCTCCACCAACCTGGCCTTGAACCCTTCAGGGATGGGACACCATTAATATATGTTAATATACTACGTTGTAATGTTTTTAAAATTTTTTAAACCAGGTCAGTCTCTTTTATACCATCCACTCTAACTAGGGAGAGGTCTGAGCAGCAAAAGCCTTTTCCCCCACTAGGGCGCTGAGGGGTGGGCAGCAACGGGATGTCCCCTCCCTCTGGCTGCAGAGGGTGCCCCCAAATTTTTGTGGGTGCCTCAGCAAACCACCAGCATCACTTGGGGATGCATCCCTTGAGGACACCTCAGCTCTGTGTGTGAAATACCACAGCGGCACGTCACATTCCCAAGGCATTCAGATCCCAGCGGTGAAGCCGGGAGGGTGTCTCTGAGGGTTTGGGGGGCCTCTTGGTGCACCCTGGTTTGGCTGCACTGGGAGTGGTCCTGCCATGACCTCCTGTGGATTCTGCTCATATTGCAGCAGTTTAATTCTGCAGTGTCAGGGAAATCTGGAGCGTGCATGCAGAGAGGAACACGATGGAAAAATTGCTGATGAGGTATTTGGGAGCTTCTTTTCCCTGGGTCCGGTTTTGCCCGTGCAATGCCAGCGACAACTGGTTCCCTCCCAAATTTTGGGGTGTTGTTTATTTGTTAATCCCAGATCCTGAAGCTCCCATAGTGAGGGGGGTGGGTGTGTGTACCCCTGGATTTTGGTGTGCTCCTCCGTAAGGAGCCTCTACTAGATACTGATTTGAGGTCTTAAAATGGAGAATTAAGATAAAATCAATTTTAAAAGTTATAAAATTTCAATCTAGGACTGTAAATGCAGCAGAGCAGCTGAGGGCAGGGTATTTTGGCTGAGCTGGATGCTGGGAGCCTGGCTAGGATCTCGGATCCCAGCAAACAAACTCTCCAGCCCTGCTTTCCAGCTGTTACCATTTTCGGACTAGCTCTGGGCTGCGTTTACATTCCTGGCCCTCCTTCCCAGTGTCGGTGAACGTGTTAATGCCATTTGTCTCCTTTTCCTTTGCTGTACTGGTGTCCTATAAACACTGATTTGGAGCAGCGTGGCCGCCGTGGATGGTGCTGGGTGTGGGAAAGGCTGTAACGCTGGGGCAGCTCAGGGGGAGGTGGGGTTGGAGTCCTACCGGGGGGGCTCCCAGAGCCACTGTTTCAACCCAAATGGAATGTGGAGGGGCAGGTAGGAGCTGAAAGGATTTTACGGATTAGCTAAAATAGCATCTTTCCATGGCAATGAGGGAAGCCCGAAGTCGCCTGATGGATTCACTCTGTGCCGTGGCGGACTCCAGCAGGAGATGAGCTGAGCTGGGTGCTGGACCTGCTGGTACCTGACCTGGTGGAGCCATGGCAAGAGCCCACCATGGTGCCTGTAGGGTGCTGGGAAGCAGCCAGGTGGGCAGCAGCCTTATTTCCCTGGAGTCCGAGTGGCCTGAGGAAGGAGGGATGGCTCTGAGACTTGGGGGTCTGGAGCTGCCCTGATGTTTCTCATGCAGCCAGGCTGGGACAGCAGGGGGTGTTCATGAGGAGAAGAGAAGGCTCCAGGGAGATCTTAGAGCCTCTTTCAGTGCCTGAAGGGGCTCCGGGAGAGCTGGAGAGGGACTTTGGACAAGGGCATGGAGTGCCAGGACAGGGGGGAATGGCTTCCCACTGCCAGAGTGCAGGGTTAGATGGGATATTGGGAAAAAATTCTTCCACGTGAGTGTGGTGAGGCCCTAGCACAGGGTGACCAGAGAAGCTGTAGCTGCTCCTGGATCCCTGGAAGTGTCCCAGGCCAGGCTGGACAGGGCTTGGAGCAGCCTGGGATAGTGGAAATTGTCCCTGCACACAGCAGGGAGGTGGAATTAGTTGAATTTTAAGGTCTCTTTCAACGCGAAACAGTCCGCGACTCTCTGAAAGCCGAGGGGCAGCGGCTCCCTGCATGTCACCTCACACCAGTCCCAGTCCCTGCATGTCACCTCACACCAGATCCAGCAGTACTTGCTCAGGCTTCCATCAAACACATCCCTGTCTCCCATTTCTGGGAAGAAAAAGTACTTTTTGGCTTTGAGAGGTTCCAGCAGTGCCTTGATGCCCCCAAAACTGCAAACCTGGCTGAAGTGGTGGCATCTGACAGCCCCCTCTCTGTCCCAACTCCTCTCTGGATTGTCACCAGGAGATGATGGAAGGATCAGTGTGGTGGGGGGTTGCTGTGGGGTGGGGGGTTGCTGTGTGCTGCGGGTCCCT
>VZTD01004308.1:575757-607761 GCA_013397725.1 Rhagologus leucostigma
GGCGCCCGACGGCGCGGCCGGCCCGGCGCGGGAGCTGAGCCCGGAGCCCCCCAGGTACCGTATCCCCGCCGAGACCGGTCATCCCCCGCTCCGAGCCGGCCATTCTCCCCCCGACCCCCGGGACTGGGTGTTCTCCCCGCTCCAACCCCTGGGACCGGGCGTCCTGCTCCGCTCCGCGCCCCACGCCTGGTCCCGGGCATCCTCCCGCCACCCCGGGGCCGAGCATTACCCGACCCTCGGACCGCGCATCCACGCCCCCGGGACCGGCTGGCCCCCTCNGTTTCCCGGCCCGGTGCGGTGGGAAGGGGATGGAGGGGGCAGGAACAGCCCCCGAGGGTGCCCCCCCACCCTCGGGGGGGTATGTGATGGGCACACGGGGGGCTTCTTGGGCGGGGGTCCCCGCTGGGTGTGTCCCCCCAGGGCAAGGCGGGCGGGACAATGGGGAGAAGGTTTATTTTTCCCCTGGAGCACAGACTCCACAGCGTGGCCATGAGGTGCCCCAGCCGTGGCGAGGAGGGTTTATCCGGAGGCAAGGCTGGGCTTCAAACCTCTGGAAAATAGATGGATCACTAGTTTTGAGGCCCAGCATCGGCCCCGCGGATGGCACCCTCCCACCTCTCCTGCCTTTGCAGTTGTGTTTGCTATTTAAAAGGGGCTTTTCTCTCCCTCATTTGGCCTGGAAGCAAGCCCCACCGGGCTGGGAGCCCAGCACGGCTGTCGGCCGGTGCCGGCTGTGCCTGCCGTGGCTCGAGTACCCCAGAGTGAGTTTTGGGACTTGCATCTCTTGGCTGTGCCTCACTTGCACCCCCAAAAGCCGCCTGGGGAGCAGGCTCTGAAGCGGGGAGGTGCGGGATGGCTCCCTGTTGGAGGATGAAGACGGAGGAGGAAGAGGAGCAGCTGCAGCCGAGGTCTGGGGTTTGGTTCGGCAGCCTGCCGTTTAGGGAGCACGAGAGGAGCGGGGAGAAGCCTGGGATGGGTTTCCCGCTGGCACGTGCAGGGGATGGCGCAGAGCCCGGTGGGCTCCCAGCCGGGTGTGGGACGGAGTCACCCTCGCTGCTGTAGAGGATGTCCTAGGAGCAAGGCTGCCTGCTCCCGCTGAGCTCCTGCCCCGCTTCTCGGGGCTGAAAACTTCCAGAAACCTCATCCAGGCTGCGTTTCCGATGGCTGCCGGACTTTTCCGGACCTGCTTCCCTGCCCTTTCCTCGGTGCATCCTCTTAGTGCTGGGGGAGCGAACACTCCCTCGCCTTCCCGCAGCGCTCCTGGCCGTGGCACCCGTCACATCCCGAGCTGCGCCCCGGTTGTTTTCCTGCGCTGGATGGGAGAAAACAGCGAGTTTTGGGGTGGCTGGGCTGGGAGCAGGCAGGCATTGCCTGAGGAGGAGGCAGACAGGCAACGGTGGTGGGACATTTCCTTCCTGGAAGGCAGGAAGTGATTATGTCTTTGCACGAATGACACGGAGCCTAAAAATAACGAGCAGGTCTCTGTTGTGAGCAAAACTCCCCTGGGATTTGCTTGATTTTTGCTTTACTTATTAAGAGAGCAGGGTGGGGGAGAGGAGACCTGGGAGCGTGAGCTCCGTGTCCTGCTGCATCCCAAACCACGGTGCTGGCGTGCATAAGGTGCTGCTTGTCCTGGGAAAGGTGTGGTCTGCGGCGGATCCCGGCACGGAAAAGCGGCCCCGTGTAAATGGAGCCGTCCCGCTGCTCCGGCAGCCTTCCCCCCGTTTGGGAGGGGAGCCGTGGTTAGCTATGAATAGCACAAAATCATAGCCCTCGCCTTCCCAAAACGCCGCGGCTGGCTCTGCGTGGCGCTGGCCATCCCGGGCTTGGGAGCAGGAGGTTTTGCTGGGGGGGCCAGCCTGAGTTCTCCACCCTTGGGGACACCCCGCTCCCCTTTGCCAGCCGGAGCGGGGTCACACCGCAGAACCTCTGGCAGGGAAAAGCTTGGCAGATCTGGTTTGGGTGTGGGGCTGTGGAGCTTCCTGGCAAGCTGGGGACTGCTTGGCGTTGGACAAAAGCTTTGCCCACAGGTCCCTGGTCTTTCTGGAGATGCCCCCAGCCTTTATCTTCATGTTTTATGGCTTTTTATTTTGTTTTTTCTTTGTGCTACTGAAAGGAAACCCTTCAGCGAGTGTGCTCACAGACCTTGAAGCCACTGGCAGCAAGCTGATGGCACAACTGGCAACGCTGGTGCTTCTGAGTCAGGGCTTTGTTCCTCTTTCCATTGCTGCTCATTGATAAAACCCCTCACCCTAACACCAAGCAGCCCAAGCATCTCCTGCCTGCCCAAAAAGCAGCACCCCAGGGACTGGTGGGATGTGTGAGGGAACCTGCCAGGGGGCTGTGAGGCAGCAGTTACAGGTGGGCTCTTTGCTAAATTGTGGAGTCACTGAATAGTTCGGAAGGGATCTTAAAGGTCATCTCATTCCACCCCCTGCCATGGGCGGGGACACCTTCCACTAGACCCGGTTGCTCCAAGCCCCATCCAACACTTCTGGGATCTTAGTTCCTTCCAGGCTCTGCTTAGTAAGGAAGGTTAATAATGCTGATTAACAGTGCAGACCAGGTTTGTGAAGATGCGCTGCAGCCTTGATACCATTCCCAATGGATTCCTCCTCATCGATGGTCACCTCCATGGCAGGGAGCAGATTGGCATCCCCATTTTTGGGCTGACTTTTTCTCCTCCATTCCCTGTCTCAAACAGCTTTCCTTGGCTTCAGGGTGAGGAGTTTTAAATCAAGTAACTAAGGGCAGGTTGGTCCCGTGGAGGATGGGGATGTAGCACTCGGTTTTCTGCCGAAAGACAGGAGCATGTATGGGAGGGGGTGTGAAGTGCCTGGTCCTCGTTATTCTGGATGCTCCCGCTCGGACTTGGGGCAGGCATCCCACCGATGCTCTCCTGCGCTGCTCGGCAGGTGCCGGTGGTAGAGCGCGGGAGGGATCGGCAGCACCGATCCTGGCCTGACTGGGAAATACCTCTGGACTTTCTAGGAAATACTGCTTATTTAGTTATATTTTTGGCTGTTACCGCTGGCTCTCCGAGGAGCTTGTGAGGATAGAGGGCTGTCGCTTTTGCTCCTTTAAAGATATTAGTAAGTCAAGGCTTGTAAAAGCAGAGCTGTCTGCTGCAAAGGTGCCCTTCCAGGGCCCTTTCCTGCCCATGGCAAAGTGCTTTTGGGTTGATTTGAGGCATTTTGATTCTTTGCCTTATTTTACCCTCACAGCTCGTTCCAAATCATCCACAACTTAATGTGTTATTTCTCACCTTTCTTTTTTGTTTTATTATGTGTTTTTAAGAAGCCAGGCCGCTTCCTTCCGGCATCACCTGGAACAACAGGAGCCTGGTTCCCATGCAGGCTCTGCTCTGGGATATCTCCCAGCACAGGCAGGCTCTCCCAGAGAAGCTGTTTGTGTGTTATTTAATTTTCACTGTTTTTTTTTTTTTTTAAAAGAGGGTTAAAGAGCATGCCGGGGCAGGGGGCTCAGCTCCAGCGCTTCCTCCGGGCTCCGGTGATGCCCCTCCGGCTGCACCAGAGCTTCCTGCTGCCCTGCGGTGTTTCCTGCCTCCCTGCTTGTCTCAGCAGTGCTCCAGGGGTGCCCCTCGCTCTCTTGAGGATGCATCCGTGCTGACTCCATGCTGAAAAGCCACAGGGGCTGCCCCACACCGAGGAAGGATGGATGCATTAGGAGGATGCTGCCATTGCTGCTGCTTCTTGCCAAAGGGCTTTGCTTTTCATTTAGAAGAGCTTTAAAAGCTATAAAATATCTCAAGGATGCACGAAAGGAGATTTATTTGATTTATTTCCTGCTGACAATGAGGCGGCCAGGCAAGTGCACGCTTCCTCCTCGGCGCGGTGGCCGGGGCAGATGCATCCTGCAGCTGCAGCCCGACCTCCTCCCACTATATTAAGTCCATTGTTTGCTCCGGCTTTGAGTCCTCGCCAGGTCCCTGGGTGTGGGAATAACCCCTGTGCCGGGTGGAGGGGGAGAGGAGCGGCTCGGAGAGGTGGGAAGGTGAAGGGCTGAGCACTGTTGTAGCATCCTGACTTCTGTGGGAGAGACTGGGGATTCCACACAGGATCTCTTGGGATGCTGAAGTGGCATTCTTGGGATGCTCCCGGTGCTGCCGGTAGCTCCTCTGGCATTCCCTGTCCGGGCTTGGCAGAGCTGGATGTTTTGAAACAGGGTCTGGAGGGGAAGGGAAGCACCTCTGCCTTGCCCGCCCGGAGGCTCCGCTTTCTCATTAGGCAGCAAGAATAATTTATCAGCAGTGCTTTGAATTCAGGCAAAACACCTGGAGAGGAACACTGCTGGTTTGTTTGGTGGGATGCCCTCATGCAGGGTGTTGGTTCTTTTGGCAGCTGGGGAGAAAATGGGCTCTTTGTTCAGGAACCTTGGCCACGATTGATCTCAGGCTTGGCTTTGGGGTCTGTGAAGGGATGAGCTGCTGGCTAGGGGAATATTTCTGGAGTTTGTCCCAGAAAAAGGAGGAGAAGGTACAGACAGGAGGCCAGGAGGAAACTCCCAAATTCCATGTGGTGCAAGGGAAGGGATGCTCAAAACCAGCCCACCGTGGCTGATGGCTAATGCCATCATAAAATCCGTGTGGATTACTTCCCAGCCCTCCTAACCTGGAATCACAGAATCCCAGAATGGTTTGGGGTGGGGAGGACCTTAGAGATCATCTCGTTCCAACCCCCTGCCATGGTCAGTGACACCTTCCATTAGACCAGGTGGCTCCAAGCTCCATCCAGCCTTGAACACTTTGAGGGCTAAGGCATCGACAGCTTCTCTGGGTGCCGTGTTCCAATGCAGGCACTTCTCACAGTGTTTGCTAACTGTGTCCAGCTACGGGGAAAAGAATGGTATTTGGGCTAATCCAGAGCCCTTTGGTGGGCTGGTCCCCACCAGGCTGGTCCCCGGGCTCCTGCTTCCCTCGGCTGGCCTGTGGTGGTGGCTTCGTTGCGTCTCTTCCCGTCGCAGCCACCAGCAATATTCGGGAAAGTTTTCAGCCAAGATAATTTTATCTGTTTTCCTGGGGTAGGGTTTTGCTTCCCTACCCATCCCAGTTTGTGTCCCAGCTTGCAGAGTGGTCACTGGGGGGTGTAAACCCTCCTGCTCCCATCAGATGCAGCAATACCAGTAAATAGCTGCTCCTACATGGGTAACACCAGCACTTCCCTCTTCCCGTGGCTTTTTAGAGCAGTTCCCGTAGCTTCCCTGAGCACCCGCTTTGGGTAATTTCGGTACTTTTCTTTCTTGGTTTTGCCTGCCCAACCAAAGCAGGGAGTGGGGGAAGAAGCTGAGATGTGATTTCCTCTCTCCATTCATTTTGTGGTTTGAAAGACAATTTCCAAATCTGCCCGGCGTCTTTTATGCCTGTTATTTCTTGGTGTGGTTTGTCGGGAAAAGAAAACATCCCTGGGGGTTTTAGAGTGAAGGTGGCTGTCTGTGCAGAGGTGAGAAGGACTGAGGAAATACAGAAGCTGCCTGCCTCGAAACTGGGGCTGGAATCTCCATCCTCCAACACAGGGATGCTGGAGCAAACCCAGAAGGATCGATCCAGCTCGCTGTTGAAAAGAGGCACCCATTCTGAGCAAAATTAGGGAAAAAAAGCAGCCTGGCTGGATGCCCCATTCCTGCTTGCTGCCTGAGCTCTCCAAAGCCACGAGTGCCTGCTCTGAAACACTCAAAACCTCCCTATATGTTTTTGGTGGGGGTTTTTTTGGCTTTATTTTTGCCCTCACAGTGTTTACGTGAAAGAAACACTTAAGAGGACTTGGAGAAATGGCACTGGCCTGAAACAGCTGGTTTTGTTCCCCCCCCCGCCCCCGCTGCCCTTGTGTTCAAAAGAAACCAGGCTGCCTAATGGTGCAGAAAATTCACAGTAGAGCAACAAGTTTTCTGCGGAGCAGGGAAGGAAGATGGGGAGGAGGGGAAAATGTGTGCCTGGGCATGGTTGTCTAGAAATAGCACATTTTCCGCAGGCTTTTCCCCCCACTTGAAGCATTTGCAGCTGCTGGGGGCATCACATTCCCTGGGATTGCAGTAAGGGATTGATCCTGTGCTGCTTGTAAGGCAGGAGGAGCAGCTGCAGAAGGATTTGTAGGGCTGGGTTAAAGCCGTTCCCGGTATTCCCAGCGCTGAGCATCGCCTCGGAGCAGGTACCGTCCCGCTTTGGCTGCTGCCGGGGTTATTTCCATGCAGCACAAACGAGATTTTACTGGGGACTGTCTCGTTAGGAGTGGGCAGAGTTTTTGTCTTTCCCAGGCTACCCCTTTGCCATTTCTCGCTTCACTAGGACGCCAGGATCCGGCCCTGGCTGGCGCAGACAGTCGGCTCATTGTCCTGGACCGGTCGAGTGTGGCGGGATGCTCCTGGCTGCCACTAGGCCTGGCCCTTTTGATTCCATCCTTGTTCAGGGATGAGCTCCCCGGGGACAAAGTGGGGGCTACTTTCGGGGTCCCCACCTACCCTGGGTGCTCCCGCAGGACGGGGATAACCGGCTGCTTTAAAGGCTGCGTCCAGACTGCCACATGCAGACCTGCTCCAGGCACGCTCCTGCACCCTAAATTACCAAATACCCAGTAACACGTGCTCTCTGTTCAAGAGCTTTCCGTGTGGGGAGGGACCCTGAAGTGGTTTATGGGTGCTGGGAAAGCAGGGGACGAGCGCCGCCGAGTCCCTCTGCGGTGCCATGTGCTGACTAAGCAGATTTTAGGGACCGGATCTGGCATTTGGCCCCTTTCTCCCCCTGCCCCCCCCAGCCCTACTTTCACCTCCCTGATGGAGCAAGCTGCATGGCAGGCAGGAAGAAAGCCTTTTGTGGGAGCGGGAGGGAAAGGGCTGGCTTAGCGTTCCTTCCGTGGCCGGCTGTCGGCAGGGGGTTGCCCTGTGCCTGCCTGGGATTTTCCCGTCCTAAATCGGGAGTGGTTGAAAAATAAATTCCTCTTCCCTTTTTTTTTCCCCCTCCCTCCTTGTTTTTTTGTGGTTTTTTTGCTCCTTTCCTCCCTGCTGCTGCTGCTGCCTCCCCGTCCCGGCTCAGCTGCCCACGGATGATGGGTACGACGGCCAGCGCGGCACAGCAGGCGGTCTCGGCATCCCCCCTGGAGAGCCGGGCGCCAGGAGACGGCAGCATGGAGGACCAGCACTCCATCAGCATCCACTCCTTCCAGACCCTAGGGCTCCACAACAGCAAGGCCAAGTCCATCATCACCAACAAAGTGGCGCCTGTGGTCATCACGTAAGTCCTTGGCAGCCTCCAAAATTCTGGTTTCCTCCACCCTCTTCTCTAAATATTGGGAGGTTTTTTTCAATCTTGACTTATGCCACTAGTTTTTTCCCTTACCCACCTGCACGTGGCTTTTGCAGGTACAACTGCAGGGAGGAGTTCCAGATCCACGATGACCTGCTGAAGGCAAACTACACGGTGGGACGCATTTCTGAGGCCACGCTGGAGCACTACCTGGTGCAGGTGAGTGTTGCTGCCACCAATTTCATCACCCGGCTCATTTCAGCCTAGGCTGTGGGGACCCCAGCAGTTTTTTGAGGGTGCTCATTTTGAAGATCACCTAGAAAAAGCCACTTTTACACTCAGCTGCGTTCAAGTCCCATCCTGCTCAAATCCACTGATGTCCCACCCTTCTCTCTTCTAATATTTTGCAGGGGAAATACTTCATGGTCAGGGATGTATATGGAAAATTAGATGTTTTGAACACTACCAGCAGCTGCGGCGCTCCCAACTTCCGGCAGGCCAAAGGAGGTTATGCCGTGTTCGGGATGGGGCAGCCCAGCCTCAACGGCTTCAAGCTCGTGCTGCAGAAGCTGCAGAGAGAAGGCCATAAGGTTGGTGGGAGGGTGGGAATTGGGGTGGAAAAAAGCCAGGTGAGCTTTTAGACAGCCTCTCCCCCACTCTTTGCAGGAGTGTGTCTTCTTCTGTGTCCGTGAGGAGCCCGTGGTCTTTCTGCGGCTGGAGGGCGACTTCGTGTCCTACACCCCCCGGGGCAAGGAGAACCTCCACGAGAACCTCCAGCGCCTGCAGCGGGGCGTGCGGGCGGAGAGCCTGGAGCTGGCCATCCGCAAGGAGGTGAGCTGGGATGGGAAAGGGTGCACGTCCCGCCGGCGCAGAGGTGAGTGGAGAGGTTGTGATGGGGCTTTTCCTGTCTCCTGCAGATCCGCGACTTCGCGCAGCTGAGCGAGAGCGTCTACTACGTGTACAATGACATCGAGCAGCTGCGGGACGAGCCCCACGCCGTGCGGGTGCAGTGTGACGAGGACATCCAGGTCACCGACGAGGTCTATCGCAGACCCGTCTTCCTCCAGCCCTCCTACAGGTCCTTCCCTCCTCCTCCTCCTCCTCCTCCTCACACGTGGTCGGGGCTCTTGGCACCCCTTAAGCCACGTATCCTCCGTGGTGGTTGGGATGAAGCCTCTCCATGGTCCCATCCTAACGAGGGCTGTCCCCCTCCCGGCAGGTACCACCGGCTGCCCCTGCCTGCCGAGGGAGCCCCTTTGGAGGAGCAGTTCGATGCTTTCATCCACTTCCTCAGGGTGAGCCGAGGAAAAGCACCTGATCCACGGGGCCTCCTTGGGGTGGGATTTGCTCCTGTGCCGTGTCGGGGACCACGACTGCCTGAGAGCATCTTCCGGTTTTCCTTAACTCTGCCTGTGCCTGCACTTCCCACTCTCCTTGCTGTAGGATCCTGCTGGAGAAGTCCATGTTGTCCAGCAGTTCATCCCTACCCCTGGCTATAGAGGTGACCACCCCTGGCCACCTCCAGGCAGCTCTTCCCTAAGTGGCTTTGGCAGGAATGGTCTGCCTTTGCTGCAAAGGGTTTCCATGTCAGAGCTGCTTTTTAATTTTTTTTTTTACATTCTGGAAGATGAAATCTCAGTGGGTCGGGGATGAGTGGTGGGAACATCTCTGGTGGGATGGACAGGCTGGCGGATGGAGAGGGCCCTGGGCAGGGGAATGCAGTGGGTGAGCTACCCATTGTCCTGTCCTGCTCCATCCATGCCATCCCCTGAGCAAAAGGGAGATGCCACCCACCCCTCCATGCCTGGGCATGGCCATCACCTCCATCCCAGCCACTGATGGGGCAGACCTGGCTCTCATGGAAGCCGCTGGGGTCTCCATCCATCCATGCATTCATGCCTGTGTCCCTCCCTCGTAGGAGAGCCCCAGCCTGCTGCTGCGGGACGCCGGCAGACCCCCGCCCGCGCTGCTCTTCGGCTGCCAGACGGGTGTGGGCAGGACCAACCTGGCCATGGCCATGGGCACCCTGGTCCTCCGCCACCACCGAGGAGCTGCCCAGAAGCCCGAGTAAGCGGAGCAGCCCCCGGGGCGGGACTGGGGGGATGCCCATTCCCTCTGGGACCGATTTGATTTCCTCCTTCTCCCACCGCAGCTTCCCCCACCTGCCTAAAACATCTCCTAGGGACAGGCTCCGAGTCATCCAGACCTTCATGGAGATGGTCCCCAAAGGCCAGCAGATAGTGGAGGAGGTAAGGGGGTGCTGGTGAACCCCCTAGCGGGGTGAATGGGAGGGAGGGGTGGATTTTCCTCCCAGATCCGAGGCTTATGGGGCAATTTCCTGCTTGCTTCTCCCCAGGTGGATGGTGCCATAGCCTCCTGCTCGGAGATGCATGACATGAAGGAAGCCATCTACGAGTACAAGAAGAAGCTGGAAGGGATCGGGGAGGACTATCAGATCCAGGTAATTAGAGGATTACTCGGATGTGAGCCATTGGCACCGGGAAATTTATCGAGCTGTTTTTGTGCCGGGATGAGAAGAATGTAAATTCTGAAAACCCAAAGCTTCCTGTGAGCTGGAGATTTCCCAGCGATATGAAACCTGGAAGGTTGTGGAGTGTCTCTTTCTTTTTTTCCCCCTCCAGTTGTTTTAAAAGCCATAAAATGGAGCAAGCTGGGACTGGGGGGAAAACAGACTGGTTTGGGCTTTGCTGCTGCTTCTGGTAGATGACCTCGGGGGCAAATAATATCCTGTGCCCTGGTTTCATCAGCTCTAAAATTGGAAAATCGATATCAGCCTGGATGGTAAAAGGCCTTGGGAGCCGGGAGGGATCGTTGCAAATACAGTCACCCAAGGTCAGGCTTTTCTAGTTGTAGATTTATGTTTTTTTTCTTGTTGTTTTGAAGAGCCTTCAGGGTGGCTTTCCATGCTGGAAAGCTGTGGTCTTCCCCGCCCGATGAGGGGGCTCCTCACCAAGTGATGGAAGGAGGTTGGATGCTCAGGTGGAAATGCTGTCCTGATCCCGGTTTCTTTGGAGATTAATTTTTCCTATTTAAATGTTGAACGTGGAGTGGAAGTGCCAGAGCTGGTTGTAAAGGGCAGTCTCAAACCAGGTGCCCTGTGGCAAAAAACCCATGAAAATGATTGAGCAATGGGAAAAGAAGGCATTTACTGCCACTTTTTCCGGTATTTAGTGGCAAATGCCAAATTTCATACTCCCCTGTTCCCTTTTAGGGCAGATTTGGGTATGTTTGGTGCTGTTCATGTGCTGGCGGGTTCTCTTATATAGCAGGGGATTGGGCATGGGACGAGATTTTCCCATTGCCTCAAAGCCTTTCTCTGACTTTTCCCTGCTGGGGAAAGCTGCTCTGTGTCATCCTGGACTCCTGGAAAACAAACGGCTGGAGAACTGGTGTAAATAAGCCTCAAGGAGTGTTTATTTGAAGTCTTTGTGGAGCAAGAGCAGGTTTAAACAGTGGCGAGAGGCCAGGAAAATGTGCTGGGGGCACACGGAGGGTGAGGAGGGGAGAGGGGATAATGCTCAGCCATCAGAGAACCAGCCTGGACTTTGTCGTGTTGGAGTGATACTGGGTGAGCTGCTTGGTTTTGGGGGGAGGAGGGGCTTTTCTGGGCATGGAGGAATGATGTCTGTGGGTTTCTGCCTGGATTTGGGGGGCAGAAATGGAGATTTAAGTCCTCCAGTTATGGAGGTGCAGGTGAATCCTGGTGTGGGATGCCGAGCAGCCAGACTCCCACAGTATCTGGCGATCCACGGCTGAAACATGAGTGGATCATTCCGCTTTCCACCCATAGCCTGTTTCAGGGGAATGTTAAAAGGTTTGCCCTGGGTAAGAGCACTGGGATGGATTTTATTGCAGGAATCCAAGCGCTCGGGAGGCAGCACCGCTCTGCTGTCGGTGCTGCCGGCAAACCTGGCACAGCTCCATCCCTGCAGGCTTTGTTTTGAGTTTCCAGAGCAAATCCCACCGCCTTTCCTCTTGATAAATGACCGCAGGCCGGATTTCTCTTGTGGAGAACAAGTAAATATTCATGAGTCAGCCGCGTAATGTCAGGGATGAGCAAACCCCACTCACCGAGCTGAACTCAGACACGGCCCCATCCTACGGGATTTTCCATCCTGCCCTGGGAAGTGGGTTCCAGTGGGCTCTCCAGGGATGTTTGTGGATGCCATGCTGGGTGTTCCTTACCTGGTACCAGGTTAATTTGTTGGATGGGATGCTTGGAGGTACAAACCTCTGCCCCAAGGTTTCTGAATTATGGAAAATCCCAAGGGTTTGAGTTTCCTCCCTGAGAGGGATAGCTGTGGTGGGGAACACGCGTGGACTGGGGAGGTGATGATAAAGAAAAGGAGGAGGAGAGCTTGCTGGAAACAGGCATCAGGATGCTTCTGGACATGGAAAGGGGAGATACTTGGAAATGAAGGATGTTGCAGGGTGTGTGGCTGGCACGGGGCCCTCTCTCCCCGGAGATGCCACTGCCTGAGCGTTTCATCCAAAGGCCATGGAGATGGCTGGAATGGGGGCAGGACCTTGCATTTTCCAGCCCTGTCCCCTTGGGTTTGAATCTCCCATCTGGACAGTATATCCATGTGACAGCATGGACTGGTTGGAACCGCTCCCAGTGTGTCCTTGTGCTAAAGCAAAGCTTTTGTTTTGAGCTGAAATGTGAATTTATGCCTTAGAGCGTCATTTAATATGGGAAACTGGAAATGTTTCATTACAAAAATAAAACAATTCATCCAGAGCGTCTGTAGGGCTTTTTCCCAGCCTCCTGGTCTGCTGGGGGCTGCAGGACTGGTCAGCACTGAGCATCACCAATTGTGTCTCCTTTGCTTCCAGGGGAGCAGCACCAAAGAGTATTTCCTCCAGAGGACTCTGCAGAGCCTCCAACGCTATTTCTACTTGATTGCTTTCAACTACTACCTTCACGAGCAGGTAAAAACCACAAGAACAACCCAAAAAACCCTTCCTTGCCCTCTTTTTTTTCGGCTCTGTTGTGCAACGGAGGGAGGGCAGGGGTTTCCCTCTTTGAGTTTCCCAAGCAGGTTTTCTCGGTGGGGTCGCGGGCAGGGGGATCGGAGCCCAGGCTGATGGTGCATCCCCCCCGGCCCCCCGCCGGCAGTACCCCCTGGGCTTTGCCCTCAGCTTCAGCAGGTGGATGTGCCGGCACCCGGAGCTGTACCGGCTGCAGGCGGACATGAACTGCTCGGAGCTCACCGTCACTGCCGAGCTCATCACCAAGGGCACGCGCGTGCTGGTGAGTGAAGGGCGCAGAGGTGGGAGCAGCATCCTGGGGTGCTCGCCCTCACGGAGGCACGGTGGGGTGGGAGAAGCCAAGGGTTTCCCTGTTGTAGGGCAGGTGTCCTGGGGTCTCGGGTCCGTGTCTTGCTGGCATCCTCAGCAAGGATGGAACTAGATGGTTTTAAAGTCTCTTCCAACCCGACCCACATGAGGATGAGTGTGTGGCCAGAGATCCCTGTGCACATAGATGCATCTGGAGCATCTCATGGCGCAAGCCTGGGCAGCAGCTCCGTGGTTTCTGGGTGGGGTGAAGGAGGTCGGGGCCGTTGGTGCCTTGTGCTGCAGGAGAACATTTCCCATCTTGGAAATGCAGCCGTGGGGCTTTGAGCCCTGGATGCTGCTGTTGGAAAGGTCTAGGGACTTGTCCTCAGCAGGGTCCATGGGCTGTGGTGCGCTGCAACTCGAGGGTGGGAAGGGGCATCCCTTGCCTGGACGTTGCTCTGTTGCAGGTGGCGGATGAGCGCTTCTGCCCGGATGTGCTGAGCACTGCCAAGGAGATGAGCGTGGCCAACTTCCGAAGGGTGCCGAAAATGCCCGTCTATGGGACGGCACAGCCCAGCTCCAAGGTGAGGGACGCGATCCCACGTCGGGCAGGGACCCCACATCGGGCTCCCCGCCCTCCCATCACCCTCGCCCACCCTTTCCTTAGACCCTGGGCAGCGTCCTGCGGTACCTGATGGATGCCAAGAGGAAGCACTCCCGCATTGTCTGGATCAACCTCCGGGAGGAAGTGGTCCTGGAAGGGAATGAGCAGATCTATACGCTGCGGGAGCCTGGACTCCTGGAGGAGCTGATTCCTGTGCCCGCCGCCTCGCCCCAGCAGCTGGAGGTGAGCTCTGGGAGATGCTGGATGCAGTGGGGGTTCCCAGGAACCCTCATGGGTGATTTCCACAGGCTTTGATCGTTCCTCACCCTCTGGAGCTGCTGGTTTTGTTTTCCTTTGGGAACAAAGGAGCAAAGCAGAGATCCACCCTGGAAGAATTTTATAGCGTGCCTTGAGAGCAAGGGTAAAAGGCATCTGGGGAAAGGGCAGTGGATGTTCCCAGCTGGATTTCCAGGGGAGACAGGCAGTGGAGGAGCTTGGCTGCCAGCAGCAGCATGGCTGCGTGGAGGAGCTGCCCGGCGTGGTGGGAAATGGTGCTCCTGGGGCTCCCATCAAGCACAGAGGGACCTGGGCAGAACTGCTGGCCAGGACCCTGGTGTGGAGTTTGGGGTGTTTGCCTGCATCTAAAAAAATTGATTAAAATCCTGCAAAAATGAGGAGGGGCAGATGTTACGGTGAGAGTTTCTCCATCTGCAGAAACTGGAGGCTGCCCTGAAGGGGGACCTGCTGAAGTGCCAGAAGTGGCTGGAGGTGTACCTGGAGGCAGAGAAGCAGATGAAGATGTTCAAGAGCTGCCTGACCACGCAGGAGATATTCAGCCAGCAGAAGAATTCCTGCCAGGGACTCACCTACCGCCGCATCCCCATCCCCGACTTCTGTGCTCCCAAGGAGCAGGTACCCCAGGGATGGGATGGTGCTGCTGCCTCCGTCCCAAGCCAGCCTTGATGCTGTGGGGGGAATGTCACTCGGGTGCTCAGTGCTGGTGGTGTGCTTGCCGGGGCAAGGGGGATCCCCAGAAGATGCTGTGTGCCTCCAGGTGGGCAAGGATGGATCTGGCAGCAAGGAAACAGGGATTTCAACCTGGGGGCTGTAGGACAAAGGGGACCCCAAGGTGAGGAAGTCCTGCATCCCTAAAAACCCACTGGCTTCATCCCGGCAGGACTTTGACTGGCTGCTGGAGGCCATGAAGAGCGCCCTGGCCGAGGACTCGCGGGCAGCCTTCGTGTTCAATTGCTCCAGTGGCCGGGGCAGGACCACCACGGCCATGGTCATCGCTGTCCTCACCCTCTGGCACTTCAATGTGAGTGTGGGGGGCTGCAGCAGCCCCTGGTGGCGTTCCTGGGCAGCTCTGGAGAGCCCACAGCAGCCATGTCACAGCCAGGGGGTTGAAAGGAGTGTGGGCAGGGCCAGGGTGGGCTGCGGGAGTGGACATCTGTACGGTGACATCTTGCTGTGCCTAACTCCCAGTGAGCTCCAGAAGTCTGCGTGAATCCCTGGTGAGCCATTACCCTCTTCCTGGGAGCTTCTACCCCAGGATGAAGGGTTAAGGGCAGGGGAGATCATGGAGTGGTTTGGGTTGGAAGGGACATGAAAGCTCATCTCGTTCCACCCCTTTGCCATGGGCAGGGACGCCTTCCACTACTCCAGGTCGCTCCAAGCCCCGTCCAGCCTGGCCTTGGACACTTGCAGGGATCCAGGGGCAGCCACAGCTTCTCTGGGCACCCTGTGCCAGGGCCTGGAACAGTGCTCTGCCTGTCCAGACGTGGGGCTCCCTCCTCGGGCAGGGGTAAAATTTTTGTGTTCTCCGCCCGGTGGAGGCAAGGTGGGGGATGCTGAGGGTCCCTGTGGGCTAGGCACAAGCTCTGCGTTTTTGTGCAGCCCATAATGACCCAGTCCCCTCTGGCCACCCCAGGGCATCCCTGAGATGAGTGAGGAGGAAATCGTGAGTGTGCCCGATGCCAAGTACACCAAGGGGGAGTTCGAGGTGAGTCCTGGGGCTGGCTCCGTTTGAAGGGTCTCCGTCTGCTACCTTAAGGCACAGCTGCTTGTTTGGAGGGGCTGGGTCCTCTCCCGGGCAGTGGGACAAGGCAGGGAGGCTCCTGGTGAAGCCCTGCTGCTTCTGCCCGTGCTCCAGGTGGTGATGAAGGTGGTCCAGCTCCTGCCCGATGGTCACCGGATGAAGAAGGAGGTGGACATGGCCCTGGACACGGTCAGTGAGACCATGACCCCCATGCACTACCACCTCCGGGAAATCATCATCTGCACCTACCGGCAGGTGAGCCCCCCTCTTCCCATCGGCACTGGGCAATTCCAGAGGATGCAGCCGGGGCTCTGGGACCAGCCTTGCCAAAGCTGGATGGTTTCTCAGGCTGAAGCTGTCTGGTGCATCACCAGAGAGGTGCCAAGGCTCTTGTGGTCATGGCCACCCAGGGCTGCCTTGGATCCTGTGCTGTCCCGCATCCTGCCTGTCCCTTTCCGTCTCGCATCCCTCCCATCGCATGCAGAATCCTGCCCATCCAGCACCAACCTGCATCCCACATCCCATCCAGCATTCCCCTCATCCGGCGTCCCGTGAGGCGCAGCCGGCAGAGGGCAGGACTGGTCTGTCCCACTCGGCTTCCAGCCCCAAAGGCTCCTCTGCCTCCGAGTTTGGGAAGGAGACTCGGCTTTGGGAAAGGGAGCCGTCCTTGGGAACGGACTCATCCATGGCCAGCTGAGCCTGTGGTCCACAGCCCTGTTCTACTTCGGAGCCCCTGTGGAGCTGATGAAGAAGCAAAAAGGGTTATTTTCATCAGATTTGGAGTTTTTTAAACCTGTGCAACTATATCATGGGGCCTTCGAAGGGCTGAGCCCAGGGCCTGGCATCGTTCCTGGGACGGTTTCTGCCACATCCCACCGGCAATTCCTCACTTCATCTCTTGCTCTGGCTGCCACTGATCCGTGTTTTCAATTAACAGCTGCGAGCAATCGATGGAGGGAGGAAAAACCAAAATGTTGAATCACCCAGGGACATCTGCAGTTTCCTGGGGATTTGCCTCCTGGTTCCTGGGATCCGCTGAATTTTTTGGGGAGCTGGGAGAGAAAACCTCTGGAGACCTGACTATTTGCAGATGTAGCGATTATTAATTATTAATTAATTTGTAGTCACATTTATTTTTATTAATTTATTTTTATTCAGGATAGGTACTTTAGTTTAATTTTGGCTTTCCCTCCTTTGTTATGGGGATGTGGCCATGTGGGGAGTTTCACCTACTTGGCTGTCAGGGCCAGCACAGGGGTGTTCCTGGGCTGTATCCCATTTCCAGGCTGGTATCCTGGTGGGAAGGCGAGATAAGGAGGGATTCATCCACTCCCTCTGCCCAAGGAAGAGCCTCTTGTCACTGGAGCTCGTTTTTCCCTCTTGGCTGCTCCATCTATCCTCTTGGATTTGGCTTGGCCCTGGGCAAATGCTTTAATTTTAATTTATTTTTGGTTTTTTCCTCGGCTTTGGGCAGCTTGGAGACGAGAATTGTGGGAATTGTCGGGGTTTTGGGAGCCTGCTGGGAGATGCTTTTCAGCAGAAGGGAAGGAAAAGGTGTTTTGGGGCTTGGTTTGGTTTGTTCCAACCTCTTCCCACCCCTAACTGGGAGGAAATAATTGGAAAATGTAGGAAAATACAGATAATGGGATAAAAGATAAATGATAGGATAATAAGATGGTAAATAATAGGATAATAGAAGAAAAATAAATAGGATAATAGAATAAAACGAGAAGTAATAGAGTAACAGAAGAAAATTGGATAATAGAAGAAAATTAAATAGGAAAATAGAATAAAATTATAAGTAATAGAAGAAAAATAAATAAGATAATAGAATAAAATGATAAATAATAGGATAATAGGATAAAAAAATAAATAGGATAATATAACAACATGGTAAATAGTAGGATAATAGAATGAAAAATAAATAGGATAATACAGTAGCAGGATAAATAACAGGATAATAGGATCTGCTCCCTACAAATACTGGCACACACAGGTGGAGGAGACAACTTTTCTAAAAGGCAGAACTTGAGTGAGTAATTGCTGCTTTTTGGGATGGCCTGTGGGATCAGGGCTCTGATTTATTAGTATTTATTATCTCCTAGAAAGGGCAGCGTGCAGGGCTTGTCTGCTCTTAAAATAACAGCAATAATAATACTAATAAAAATTATTATATAATTACGTACGATATATAATAAAGCAATAAATACAAATAACGAATGCATAAACATTACAGTATATATAAAACATAATAAAGATATATTTATAATTTATATATATAAAATAGTACTGGGAGATGTGATGGCTACCAGCCTCAGAGCTTCTCTTCCTCTGGAAATGGAGGCTGAATCCACGTGGGAATGCCTTCCAGGGAGATGTTCTTACCTGGGGAAGTGCTTTGCAGTCCCAGAACCCGTGCTCTGGGGTACAGTTTGCACTTGGGTGTCTACTCCTGGCTCCTGGGCACACCTCCCCGCATTTAGCCATCCCTCACCTATTTTTGAGCTCTGGGAACGTTGTTACCCACTAGAAACCACAAGGAAATGAGAGCCTGGAGTGCCAAGCCCCAGTGGGAGCGGGCTGGACGGGTGCGCTTATTTTTGGCCCCGAAGTGTTCCTCCCTCTTCCCATGCCCTTCCCACGGCTTTTCGCTCGCACCAGAGATCCTGGTGCATCCTTCACCACCTAACTCGGGGATGCAGAGCAGGACTGTGGGTGAGGGTGGGATGCAGGAGCTCCCCTGGGATGCTCTGCCGTCGCAGGTGCCACGGGTGCTTCAGCCAGGCTGTTGTTCCTTCCAGGGAAAGTCGGGCAAGGATGAGAGGGAGACACGGATGCTGCAGCTGAGGAGCCTGCAGTACCTGGAGCGCTACATCTTCCTCATCCTCTTCAACGCCTACCTGCATCTGGAGAAGAAGGACTCCTGGCAGAGGCCCTTCAGCCTCTGGATGCGTGAGGTGAGGCTTTCCCTGGCTGCCACCTCACTCAGCCTCGTGTTTACATGGAAATACAGGAATTTACTGGGAAGCAGACATCCATCCTCAACTTATATGTGATTTCTGGGGTTGTTGGGGTGTCGTCTGTGGTTCCTTTGCTCCCTGGGTTGGTGGCTCTCATGGAAAGCCACCGGAGATGGATGGCATCCCACCACATGGATGGGGAGCTCTCCCACCCCAAACCTGCTCTTTTCCCCCGGTTTGAGGTTCCCAGGGGTTTTGTTGTGATTGCAGCATCTGGGGCTGGGGGGCCACCAGCCAGCCCTGCCTGGCCAGGACAGGTGGCACAGGGCATGGGAGGTCTGGGAGGATGGGGATAGTGGCACTGGATATCTGAGGGAATTGGGAGCCAGCTGGAAAAATGGAATGGGGGGCAAGTGAGAGACCCTAAATTATCATTACAGAATGGGGGAAGGGTGGGTAAGCGACCCTAAATTATCCATATTTCCTGCTCAGGGGGGATATAGGTGCTGGATTTATTTGAGATACATTGATTTGAATGGAAATGTTGGGGGAGGCTGTAAATTTTCCTGGAAAAGGGACTTTGGAGGTGGAACAAATGGTGTGGGGGGNAATTTTATTTATTTAAATTTTATTAATGTGAGACTGCATTTTATTATTTTAAATCTCAATTTTTGTTATTCTATTGTATTATTTCTGTTGATGTACTCTATAATTCAACTTGGTTTTATTTATTTTATCATTTTCATCTTTTACCCCTATCATGATGCGGAGACCAGTTTTTCTCCCCCCTCCCGGGTTTGCCCGGCGCTTTTGTGGGAAAAACCCTCATCCCTTCCCTTGCCTCCGCCGGCGCCTCTAATTCCTATTGGCATCTTTGATCCGCCGGGCGGGAGATGAAAGGGCGGAGCTGGAGCCGGAGGGGGGATGCCGGTGCCCGCCCCGCCCTGGCATCCCGGTTATGCCGGTGTTTGCATTGCCCGGCGGCCGCCGCTGGGGCTGGACCAGCTTTTGTGGAGATCTGAGATGTTTGCTGTTGGCTGGAAACGGGAGGCGTGCGGGTGACTGCAGCAGTTTTTGGTGCTGCACCTTTTGGGGCCGCACTTTTAATGCTGCACCTTTTGGGGCTGCATCCTTTAGTGCTGCACCTTTTGGTGCTGCATCTTTTAAAGCAGCACCTTTTGGGGCTGCGTTTTCAGTGCACGGATTTACATCTGCCCTCTTCCCCCCCCCCGCCGTTTGCCGGAGCGTCTTTTGATGCAGCATCTTTTGTGGCACTGCATCTTTCTTTCGGTGCTGCATCTTTTGAGCGCGGCCCCAGTAGTTGCTGCCCCTTTTAATGTCACATCTCCAATATGTGGGGTTTACATCCCCCCCCACTCCCCCCGTGTGCTGGAGGGGAGGGAAATACACCCAACCTGCGGATACAAGGAGCCTTTGACCCCCAGAGCGCCCCTTCCCGCTGCATAATCCCAGCATTTTTAGCAAAAACAAGGCGCCATTGTAGCTTTTTGGCAGGAGGGTGCCAAAGCCAACAAACCCTGTGATGGCTGACCCCAGCAGCAAGGAAGAGGCTTAGAAAATGGATAAACTGGGGCTGCAAAGAGGCTGGGAGAGCTGAAGGGGGTGGTACGGGGATCGGGGGGGATGCCGGGGATCTTCCCTGCCCGTCTTCACCCGGGAGGTGGCAAAAGCATCCTCGGGCGGGGGAATTCAATCTTCCTTCTCCCTCTGTTCCCAGGTAGCGGCAGTGGCCGGGGTCTACGAGGTGCTGAACCAGCTGGGGTTCCCGGAGCTGGAGAGCCTGGAGGGCAAAGCCCTGTGCACGCTGCGGGGCCGCTGGCAGGCGCAGGGGGCCACGTCCCGCCCCTTCCGCGGGGACTTCTCGTAGGGCCGGGGCGCGGGGGGAACCCCTGCTGCTTTCTGTGGGGGAGGGAAGAGCGAAAAAAAAAGACTGTTTTCTCAAAATCCGAGGGTGGGGGGAGGGAGGGGCGAGCCTCAAAGCCGCCTTAGGATGGGAGGATTTCTGGGGTTCTTTTGGACGCAATAAAAATATTGTAAATTAAAAATTGAGACCTTCCTCACTTTCTCCCTGAGCCAGTGCAGCATTTACACAAATGTACATATTTGCACACACAGAGGTGTATTTATGTGCATAAACACACAAATATACATGTCTATATACACATAAATATATATATGTACATATATGGTTATGTATTTATGGCTCCATGTATATACAGAGCCATAAACCCTTGCAGCCAGAATTAGGACTCACAGAAATCCCACACTTCAAACCTGGGAATTTTTAAGGCTTGGGCATATTTGTCGGTTCTTCCCAACTCTTTTGAGTTGTGGATGCAGCTGGGGGAATGCCAGCTGTGGTGCCTGGTTTTGGGGTCCCACTTCCCCCTGCCCCGACCAAATTGAGTGCCAAGGTGGTGCTGAGGGGGCTGAGCTGCTCGGCAGAGGCTTAAAAGTGAAATTAATGACAGCAGGTGGTTTTTTGGGGGATTTTTAAGGGAAGAAGAAAGGAAAGAGTGAAAATGTATTTAATGCGAAGGAGATGATGTAAATGAGGGGTTCCAGTGCCCCCGTGGCCTCACAGTGGGGTGAGAGGAGCTTGAGGGGGCCAGGGGGAAGTCGCTGGGCTCCTGCCTGGGTGGAGGGAGGAGAGAATGGGATGGGAAGCACAAAAGCAGGAGCACACGCTCCGTCTGTCCCGGCAGCCGCTTTCATCCGCTGCCAGTGGCGGGAGGTGGCAGAAATTCAAAGGTGGAGGCTGGAAAGAAAAACAACATTTTAAAATAGCAAAGCGCTGCTTTTTCTTCAGCCTTGGCTGTGACAGACCCAGTTCCTAAAGGGTCCCTCTTTTTTTTTTTTTTGGCTTAGCCACACATATTTGGGGTGTGCTTTTTTTATTTTCTTTCAGAAATACCTGCATGAGTGTTTTGCCCCTCGCTGAGCGTTGCAGTGTTTGGATAACTTGCTGCTGATGCAGTCAGACAGTTGATTGAGTGATTTCAAGAAGCTGTTGATGCTGGTTTTTCCTCTTTTTTTTCCTCTTATTTTAGTTTTTAATGGAGAACATCCTCTCTATCCTCACATCTCCATTTATTCTGCCTTACTAAACAATCACCTGCAGGCTCTTTTGCTGCAAATCCATCCCCTTCTCCTGCCCCAGCACCAACCCTTGCAAGTCCTGCCTATTAGCCCTGTCTTAATTAGGCAGAGTTTTTAATTGCTTAGGAAATCCCAGCCTCTTTAATCTTCGTAATGAAGGCTGGAGCTTTGTATTACCTGGTTCGAGGGGCTGAAAGGGTCCTTTCCGCTTTCCCGTCATCCTAACAAGCGATTTCCAAAGCAGGACTAAAGCAATTGCCTGGGAAAAAAAAAAATCCTGGGAGATGGGAATGTGTTTGAATGTGAAAAATCAACCGTGCTGTGCTTATTCCTTCTTTTCCCCAGGCTGGGGAGGCAGAAACCCAGATCCCTCTCTTAGATGAGAAGTTAAAACCTGGCTCTCAATGGCCTGGATTTTCTGCTCTGAGGGAAAAAGATTGGCAATTCTGAAAGGATTCAGCCCGAGACAAAGCAAACAAGGGGTTACATGTCATATATTATATAGCTAAAACATAGAATCATTATGAAGTGTATATTATATATTTTAAATGCTATATATTTATACATTTTATTATATATACTGTGTATATATAATATATAGATTTTATGTATCATACAGAGGGATATAATGATATCAAATACACATTCTGGAAGTATTCTATGCAATGTAAATTCTAGAAATATTAAATATATTAAATATTGTAAATTCTATATGATAACAATGAGGACCAACCTGGTCTAGTGGAAGGTGTCCCATGGCAGGGGGTTAAAAAGCAGCTATTAATTGGATGGGGTTAATGGGCTGACCTCCAGCCTCACTGGGGTACATTCCCTGGAGGAGCAGCAGCAGTTCTTCCCAGGGAAGTACCAGCAAGAGGGTGTGTGGACTAAAATATCTACAAAAAAAGAAACTCAAAGTGTGTTTTTACAGTAAAAAACTAAGAACTCATTGATCAATTTTATTGATTTTCATAAAAACTGGTTTTCTGCAGGTTTCTGACCCTCAGTTAACTCCTAATTCTCCACTTTCCTCACCTTGTTCAGGGCTTGGAGTGTGGGAATACAGCCGAAGGGATCTGAGGTTATTTTGGGGTAGAGAATTAAATATTTAAATCCTAGACAGCAGTCCTGAGGGATTTATTTCAGGGCAGGAAACATGGATCTGTGGCTGGTTTTCTGCTCTGTTGGTGTTGATCGCAGATCTGCATCTCATTTCCAGGGGGACACAGGGCATCTCTACAGCTCTGGGTACCATCACCTATTTTTAGGGATTTTTTTTGTCTACAAACCCTTTTACCCAAACCTGCAGGCTCACAGGAAAATGGGAAAGAGCCAAGCTCTGTGTTGCAGCCAAGGGGAAGTGCCAACACTCCCCCAAATCACCCCACTGCACCCCTGGTTGTACACCCAGGCCGGGGTGGGTCACAGAAACACTTAATATCCCTTAAAAAAACCCCAACCCACCCCTTATTCCACCTACAGAAGAAGTTATTCGTGGCATTGGTGATGGGGGAGCTTAGAAGAGGTGAAATGTGGAGCTGGATAACACTGACAGGAGGCCCACAGCTGCCTTAATAAACGGTGCAGATGGGTCTTTTACCTATGACAGGGAAAAGGAGAGGGACTTTATTTATATGTTTATTTATCTTGCCACAGGAGCTTTGCCCACGTGCTCCAGGCTGCACCACATCATTTTCCCAGAAAACCCAGGATGCCGCATCCCATCGGCTCCTCCCACCCTGCAGCCTTAAAGGAAAGTGAGGACGAATTTTCCTCAGGTGGGACCTGGCCTAATCCCCTCCCTAGGAGCTCAAACCCAAACTGGGGGCACCTGTACCCCACCTCCCCCAGTTTCCACTTGCGTTTCCCCCCTCGCTGCCCAGGAAGCCTTGAGCACAAAGCAAAGGAGGGATGCTCCTTCCTCCACACCAAAATACCCTGGATCATCATCAAAGAGGGTTTTTTGGCCGGTTTGGGAGCCTGGCTCCATTGTCTTTTATAAAAGAGTGGTTTAATGACTTTTTCCCCCTTTTTTTTCTGGCTATGGTGTGGGGGTAATGTGGCAATGGGGCTGTTTGTAGCTGTGCTACTGCCTAATGAGACTGTATTTTACGTGGATAATCAATTAATGGATTATTAATGCTTCTATTTGCCTTCCCCATCTCCGAGGGTTTGGGGTGTGCTGATACATCCTTTCCAGGTTGTTCTCTGCAGCAGATGTGCTGCACTTGTCTTCTTGTCTCATAGCAAAGGTCATGATTAAGGGTGTAATTAAAAAATTTATAAATTGAGGCATGATTAACCTGTAACCATTGGCTGAATGGTATTTGCTATTCATACAGAGACAAAACCTGTCTTTTAAATCCCTATTAAAACGTATTTTTAATATAAAATACTTCTTAAATAAAAAGAAGAAAAGCTTTTTGGAACAGAATAAAACCCCTGTGACTCGATCCGTGGGGAGCTTAAGGTCAAAATCTGCCTTGGAAGTGGAGGTATCCCCAAATTCATTCCCCTGAGAGAATGTGGATACAGTGGTGCTTTCTTGCTACTCAGCTTTTGCCTTTGGACGGAGCTTGTTTGGTGTGAGGAATATTTCAGTGGAGCTTTGCACCACGTGTACTCTTGGATCACCTGCCTGCTTCCAGAGAAAGCAAAGCTTTCTGCCAGAAGCCTTTTTTTCTGGGAGTATAATGATATAGAAAATAAATAAATACATAAATCTGCTGCGTGGGGGGTGACAAGGTGGCAAGAAACTTTATCCCAACCCCACCATCTCTCTGTGAAACACTCCCTGTATAAATTGACCTGGGAGATCTCATTTCTTTCAAGATCATTTTTTTTTTACTCCAAAAAAAGTACAGAAATACAGCTGGTCTTGGCCAAATTTTCCCTGCATCTTTGCATCAGACAGGGGCCCTGGCAAAGGGACCCCTCTTTGGGATTCACAGAGGTAAAAGGAACACGGCTGCTCTGACCTTGGCCAGGGATTTTATTCCTCCTCTTACGGGTGAGTAGAAAATCCTTGGAAGCTGGACTTCATGTGTCTTTATGTTTTTTATCCATTCAAAAGGGAAAATGTGCCGAGGAGCCAATATTCCACTGGCACGTGGGGCTGCAAGGGGAAACCTGCCACAGCCCCAGCCAAATCACTGCAGCTATCAGGGGCTTCAGGGCTGTGTTTTTTCCCCTGAAAATCCCCTTTTCCCCTATTTTTCTGCCCAGCTGCAGCAGCCCTGCCAACTGTACCCAAGTCCCACAGCCATCAGCTTTTCAAGGCCCAGGTCAGGGGTGTTTCCCTTTAATTTTGGTGAAAATTAAGGGTGTTTGGGGCTGGGGGTGGTATAATTTCTATTTACAGCAGCAGGGAAGAGGCATGTTCTGGCTTGGGGCCACCACGAATAGCTCTGGACACAGGAGCTCTTAAAATAATATTAATAATAATAATAATAATTTCCATATTTTCCTTGCTGGGATGTCCCCCTCTGGCAGAACCCCCCGACGAACCCTCTGCAAAGGGAGCACATCTGGGTTTCATTTTACAGCTGAAGAATAGTAATTAAGATGCTTTTGCAGAGCCAGGGCTTGAAACATTAAAAATAAAAGCCATATACCAGACCTTTGAGCACCAGAAACTCTCCTTTCCCCCCCATTTTCACCCTCCCAGCTCCACTGGACCCCCGGGCACGGCCAAGCCCGCTGTTGTTTTGGCGAGCAGAGGCAGGAATAAATCATGGGCTGAAAGTGGATGGTGCAGAGAAGGGGGATTTTTGGCTAAACCCAGAAGAGCAATGGAAATGCTGACCTGTGTAGAGGGTGGCATCAAGGGGAGGTTTTCCAAAACTCCGAAAACTACGGACATCATGCAAAGCATCGGGCTTGGCTCTTTTCTTGCAGCAAAATGGGTATGAACCACGGACCCCAGGCTTGGAATGACTTTCTCCCTCTATTTCTCACTTTTCTTCCACGAATATTGCCGGGCAAGGGGAAAAAAGCAGCTGTTTTCCAGCCCTCCACCACCTCAGGGTGCTTCTGGCCCCAAGCAAATGAAAAATTAATTTTCCCCAGCTTGGGCTAAAAGAGAAGATGGGGCTCAATGAGATTCACTCGAAAGCATTCGCCGGCTGGTGGGGGTCATGCCGGAAAAATATCCGTAGGCTGAGGGGATGAGCAAAGCCCTGGGGACTGGGAAATGCTCAGGAGTTTGATTTAAGAGGTAAAGGAAAAAAAAAAGGACTTGGGGTTTATGTGGCATTAAGCTTAATTTTAGAAGGAGGATGATAAAAAATTAATAAGGTGGTCAACGTGTGGAGAAGGAAAGGCTCATCTGGGGGAGATGCTAGGCAAGGTTAACCTAGTTTGTACTGTGTATCTGCAGGGAAAAGAGGGAAGGGCTGGGAATGCCAAGGCAGCAGGGATGGATGTCTCCCACTGGCCAGACCTGTGGCTGGGCTGTGCCAAGCCCCAGAGCTGAAGTGATGCTGGTGGGATTTCGGTCCTAGGTTTGGTCTTAGCTCTGGCATGGAGAGGTTTAACAACCCGTGGATCCCATGGACAGGCTGCACACATTTCTCTTGGGTGCCACAGCCATCAGGGAGCTTTAAGGCTCTGCGTTTTTGGGAAGGAGGGTTCCATGGGTTTCCATCCATAGCAGCAGGAGCCCCTCACCCCGGCGACTGCCTCAGTCCCACCGAGGTGCTGCCTGCCTGGAGTTCAACATCTGCTGCAGCTGTGCTGTGTCTTGCATTGCACTTCGAAAAACAAGGATTTTTGGGGTTATTTTCTGCTTTCCCATCGTCAGGACCTGGCCACGCCGGCGGAGCTCTCTCTGCGGCACAGTTCCTAGAAGGAGAGCAACTTTTTCCCTCCTCTTTTCCAAGCCTCCGCCACTGACAGTAGGGGCTGGAAGCTGTCCAAGGCTGTCAGTATAAATCTCGCTGACCTTGTTTCACCATCCCTTAACTTGCAGCTCAGCCGGGACCAGCGTCGGCTTCCACTTTCTGGCTCATTTATCCCTTTTCCAGCTTTACAGTTTGGGTTCCTGAGCTTGTCTGCTCATCCCTGGGTGGGCAAGGGAATGAGGGGGGGCTCCCAGCCCCTAGAAAACCTCCCAGTGAGGTTGCCAAGGCAAACATCTTGCAGGAATTTTCAGATGCAGCTGTAGCTGAGGAGAAACCATGCTCAGAGGCGCAGCGTGATGCAGCTTGGTGGGATGAGGGAAAGATGCTTCTCTTTGGATTGGGCTGAACACAGGGCTCTGATCCCAAAAAAGCACTGCCTAGGTGCCATTGGGAGATGAGCCTCGGTAAGATTTGAGCTCCGTTCGCACTGTGATGTGCCTATACAGGAGTTTGTTGCTCTCCAGAGGTTTCTTGCTGTCATCCTGGTGTTATTCCCAACCTCCTGCAGTAACTCTATGTCATCTTTACTGTCCAGCTGCTTCCAGGGGTTTGGCTGCAGGGAAATGGCCTCATGTCTCAGCCTGTGGGATGCTGGGCTCACTGAGGAAGCAGAGAGGATGGCAGCCTTCGGAGGTGTGGGATGCAGAGCAGCTGGTGATGGAGAGAGGGTAGGAAGAGGTGGTTTCCCACCCTGGCTGGATCAGCTGCTTTGCACACCCAGCTCTTTCTTTTGGGTCCTGGAAAAAGGCATTGGGAGCTTGGGTCCTCCCAGAAATCCACAGCATTGTGTGCTGCATCCATACAAAGCCCTTCACTTTCCAGCCCCAGTAAAGCCCCATCTTCAAAACATTGTGCTGATTCCAGTGTGTTTGGGGCCTCATGGAAGAACTTTGCCAGTGGCTGCTGTTGTCACTTGGTTTTGTGATAGCATCCAGAATCTTTGGGATGCTGGCAGGAAGAGTTTGGTGGCAGGATGTATTAGGATTAGTATTTTCCCCAGGCCAAACTTGCAGCTCCGAGTTTGTGCAAGAAGTGTCCAGGGGACCTGAGGGGTGTGCAAGGCATGGCTCTGCTTGTGCAAATCCGGATGAAAAGCCCAGAACCTCGGGACCTTTTTGGAGGATTAGGGCAGCTAATTGGATTTTATTCCGGGTGTACTACGAGCTTGGAAAGCACCAGCCTGAATAAGGGGAAGGTCAGAGGAGATCAGAGGGCGCAGCAGATATCTGTGCATAGGGAAACGGCTGTAGGAAAGCCAGGAAAATCCAAGTAAACGACACAAAGCCTCCTTGGTGTAAGCAGCTGCAAGAAATATACAGATTAACCACGAGGAAAAACTTTCCCGGATCAGAAAAGCAAGACATGGCCAAAAAAAAAAAAAAAAAAATCTCCTGGGGTCTTGTGGGGGCTCCCTCCATCTTTGGAGGTCCTAGAGTAGGGATTAGGGAGAGATCTGCCAGGAATGATCGTGCCTCAGGGCAGCCGGAGACCAGATGATGTGTCTGTCAGCTGTCTCCCTGCCTCCAAGAACCGGGCTTGCGCTTCTCCTGCTCCTCTCGGGGACGAGGACAACATCTTTGTGACTCTGCTTGGTGGTCTTCCAGCAGGGCTCCTAAAAATCCCCCCGGAAAGAGCTGAAATCCTGGAAAAGGGGTGGTTTTCGGTCAGAGGCTGCTGTAGAGAAGGAGGGGAAGACGCTCAGGCGGGTTTTCTCTCCCCTCCTGCCCCGGTGCTTCAGCAGCGGCTGTTTCCTGGTCTAATCCCGGGGCAGCTCCGCGTGTCTGAGGGATGAGGTCATGCTCGCTCACCCACAGCCCGCCGTGCTTCTGCTCCCATCCCTCCCTCTGGAGAGCAGGGTGGGATTGGAGCCTGCTGAGGCTCCAGGTCCCTGCACGGTGAGTTTGGGATGCTTCCCTAACCAAGCTTCGCCCTGCTCCGGGCATGGATACGTTGCACCTGGATGGGGATGAGTGTAAAATCCCTGGCTGTGCCCCCTGCCTAATCTCACCTGTTCCTAGGATGCTAATCCATCCCTCCCAGTGCTTCTCCTTCCTTCTTCCAGCTGCTTTTAAAACCTCAAGCTAACCCAAACAGCTGGAAAACACCTTTTTCCTCTCTTTCTTCTCCTTCTTTAAACTTTTTCGCAAATTCGACTTCTTCTTGCCAGAAATCAGCCCGTGGTGAGGACGTGGTTGCGCAACCTGAGTGCAGGGGCGGCTGTTTCAGAGCCTTTTGGATTAACAAACAGGAGGTTTAAATCTCTGGGAAGAAGAAGTGCGGTGAGCCACGGCTGGAAATACAGCCCTGGCTTCTCTCTCTGGTAGATCCTGAGCTCCTGGCTCCCAAACTCATGATATTACGGGCAGAAAAGCCAGTTTAGGTAATTGGTGGAGATTGCTATGATTTTATTAGCCCTAATGCCCTCCCCTCCAGGAGGTTAGCAAGGCTGAGCAAAACAACCAGTGCCCATAAAGGCACAAAAATAGACCCAAATAAGTGGGTTTGTTTTGGTTTTTTTTCTTGTAAGAAATACTTCCAGCCTTTTGTGAAGGTTTTTCCAGCCCTCAAAATCAGGATTAATTGTATTTAGGGGCCAATAGCTGCATCTGCTGCTGGTGGAGGGCAACCATCCCATGTGGGGATTTGGAACATGTCACCTGGGCTCTGGCTCCGAGTGGTACCCGGTGGGATGGGCAGGGCTTGGACACTGCTGCACGCCAGGATGGCCAGAAATTGGCACTGCCAGATGAAAATCAGGCTTTGGGAATACTGGCTGGAGCCTCCTGCAGGAAAAGGAGCCTGATGTGGCGTTTTAAAAGCAGCAGCTGTTGTCAGCTTTCTTCTCCGGAAGCTGGAGAGAAAAACTGCTCCTCCCCAGGCCTAGAGGTCACCTAATAAATGGGAAAGTCCCCAAACCTATGTCACTAGTAAATCTCAAGGCTGCAGAGGGAAGCCTTGAATCATAAAGAATTCCAGGGTGCATTATCCATGGAGGAAACGGGGGCACGAGGTAAAATAGCACCTGAGGAGGGGAAAAACAGGAAAAGGCGCCTTTTGGACTCCAAAATGGAAAGGAAAAGGTTAAGCCTAAAGTCAAGGAGAAGGGTGGGACAGAGTTAAAGGCTGGGAAAGGCAAAGCCAGGAGACAAAGAGGAGAATAGAGGGGCCAAAGCAAAAGGAAAGAACAAGGAGAAGTTGCCTTGCTGCTTCACTCTCCATCCTCTGTGACAAGAACTGAGAAGAAAAACGCTGGAATGAACAAATTTTTCTGACTTAAATGATGGTGTATTGACAGAGATAACACAAAACTCCACACGAATCGTTTAATATTTCAGGCAGGTAAGACCAACAGGTAGGGCTGGTGCCGCTGTGCAGGTGTCAAACAAACATCTCGTCATCTGGGAGCCTGAGAGATCCCCTTGGAAGTAGTCTTTTCACCACGTCCAGCATGTCGTAGGTACCCAAATCTATTTAATTATTATCTGTAGAAGGTAATAAATGGGGCAAGTTGTGTGTCAGTTCATTGCCATTGTCGTTCAGCCAAATTTATGCTGCCAAAGCCAGAGATTTGGTAACATCATGGGAGGCAGAAAGGTCTAGAGGGACTGGATGAGTTCACAGATTTTGTGGATGAAGGAATAGCTGTTGCCTCTGAAAAACAGTAATTAAATGATGTTTTGCAGAGCTGTTCTTCGTAAGTAAAGTATGCCCCTTATTACATGTTTCATCATAAATCTATTCAGTCAAAATAAGGGCTTGTCCCAGCTTTGATGCTCCAGCAGGTGCGTATCTTCTGAAATCGCCCGAAATGCTCGGAGCACAAATTCTTTTTCTATCTCTTCTGCAAAGAATCTCTTGCAGATCATTTCTCCTCTAATTATGGATTGCATGAAGCAACAGAAGCATGAAAAGACTTAAACTGGGAATTAGTATCTGTTTTTCTTCCAGCTTGAAATTCTCTGCTTGAAATAAGTGTATTCATCTCTCCTTTCAGAGGCATCCTGTGGCTTTACCCACAGGGGATTTTGGATTGGATTTTGATCACCAAGGCCTCAGCTTCTCCTCCCCAAAACCCAACCCAATCACCCAGCTGGAAGGCAAGGCTCTGCACCCTCCTCTGCATTGATGCTGTGGCAGCATTCCTTCTGGATAACATGACCGCAGGGTGACGCTTCACCAGAAATGGCTGCAGTCGGACCATCTTCAAGGAGTTCTCCATCCCCACATCTGGATCCTCCTTCTGGCACCCAGCAGCCCCACCATCCTCCTACACAAGCAGTGGAGGTAAGCAGGGTGTTCCAAAGGTGGCTTTTCCCAAATGGTGATCCTTTCCTACCATTCCTGGCATTGCTGTGCTGATGGGTTGGGAACAAAGCTCCAACTGAGGTCCTACCAAGGAAATCCAAAACCAGACAGTTTCCTGACGGGAAGCTTGCAGGCTGGCACGTTGTTTTCCCTCCTTGCCTTTTCCATCATGCTCTGGCCTCTGTGGCAGCTTGGATGGCAAGTTCCTCAAGGCAGGAATTACCTATTGGGAAAGGTTTTGGGTAGCTCAGTGTCACCCAAACAGCCGCTGGGCCCCAAGGGAGTATAATCCAAGCACAACCAGCACAACTGGTGTTACTGGTGTTGCAGCACGGCCCCCTCCCTGGAGCCGGCCTTGGAGTCCTATCCAGAAGAAAAAACCAGCCAGACACAGCAAATGGAAATGGTGCTAGGAGGTATGTTCCTCTGCAGTGACAGATGCCCCATCCCTGCAAGTGTCCAGGGCCAGGTTGGATGGGTCTTGGAGCAACCTGAGATAGTGGAAAGTGTCCCTGCCCATGGCAGGGGGTGGAACGAGATGATCTTGAAAGTGCATTCCAACCCAAAGCATTCCACGATTCTATGATGTGAGAAGACCTTTTACTACGGTGCTGGATTTGTTGAATTCTGATGAGTTTTTAGGGGAGTACTTGATTTATTTGCCTCTTGTCAGGGTGGTGAGGAGGAGGAGCCTGAGGAAGCACAGCACGTATTGAACTATGCGGTCTCACCTCTGGAGCTTTGGTGATGCCCTTTGGAAAACCCAAGGGGTGTGGATTTTCCTTGGAGAGCCAGCAAGATGGCATCCAGAAACAAGGCCAGCGCCTCCTTCCATCTGTTTCCCCCTAAAAACAGGAGGAGAGGGAAGAAAGAAAAATTAAATGGAATCATGGAACGGTTTGGGTTGGAAGGGACCTTAATCTCATTTTTTTTCAACCTCCTGCCATGAGCAGGGACATCTTCCACTATCCCAGGTTGCTCCAAACCCGGTCCAACCTGGCCTTGGACACTTCCACGGATGGGACATCTTCAATTTCTCTGTTAGGGATGTTTCCACACCTGGAAAACATCCCAGATGTTTCCAAACAGGATGTTTACCTCCAGCTCACGCGGCGGCAGCGCTCTAAGTCGGGAGACAATTTGGCTTTTCCTATGGAGCATCTCCGAGTGGGGTCCCGCTCCAGCGAGGGGCCGGGAGGTGGGATTTGGGGAGAGAGGCAGAGCTGGGGGGGCTCCCCGGCTCCGGGAGAGTCTCGCCTTTGTTCGTGCAGCGGTGGAGCCGGGCGGCCGCGGGGCGGGGAGGGATGGGGAGGCGGGATGGTGGGAGGGAGGAAAGGAAGGAGGGAGGGCTGCCCGAAAAGGCTTTTTTTTTTTTTTTTTAATCTCCAAGAAAAGAACGATCCACAGGCAACGCGAGAACTTTTTTTTTTTTTATCCCGCGTGTTTAATAAGAAAAAGTATGTTTAAAAATTTTTGAAAAATTCAAAGAAATTTAATTAAAATCAGCCCGACCTCCCACC